>QVRM01004363.1:0-375000 GCA_003439945.1 Dermanyssus gallinae | reverse complement strand
TATATATATATATATATATATATATATATATATATATATATATATATTATATATATATATATATATATATATATATATATATATATATATGTATATATATATATATATATATATATATATATATATGTCTGTGTCGAAACGGCCATCTAAGCTCGTCTGCCCATTACTCCACCACATGCATCCCAACCGCAATGGGTGTACACAACTCAACTCGAACACGTTCTACTGAGAAAGCGACTCTGTAAGCACAATTCAATTACAGGAGAATTTAAATGTCTTAATTAATCTAAAAACCCTACGTACTGAGGGTGTACAAGGCTACCGATTTCTCTTCGTTCAGATGTGTCGCTGACCCCTTAGAAACGCGGCTTAGCATTGCTTTGTACTCTTGCTTCCTCTGGTCTCTCCCGTTCGCTCCACCGCTATTGCTCCACTAGCTCTCAGCAAGCTTAGAAGCTACGTTCTCGTACAACTAAACGGGCATACTTCGGTCGAACGCGAATCGAGTAAGCGAAAAGGATCGTGCACTTCTTGTGAGACACCCGGGACAGGTGCCCAATCTACGCCATTTTTTAAAATATGTTCAGCGAAAAAATTTGCGGCATTCTGTCATTCAAATTGTAGTCATCAAAATGGTCTTGTATGTAGTGTAACTGTCCGAAAAACAAAACAAATGTTCAAATAATTTTACAAACAAACACTTAAGTGACCGACGCTAGCGTTCAAAACGTATAAGATATTTACCTGACGTGTCAGATCTGCTCTCAAGCTGGCCACTTGTTCGGGGAAGGGTCAGCCATATATTCAGACTAGGCCACTTAGCTAATTAGAGGGATCTGATTAATCCTTCGCACACCGGGAGAGACATTGAAAACACTGATTGTCGGTTGTGTCGTCGCATGATACATGCATCACGTGGCCTGACCTGTTTGCCAATTCGATATTCGGACAGTCCATTCCAGCTGGACTCGTCTACACACACGTGTGGATCAATACCTGCATTATGTGTATTGCTGCGCTAAGGACGAGAGTTCTAACGAAAACGAACTGCTCGAAAACGTAAGACGACAGAATTGGTCGTTGCTACGCGTCGCTGCTATTGCTTCCAGAAAAAAAAGTTTTACAATTGTATTAAAGAGCACTGTATATATATATATATATATACTGCTAGTACCAATAGTAATACTTACTTTCTGCGCTCGTGTAAATCAAAATTGCGCGTTTTGTAATATAGATTGTTGTTATATCTAACTAGCATGATGGTTCTGTTCGTGCATACAGTAATTTTAGTACGGCCACCTAATAGTAATAATAATAATAAATATTCGTAAGAAGAATAATAAATTGAATGCTTCTACGCAAGTCCAGCGATGATTTTCGTTTGGTTTGTTGTTGTTGTTGTTGTTGCGATTTGAAGCTCGCTTGCGTTCCGCCTGGGTGATTCTGCGAGAGATCTCTAGAGACACTTTGAGCCGGTGTGTTTTCCATCCCAACTTCTGCGGACTGCTTCGCTGTGTGCCATGTTCGATGCCATGTTCGTTGCCATGTTCGATGTCGCCATGCGACGCATCGAGTTTGGTATGTTGCGGTAGTTTTGCGTACTCTGTGGCGCTGGCGCCAACCAGCAATATCGGCAGCCGTTAAAAGGAAAATGACGACCATGTCGACATCGACGAACCGTGGCAAGCGTCTTGGTTTTTGTATGCAAAGTGTTTGTGTTTGTCGCACAAACCGAGTATATCTAACCACTAGTGGATAGTGGTACCACAAGAAGCGAGTGGATACATGGTTGGTTAGTTGGTTACTTAGTTAGTTAGTTAGTTGGTTAGTAGAGTGGTAAAGACAAAAGCGAAATTCGACAGTGATAAGACATACGATAAAAGGTGGGGACATTCGAACGTTCGAAAAGTGTTGCCTTTGATATGAATGAGTGCATGCAGCGATGAGAGAGAGAGATGATAGTACTTGGCGTTATCGGTGTCCGTCTCCCTAAGTGATCATTGTATATATATATATATATATATATATATATATATATATATATATATATATATATATAATGAACAGCTAAACACCGCAGCTGTTCAAATCTGCTGCTGTGGCTCTCGGTGGCTAGCTTGTGGACGAAGACGTCGTCCCCACCTCTACAACCCCTGCACCCCATTTCGACAGCGGCAGCATACCCGATAAGTCGAGCCCGGTGGCGTGGTGGCGGCATGGGTCTGCGTCTCGCGACCGGAGGAGACACATAGCAGGTGCGCGGGTTCGAACCCAACCGTTGCCCCACATTTGTATTTATGGTCGTCCGTCCCGTATGAAGCAATGCAAAAAGCAGTCCCATGGACGTTAAATCTTGGCTGAGAGTCAGCCCCGAAACGCATACCCGATAAGGTTTAGGAGACTCTGTTAAAGATGACCGACCACGTTAGCGAAAAATGCGCGCTCCTTTGGGCCGAACACGTTGCTGCTACGTCGCTACGTTCGGATGCTGATAGCGTGGTTGCAATGGTTCAACTTCGGCAATACTTCGACATCAAGACTAGTAGTAAACGACTTTGTGATATTCTTCAACTGGTATCTCTAGCAGTCCTGCTACGACGACGACGACAACGACTATTACTATTTCTAATACTACTAAGGTGCGATTACAGTTAAACACCGCCGTCAAGTGATGGCGTCCGCCTGAAGTTAAGCACTTCAGAATTGCATGGCAAATCGCAAGGACAAACGACGACGAAGTGGCGCTGTCGAATCGCAGATTGTTGTCCGAACCGCAACAACAATAATATCAACAAGAACAACAACAACAACAAGCGGTTTGAAGCCAAAAAAAAACGTTTTCGAATTCGATGCGGCATACGGACGTATTGGTCATACATACGTAAGGTATTCGGGTCGGGTTCACTGGGTTGCTGGATTGCTGGCTAAATAGCAGGTATTGCCCGCGGCCATCGTCCCCAATACGTTCTCCCCCCCCCCTTCCCCCCCACTAGCACCATCATTGTACCAGTAATCATTGCTAATACTAGCAGATAATAATAATAATAACAATAATAATGATAATAATAATAATAATAATAATAATAATAATAATAATAATAATAATAATAATAATAATAATAATAATAATAATAATAACCTATTATAGTAAAAATATTAGTAGTAAGATTAGTATCAATAAAGCTAATCATCATCACCAACATTATCACAATTGCTGCGATCGTCCTAGCTGCAGATCGTCGAAGTTGTGGCCGTGTCATGCAACACGGCCAATGTCTGATGCCACAAACGCTGACACTGTTGTTGTTGTTGTTGTTGTTGCTGTTGTTGCTGTTGCTGCTGTTCATCGCATTCGAGGGGGGGAGCGGCGCACCGGAAGTGCGGTTGCGCGTGACGTCACTTCCGTTTGCGCGCTTTCCGGTCGGCCTCCCCCGACGAAAGCTGGACAGGCTTCAACTCGCGGCAGTTGATCTGAAAGCACACACGGCCATTGCAATGAAACATTGTTGTGTCGCTTGTCTTTGAACGGCAAGCCTTCGTTCGACGGCGACGACGACGGACTATCGAATCCAAACACGGATAGAAACACGTATGCTCGTATCACGTCACTCACCTACATTCTTAGTAGATATAGAAAAAAAAACGAAAAACAAAAACTTTTCGGGCTGACCCCCAGCCAAGAATTACTGTCCACGGGACTGCTTCAGTTCGCACTGCTTCATACGGGACGGACTCCCAGAAATACAAATGTAGGACAACGGTGGGACTCGAACCCGTGCTATGTGCGGTCCCGTCCACCGGTCGCGAGGCGCAGGCGAATGCACCCACCACGCCACCGGCACATCTTCTTAGTAGATAGCAATCGTTGACTGCTCAAAATCTCAAGGCGGGTATTAGGAGTTGGTAAAATATTAGGTGCACAGCTAGTGGCTGCATATAATCTAACGAAATATATAGAATAATTTGGCTATATATACACATATAAATATATATAGAGCTAGAGAAAGTTTCACAGCTTATGTTGGTCTTACCCGCTCCTCGTTGTCAGGCACTCGCGACAGAAAGTCCAACAGTTCGTTGTTCGGTATCACGTCGGGATTTCGCAGCTTCTTGGTGAACTTGTTGATGCCCCACGCGAGAATGAGATAGCGCAGCGGCACGAGGTAGAGAAGCAGCGAAACCACGCACAGCACGGCGATCGCCAACCATGATAGGAACGACACGCTAAAGTTGAACGTGCTGCGTACGCGCACACAAACACATGGATGGACACGCCGCCGATCCGCACCCCACCCCAGCCCAGCACAGCACAGCCCCCAACAACAACAGCAATAACAACAACAACAAACACCAACAACAGCAACAACAACAACAACAACGAACACCAACAAACGTCGATCCGAATACGACGGCGACGACAGTGTATAGAGTTAGCAGTGGAAGAGTGGCGATATCGATAGAGGTCGACAGTCAATATATGTTAGGTCAATATAGGTGAATAACACCGCTGATTTCGGAACATACTGGCACACCAAGACGCCATCACGACGACGACGATACCGCAAACCACGCTTCAAACGAGCCTTACCCACTATACGGGTATGAATCACTCATCAACGGGCATGCGGATTTTGTTGTTTTATTTTGCATACAGTCGAGATGCTTCTCCTGACTCTAGTTTCTGAACAAATAGATGTTACTTGTAATAAAGAATTTCATAGAATTTTGGCTGGCTGTCACCTGCTAGTATATGCATCATCTTTAAGGGCAATAGTGGTAGATTTATTATTATTATTATAACTTGGCACGGCGAGGCATGTGAAGTGGACAGTCACAGCAAAGCCAGCAACTGCTTAGCTTCAAAGAGGTAGCAGCAATGGCTAATGAGTTTCGATGCCAGTGGTGTTCTATGTGTTTTCCAACGAAGCGAGGTGTCCAGATCCACGCAGGAAGGACTCATAAGAAGAAGATAGCCGAGTCTAGTGGACCAGCAGTGCTCCAGCAGGCCGCTGCCACTACTAGCAGCATCTCACAACCGCTGCCTTCTTCGCACGCTCCACAAGCAGAATTCTTTCCTCAACCCGCCAGCCAGCCGCCAGTAAATGGAGGGCCGACACCTGATCATCACCTGCCGCCTTCTTTTCCTCTTTCTCGTCACAAGTTACTCGCCAACGCCAAGATGACACGCAAGGTGCTGCGCAGGATCCCAAAGGGAGCGAGAATTCCCTTGCGCGGACTCTTCCACCGTCTGCTTAAAGACGTCGTGAAAAAGAATGACGAAGCGAGCTGGACCGCGCTGCTTACCCTCGCCCCAAAAGTCCTCCACGTCGACAAGGAAACTCAAGGAGGCCATAGCTTGACCAGCGTAGTCAAAGAAAAGGTGGCCCTTTTCGGAGCTGCCACTCTCACTTGCATGGAGGCTGAGGGGCGAGGCAAACGTGTATTGACGGATAGAGCTCGCGCCCAGATCGCTGCTCACAACCTTTCTATGGATTTTAATGTGCGGAGCGCCATTAAAATCTTGTCTTCCGATGACACGGTTGCGCCCGTAACAAAGAAGACGATTGATGAGATGATCGCAAAACACCCTCCTGCTCCCGCAGGGGACGTGGTGCCACCATCCCCTATCGGCTTGCCAACGGTTGGGTCATGCTCAAGCGAGGATGTTGCCAAGGCACTTCGCACCTTTCCATCCGGTGCGGCGGGAGGCCTCGACGGCCTCACGCCTGACCATCTAAAATGCCTTCTCCCTGCCAACGGAGACCACAACGATGTGCTGAAAAACTCTCGCTAAGGTATGCGACATCATACGTAACGGGCAAGTTCCGGAGACTGTGAGAAACGTCATATATGGAAGGTGGATTATTGCCCTGAAGAAGAAAACCGGAGGATACCGACCCATAGCCGTTGGCTGCACCTTGCGTAGACTGGCCACAAAGACCCTGCTTTCCCAGGTCAATGTGAAAAACTACCTGCAGCCTCGGCAAATGGGGTACGCCACTCATAATGGTGCAGAAAAAATTGCCCACACGGCTCGCACCTTCCTCGAAAACAACGAGAAATGCTGCCTCCTAAAATTAGATTTCAAAAATGCGTTTAACTTGAACAAACGAGGACAACTTTTGGCAGAGGTTTCCGAGCACGCCCCGGCGCTCTATCCAATGATGCACCAGGCATATAGCAGGCCGACTCCTCTGATGTTCGGTAAAGTTGAAATCAGGTCATCAGCCGGTTGTCAGCAGGGAAACGTAGCGGCTCCTCTTGCGTTTAGCCTGCTGTTGCATCAGTACGTCAAACAGGTGGATCTCAGGGCGTTCGAGCAATGGAGCGGGATGCAGCTTAACCCATCTAAATGCGAGTTATTCCTACAGGGTTTCGAGGATGAAAAGAGACAGCAGGTGATTGCAGAATTTAACAGCAACCTCACGGGCATCCTTGTAAAGGACCGGTGTGAACTGGATCTGCTGGGTACGGCGGTCTTTCCCGAAATGATCGGCCCGGTACTGGCCGAGAAGGGAGAACAACTCTCCCGAATTTACCAGAGGCTGGATCATCTCGCTAGACATCAAGTCAACTTTCTGCTTCGGCACGCAATGGAAGTACAAAAGGTCCTGTATGTACTACGGACCTCACCTACCTTCCTTTTGCCGTCAGAAAATTTGGACCTCGACGATTAAGTGAGGAGAGCCTTGGAAAACATCCTTGACCTGACGCTCAACGATAAGGCATGGATGCAGACAAGCCTATCGGTCCGGCTGGGTGGAATGGACATTTGCTCGGCCACGGACCTTGCCTTGCCCGCTTTTTTTTGCTTCGTCGCATAGCTGCGCCTCTGCAGTGGCCGCTACTACCGGCGGACTCATCAGCCACCAACAAGACGCCATTCGGATCTGGGACGCGCGTCAGTCTGGTCGTCCTTCTGAGGAACAGGTCACCAGACAGAAGGGGTGGGACCAAATCGCCACTCAGGCTACCCACTTAACTCTTCTGTCTGCCTGTGAGTTAGATATAGACGGCATTAGACTGAAAGCGGTTTCATCCGACGCTGCCGGAGCGTGGCTTGACGTGTTTCCGTCCGAGCTAGTCGGCAGTAAGTTGGCTGATGACCACTTCCGTGCCGCCAGTGGCCTCAGACTTGGCATTGCCATGTTTGAGACAGAGGCATGCCCGTGTGGTGGAACGGTGGATGAACGTGGCCTGCACCGACTTAGTTGCACTAAGCTGGCTGGGCTTACGCAGGGCCGCCACGATGCCATTAATGACATCCTCGGGCGCGCTTTCAGACAAGCCGGCTACCGCGTCACACTGGAGCCTGGTGTACTACAGAGCGACGACAAGCGTCGACCAGACGGCCTTACCAGCCGAGACTGGGACCGCCATCGGCCGCTGGCATGGGACGTCACCGTCTCCGACACGTAGCCAACGCGGGCGTCGGCAACATTATCCGCCAACGGGAGATGCACAAACGGCGCTTATACGCGCATCTCCTTGAGGACCACGTTGTAATGGCGTTCGGCCTCGAGTCATCTGGCGTTTGGGGCAAGGATGCACTCAAACTGACAAAGGAGCTTGGGAAGAAGCTCTTCGAGGCCACAGCGGAGCCAAGATCGACCGCTTTCCTTCGACAGAGAGTGTCATTAAAATTACAGAGAGGCAACGCCAAGATGATGTTGAGTGGTCACCGACACTCAAGCAATAAGAATAATATAAGCAATATTGTGGATATTATATAAGTAATATATTGATAATTGTGATACATGTACATATTGGTAAAATAAACCCTTGTTCAAAAAAAATATTATTATTTATTATTATTATTATTATTCGTGCTTAGTTTTACTGCTACATTCGGGAGTAACTAGGACTCTCTTTCCAGTGTGCTTCCGTGTGATGTGGGCGCATTATGCGGCACCTTCCACGCATATAGAACGTTGGTCAGGTAAGAGGCAAAGCATACGATACAGATTCTGTGGCAATGAATTCCTACTTTTTATATTGCCGTGGCCTACTCAAGCCCTGTTGAGGCTAACAATTATACGGATAGGTGAGTGCCACCAATTCCAGACCAACTGACTGGTTAACGCCCCGGCCTACTCAACTAGGGGTAACAGTTGAGATGGCTTGCCTTGGCTTAATAGGCATACTGAAAAGGGTACCTCGACATGAAGCAGAACCTTCCTGCGAGAGAATCACGTGCGTAATCTGTTAAATATACGCAGGTATTTATGCATAATTACTTTCAGTCAACTTGTAGTCACGTTGTCATTGTAACTACTGTGGCCGCTGCTTCGGCAGATAAAATTTGCCTGGTTACTAATATTGCTGTGTGCCAGCCAGCTTACTACGATAACTGTTCAGGCATGTGGAAATTTTAATGGCTAGGTATTATTATTATTATTATTATTATTATTGATGTTGTTGTTTCCATTGTAATATTTGAGTGACCTGAACTTACTTCTTGACCCTTTCACCGAGAGACGCGGCCTGTCCGAGAACATTTTGAATCATAGCCGTAATTTCTTGTACCGCCTGGAGTCGCTCTTTTAACGTCTTCTTCTCCTCCTGAAAAAGATCCGCTCTCGCATGTTAGGCCAACAGGTCGAGCGGCAACAACCGATTTACCCTTGCAAAGAACTTGTTTATCGCCGTAGTTAGGTGTTAGGACTAACAGTACACAAAAACTGCGTATCAAGTACAGCCGCGTTCGTGCATAAAAAGTCGAGCGTAAATACATAGCGCATGAATAAGCGCAAAACGTGTGTTCACGCCAACCAACTCAGGTTAGTGTTTTGACACTCTTGAGCAGCATTGCAGTGGACAGGTTAGATTTGCCATACAATTTGCATTAAAGGTTAGCAAGCAGGAGGCTCACACACACAATCGATTCTGTCTACTCACTGGCGGTTTTGGTTGTTTCTGTGAATCAAACGAAAAACACAAAGAACATATTATAAACATTGCACCTCGTTCATATAACTCAGTGTACTAAAGCTTTGGCCAAATCAAGTTCATACAAACGCATTAAGCAAACAATATATATATATATATATATATATATATATATATATATATATATATTTGCCCCGCGGGAAACTGATCTACCCAACCAGTCATGCACAGCCAAAAAAAGAGACATATATATATATATATCTGAAATGTTAAAGGTTTGTCTGAAATTGTTTGAAAGTTTTCTTTGCTAGCATTTTCTACTGCCCAATTGCAAGAATATACATGGTGTGCTTAGTGTAAACATTCATCATAGTATTCCATTAGAGTGAATATTCGCGTAAGACTTTACGCAAAGTCATCGTCACGAAGGGACGGAACATGTCCAACAATGTGCTTACAACGTACGATTGAATCAATACAATGAAATCCAGCCAGTTCAAGAAGGCGACTTTTGTCTCTTCTAAGCAGTTGTACCAGAGTGAAATTATAAGAGGTTGGACGCGCAGTGAAATGTAGAAATCAGCTTGAACTAATATTTTTTTTCGATACAATTTTGTTGGTATTTGTGTTAGGTTTTGGTTTCGATTATCATTATTTTATGTTCACTGTGTTACGGTACGACGTGAGACCAAAAATAGAATGCTTCGGTATGTCTGTTCGTCGCACTCAATCCACGCATATCGCCCAGCGCCGACTTCTGTCCTACATAAATCCATGACAGAATTTTCTCTAGCAATGATTGCCTTTAAATGGACATAAATGGTGTGAAAATACATGGTGATAAAACACAGGCGTTTACTCTAATATTACTAAAAATGCAATGCAAACAATATGACATATATGATATTAGCACAAAGCCATTTTCTAAGCAAGTCATACTTTGTTTTAAAGCTAACACGAACAAGCATAATTTATTATCTATTGTTTGCGGGCAAGTTTTATGAGAAATATACTCGTATATATATTGTGTATCGAACACAATCCCTGCAGTCCACCCATATACTTTAAGTGGTACGCATACGTAGGATTACCAGCGTCGCTGCTACATTCTTTTAGAAATTGCAAACGAAGAATGTTCGATCACTGGTCACTCAAAAACGTAGATATATTTTTGGATTATCCAAGATTTTGGACTTGGCAGTAACTTTAATTACTTTCTTGGAATGTTCAAATATATATATATATATATATATATATATGTCCAGTGCCCAAAAACGTTTTTACATTTTTATAGGGAATTGTACAGCTCGTTAAAGCATGGAGCATAGTTTCTGAGCAGTTTTGTTCCAACTGAACATACAAAGATGAAAGCATCAAAAAATGAAGTTTTTAGTAGCTTTCACGTTCAATACCTTTAAATCATAATCATTCATAGCACTCACAACAAGCAACGCAGACTCGCGGTTTATGACGATCATTTTGGTCACCAAATCTATGGCGATCTGATACCTGATTGCCGAGTAATGACGATTTTCCAGAAGGCATGTCAATATTAAGTGCATGCGTAAATACTTATAAACCTACTCTATCAAATCAATCACTAGCTGCGACCTCTCTGCGAACGCTACTGATTGTGCCGAATAATTCGCGGAGACACCTTCGAGCAACCACTGCAAGAATATAAATAGTTGTGTGTGTTTCTTGAGCTACAACGAGTGATTAATCCGATAAAGTAAGCCATTCCATACATGCACTCAATCTTGACATGCCCTGTGGAAAGTCCTAATCACTCCGCAACCACGGATCGGATCGCCATCGATTTGGTACCAAAATGATCGCCATGATGCGCATTTGCATGAGTACGCCGAGCGCTGTGAATGGTCGTAAGGTTATGATTTTGAGGTATTGGACAGAAAATAACTAATAAAATCATAAAATTTCTATCGAATTTCGTTCTAAACAACCATGTCGCTTCTTCTAGCTGGTCTCGTACGTTCTTCAAGAAGAAACAGACCTCGCGAACACGACAATGTATTTCGTTTCTGTATTGGAAAACTGGCTGTTTCGTAATCGCAGATATGGTCTCCTATGTCGCAAGGAACGTGAGAATCATGTCATAGAAAATGCGCTATTCGTTCTCAGTTTTGATCGCATAAAGACTTAACCATTCCACACTGGACAAATGCATGTCCAATGCATTGTCAGTCGTCACCTTATTTCCTATGACCTACTGTGTTAAGAGCCCTACTGTGGGTAGAGACTTTAAGGATAGCGTATGTGCTGCACTCTCATATACTCTCATACTTATACAATTTCAGATAGATTTCATAAAACTTTGTCACGTAACATACCGGACGATCTTTGTCGTCTTCATCGTCGTCTTCATTGAATTCGTACAACTGAAACCGCCACAGTGCAAAAGTGAGATCTAGTGTTAATCATCAACATGGAGTCCCGTTGTACTTGTACTTACAAAACGCCAAACCATAACGTCGTGATCCCACAGTACACGCAGCGCTGTCAATTCGTGCTAAAATCAAGGATACATATACACTGGACAGAACTACACAGAGGCAGACTATTTAAGCACGGAAGTACATACCTCAGTGTCTATGTTTACATATATATATATATATATATATATATATATATATATAAAGGTACCCTGGCTAGGTGGACCAGCCCAAGTCTGGACCTAGTGCCTTGAGTTATGCCCCAGCGGGCTATGCACATGTTCTTACATCACAAATGTATATTTTGCTATACTTAAATAAATGATGATGATTATTCTTAGATCCCCACGAATTATTCCATATATTTCGCTTGTTTGAAGCTGCTCTTGAACGGCCAGCTAATTTTTTAATACGTCAGATCGTAATTTCGATGAGCGATTTTGCAATTTGAGGTTTTGATTTGATCGAGGCAACAATGTCTTTACGACAACAACAACTACACGATGATGACGATGATGATGATGAAGTCTAGCAGTGGTAACGTAGACGCAGAATAGCGTAGACCAATTGCTATAACATTAACTCCATTAACTCCAACGACACTCATGCATTCGCTGACAATGGCTCAATACAGACCTCGTCGTCGCCAGTAGATCCCGTCATCTGTATAAGCAAATAGTTTTTGGCAAAGATGAGCAGCAGCGCCAACGGAAACATGTACAGTTCCGCTGTCCACGTGATGAGCAGAAACAGCTGAAGCGAGCGGTTTGCGGATGAGGGATGGCAAAACGAATACCATAGAAGCACACATATACAACACAAACATATGGTATGTATACATAAATACTATATTGTTTTAACGCACATATTCATTTAATATAGATTCACTGCAAATAATGTCTTGACGCTTCCAAATGGTCTTGTTGAAGTGACACGGACGATTATATATATATATTTATATATATATGTATATATATAGAGGGAGCGAGGGAGGGAGAGAGAGAGAGAAGCTTAAGGGGGGAGGTGTGTTTAGTGGGTAGGGGTTTTGGACCAGCATCCAACCGCTGGGTCGAGTCCCACACGGCTCGAGAGAGAAAACACGCTCCATTCGTTGTATGTATTCGCTGAGGTCGTTCATCTTGGCATCTATTGGCAGCACGGTATTTTATAGTTGACCTTATCTGTTGCCCTGTTACTCATTATTCCAGATACTGTAGTGTTATTATAGTTAGTTTATTGTTGATGTTAGAGTTGTTTTTCTTGACGTTGCCGTTCTAGTTGCTGCAAATATCTTTGGCGATTACTGCGTTTGCTGCTGCTGTTATTGTTGTTGTGACTAATTGTTGTTGTTGTTGTCTGATATTGTGGTGTTTCTATTGCTGTGTTGTTGCTGTTGCTGTTGTGGCTGCTGCGCTGTTATACATTGTTCAAATATTATTATTGTTCAACAGTAGAACAGACAGACCTATGCATAGCTCGTGGGAGCTGGATTCATATGTGCACTGGCATACTGTTCAGGAACGAATAACTCCTGGAAAAAGGCGATCCCAAGGACCAGCGGACGCGTAAAGTAGACTCACCGCGAAAGCAATGATTGACCTCGGCACTGACTCCCATTGAAAGCAGGAGTTGACGAAGCGACCAGCCTCGACAAGGTGCATCACTAAACTCTTCACCCGGTTCACGTTTCGCATAAATATCTGCTTGTCGGCCGATATGGCACGACACCGTAGGAGACACGTAGACCGCGCGAGTGTGACAGACAGAAACGCAGAGAAAATCACAGAAAACATACTACCTTAACACCGTCGCAAGAATGAACGTGAACGTCAAAATCAATCACGCCTTAGTCTTACAAAGGACACAACGCACAGAAACGACCAAGTGTGTTGCCAAAAATGGTAGTGTATTTTTTTTGGCGGCGTGCGGATCGTGTGCAGTCTGCAACCTTAGCTAGCCTTTAACACCAAGCAAAACGCAGTGGAAATGAAATTTATGCACCTAGTGCAGTCGATTCACTACAGCCAATCTGATGGATGTTTCGCTACTCCAGCATTAAAATGTCACTGACACAAGCATTTCAGAAGTTAGACTAGAGTCAAAGTAGTATGAGTTTATATATATATATATATATATATATATTCACACGTTCTCTAGTTATATATATATATATATATATATATATATATATATATATACACGTTCTCGGGAGACTATTGTAGCTTCACCTGCATCCTTAAAAAAAAACAATATTTATTTATATATATATATATATATATATATATATATATATATATTCGAAACTATTCCTAGCGATCAACGTATGCATGCATTCAGACCTCACCAGTCGTCTAAACTTCTGGTCGATCTGCATAAATTTAACTTCCTTTGGATTGAACGTCTGGACGCACGCCTTCACCTGCAAGCAGCAATACGACGCAAGCAATATGATAGGATTTGTCTTATGGATATCATAGGACTCTTTAGTTTAGGTCGTACGCAAACTGAAGAGACATACGAGATTAGATTTGCATATCTATAGATCGAGTGAACGAGTGGCGGATACCTACCTATCTAGACACAAAAATAGATTCCAGCACCTTGTGTTTTACTTCCTTCCTTATCGGTCATCTATCTATGGCATTACTGTGATATAACTTTTGAACCTAGTTGTACTAAAGCCGGCCAGTTGCCGTTGGCTCTTGGGCAATGACGATGGATGACAATCTCAAAGACCAGCTGATTTATGCAGAGAGTGTTTGTCCCGTACGGCCACAAAAGAAAGGTATAAAATAACGCACGACGTGATTCGGTACTGCATATTAGACGGCACCCCTCAGAGTTTCGTGAACAGCCGATGGCTATCGATACGCTGGTCGCTGTATAAGAAACCATTGCCACTTTTCGTAAGGAATTGTTTCGAACGACGATTTCGGACACGGCAGAAGTAAGACGCTCAAGCGCATACCTAAAGCAAGGGCAAAGTGATTTCAACTATTTTAGTCAGTGATTTATACTTAGGCTGTTGGAAGTAAAAATATCTAAATATAAATGAACGCAAGTTTCCGCTTAATCTGAATGATATTTTTAACAATCGTATGTCAACAGTTACATGTAGCTTTGATGTAATTCTGATACGCTAAATCGCCTTTGTTCCGGTTCAAAAACTCACAGCTTCCTCGTAAAACCGTATACCCCCCTATAGGCAGAGACCCTAGTAGCTGGGTAGCTATTCTGTCTTGTCACCTCCTGCGAGCATGTAGAGGTTCAGTTGCATCTGCTCTATCTGCCCGGCGTTTGAAACGCTATCGGTTGTACTATAAAGCGTCGCTCTTGCTGAACTATATATATATATATATGATTTGGTGGTATTTGGATGGTATATATATATATATATATATATATGGCTGGAACTATATATATATATATATATATATATATATATATATATATATATAGAGTTTTCTGTTCTCCAGGCATAAGCACAGCGCCAGCTGAATTGGCGGCTGGCAAGAGCAAACATATGGCTGAACGTCGAGAGGTTCGCTCGCAAAAGGTACGCAATCGGATACGCAGAGTGGAGGAGCTGACTTTGAGCACCAAAGATCCACCGGATCCCGTTTCTTCAGAAGCATCGGTTGTTTGCTTCCGGCTGCTAATATTTCCTTCAGTAAAATGTCCTATTTCGCTAGAATATGTCTCTTGCAGAGTTAGGGCCGGCAGGAGTGGAAGCGGAGTTTGAATTTCTTTTTAGAGACGGCTATAAATCTACTTGCCGATTCGGATCTGCCCTTAACCCACGTTGACCAGCGTCATTGACTGACGACATTATAAAGGCAGTAAACGCGACTTTGTTTAGCTCTTCCTTGGTAGCCAACTACGCAGGGATTCGTCTAAGTTTTCGCGATTTCTATTATCGAGAACAGATCTGTTTTTAAATCGTTTTCCGATAGTAGAATCATCAGCTAGATCTTGATCAAATGTCCATACTATACGTTAAGGTAGTGGATCTATATATCGCAGCACACAATTCAAAATCGTGCTTTTCCTAGCTCTACCTCAACGGATTAAATGTTTTCAGTTGTATCTCGGTGGTCAGTGGAAGAAATTGCACAATGCTAAGTCTGGAATTTGTACAAAATAATTGTTCGCAACCTAATTTCTGGGTACGACTGTTGTGACATCGACGATATATTCTCACATTGTTGTCTGTGGGGGAACGACTTGAGTTTTCTACCCAAACATCAATAAAAATGACACTCAATCTAGCCCTCGAAAAAACACAACAAAAAAATGGCAGGACTAGAACGTTCGTTATTGACTCTAAAGGTATAATGCAAAATTC
The DNA here is from genome assembly GCA_003439945.1 of Dermanyssus gallinae. NCBI lineage: Eukaryota > Metazoa > Arthropoda > Arachnida > Mesostigmata > Dermanyssidae > Dermanyssus > Dermanyssus gallinae. The sequence continues at coordinate 359,313 of QVRM01004363.1, read as the reverse complement.
GGAGCTTACGGCGATCATCGAGCTTACACATCACTCTAAAGCAAGCGCTAGAACGCCTGCGATTGGCGGCCACCTAGATATCTGCGGGCTGACTGCAATTTGAAATAGCCCCAAATGATAGGTTACCTAGAAACTGTAACATCGTACGTTTATTTGTTGGCTTTAACCCCGCCTACGCATTGCGTGAACCTTACGCTATTTGAATAACTCAGCCCGCATCGAACAAACGTGGCGCTGGCTAGGGCGCCACTAATTTCTACTACGCTGGCGACTGTACTGTATTTCAGGCTATCTCGATTTGCCAGGCATAATTGGTCTTCGTGGGTTAATTACTGGCTATTGTTGTTACTACTACGAACGCCATTGTTGTCGTCGCCACAAATTCACAGCGGCAATGTGTATCGCACCGGCTGAGCTACGGCTGAACTGCGTCGAAGTTTGAACCAGCTAGCCACAGGAATTGGGGGCAACAGGAGCTGCTCGTAGGCAGGTCTGTACGTGGTCTATTTTTGTGTACATTGCTGACTCATCTGTTTGAGGCGCGACCGTTGGCAGGCCGACGAACGCCAGATACAAGGAGATACAATTGTTTTTCCGACATACAGAGACGTAGGTACGCGTATACGTAGGTATGTCGTATTGTACCGCATATGCGCCCCGAAATACTAGGTAGGCATTTACAATTACGTGTGTAAGTACGTGACAGCAGGCTGAACGAATTGCATTTTCTACATTCGATGCGGCCGCCACAACATGTTCGACGTCCAATCAAGACTGCGCAACAAACGTATTTTGTGCTGTATAACAATAAGGCGGATGGCGACGTTGGGAGTTAAGAGTTTGTGTCCGCTTCTTACAGACGATTATTTGTATTGCAACCTAACCGCACGCGTCCGTCTCGGTATTTGCAGCACTTTATTCGCACGAACGCTTCAGAAGTAGCAGCAGAACAATGTATGTATGGCTCCTGTGACCGCTCGGCCTTGTCCTCTCTAGTTAATGTACCCATGAAGTACCAAAAGTACCAAAGAAATGGATCCGTAGGGACTCACTTGATGTAAATGATCATGTTAGGCGGTAACTGCAAACTGAACGTGAGTGTTACCTCCTGTTGGTAACGAATGAGTGTTACCTCCTGTTGGTAGACCGCAAATATAACTGCGACGCCGGGCGGTAAAAATCTGTGGAGGAGGTCTTAAATGCAGTTACACTATCGCTACGAGTCTGTGTCTCTAGCAGTGTGGGACTCGACCCCAATGGTTGGATGTTACTCCGTTGAGACCTATATCCACTAAACGCACCTCCCCCCGTAAGCTTCACTTTCTGATAGCTCAGATCTTCATAAAACAGTACTATGGACTATCAGGAGAAGTGGCGGGCGTCCTTTCAGATCAATTGCCTGGGGTCGCCCAAAGGTTTAGCACTTGTCTAACATCTGCAATCCCCGTCCGTCTTTTAGCTGCACTTCTCTCTGGATGCTTTCGGGTTAAAGCAGCAGCTGTGTCTGTCTTTCTTTGCACTTTTCTTGTTTCTGCTGGAGGACCTATTTTGCCGTAGCTGCTCCCAGTTTCCAGGCCTGCTCACTGGAGGCGATGTATTCCGTAAACTCTATTAGGCTGGACCGAAGTGGAGGTAAACATTCGGGTTACTTATTAATTGGCTCATACTTGTATACACACACGTACAGACACAAAAAGCAAAATATTTCCGAAACACTCACGGGATTATAGACGACCTCGAACTCAAGCAGGATCTGTCCTTTGGCTCGTTTCTTGAGCTCACGATCCTTGAGCTGGTACCACTTTTTTTCGCCGTTGCGTATGCTAATCAAAGGCACGGCAAGTTTGCCCAGAAACTCCACCTTTTTGTCGCGATCTTCGTCGTAGACAGTCAACTCGAGCACTGAGTGGATGTCTCGCACTTTGCTGCAATGTAAAATAGCCGAGCGATTGATTACCTTACTCTGCCTTGCCACTCAGAGTACATCTTTACTAATCTGTACGAGGCAAATCTACTTAATAAGCCTCGGTCAATTGGAGGTAAAAAACACAGTAAATCTATGTTTTAAGCATAATCGCACTAAAACCTTGGGTTGGTAAATGGCGAATACACCTGTAGACATGAAATGCGCAGTAAACCTGCATACTACACGTCAGCTTGCCACGTTCGTACTAGAACCATATGAATGTGCTATTGTTGAATCTTACTGGAATTGTCAATATGATAAAACGACAGCATAATATATACACACTATGGTTCCATCAGCCATCAATTGTGCTATAGTAGAAGAACGGTATCATTCATTATTAATTCAATCACTGGAACGATGCACTCAAGAATAGGATAAACCACCACGCTTTCCTGTTCACGGAAATTGCTATGAGTAATACCATATCGTAAAAAAATCTAATACTAGGAGACCGCCTATGACACTAGCTTAGAGACCATAACATAATAGAATAGTATTTTATCATCCCATAGTAATACTTCTTAAGAAAATTACATTTCGTACAAGTCGTTTACAAATCGACAGTTGTCTCCACGGAAACGTGTGATCGCTGGTTGTCTAAGCCAAGGTTAGTCTAGTTTGGTATTATCGCCTTAACGATGCTGCATTTCCTCGCTGTGTATCTAATGAAAGCATCTAGCGCAAAATGCCTAACGATCTAAAGCTTCCCGTCAAAAAATTACGACTCTTGGTTGCACGGCGAATCTACTGAATTAATTCAACGTGTACGAGGGCCTGGACCTCCTATCGTCTTCAAACGTTCGCCAATAGCGCAAAACTCGTGTGACTAGCTTACATTATGTTCTATTGTGTTTCCTGCACTTGTTACTGCGGCGGCCTCTGTTGACCAAACAGGTCTGCTGTTCAACCATACCTGACCTGTCTGATCGGCACTTGCACCGACCATCAAAGGCATTGCAAATTAAACGGCGGCTAGGGTTGCATCCTAAGCGAGCACGCAACCACAGTTAAAGGCGGTCAGAGTGTACCTACCAAGTTTTCTCCCGAGTTTGTTTGTCTATGGAGAGCCTAACCTAAATTTCCAGCAGTATGTACACCGTAAACCCGTTCAGGGTTTGACTTGATGAACGGCCATGATGGGCCGGCTGGGCGAAAAATATTAATACAAGAGCCGTAGTGGTGCTGAAAGTGAGTGCACGCATGCACGAATGTCTGTCTATTTTTAATTGAATTATTTTATTACTCGGATTTAAAACTTACAAGTACTATGTTTGAACACGGACATTTATATATATATATATATATATATATATATATATATATATATATATATATATATATATATATATACATGCTCACCAGAACGAAACTTTTAGTCAGAGTTGTAAGATAAGAGTGCACTTTAGTCACCAGGTCTCCAAAGCTAATTTAGGTAATGTAGTATTCGAAAACACGAATGTAACTCAGCTGCATAATATACGACTAAATGTGGAATATTGACTACACACGCTCTAGTACTTGAACATTATAGTCACTGGACTGCTACCAACGAAGCTACTCATATGCGCTGTCGAATAACTGAACGCTTAGGCGTGCTACGGCTGAAATAAGATAAAGATACAAGCCGCAAACAGGCCGGATACACCGGACGTGACCTACATTTGAGGACAATTGCGTCCTACTAAATAATAATTATTTGCTCCAGTAGTACTAATGCGTGGACATCAACCTCTTACAATGATAAACCTTCCTGCCATAAGTGTGTCTTAATGCCAAGCAATTTACGTTTTGTTAGAGATACCCAGTCTGTAAATTGCATACTTTGACTATTTTCTCTATCCGAGTCACGCAATGACCCAGCTAGAAAACATTACCTATACTTACTTCTATATATATATATATATATATATATATATATATATGCATATATACGTTCTTGAAGAAAGCAGCTATTCGTGTCAAGCATATCAATACTAACAATGTGAAGATTTTGTTCCACTCGGGGCAGAGCGTCTTATATTCAGTGTGAGTCTGAAGTCGTGCGTTGACGAGCTCTACTACACAGAATGGGTCACTCTTTCCGCCGATGTCCGCCGCTGTCAAACCCATCGCCTTGAATACTGAAACCCATCAACATACATAGACATAGACATATCCATGCATGCTTATACATATATTATATATACGTTTCCTTGAAACAATGACGACAAGAAGAGCCTAAACCACTCTAAAATGTCTGTGATTATATAGAAATATATGCAAACGCAAATGCATTATTTGCCCTGCTAAAAAAAAACATACAGTTTAAAGCGCAACCTTACTGTTTGTTACAGCATACCTTTGACGACGAGAGTTCCGATATCATTCATATTTCGAAAGCAATTGGCAAATGTCTGAAAATGGAATAGTATCAGATATTAGAATATATATATATGTATATATATATATATATATATATATATATATATATATATATATATATATATATATAGATATAAACCGCGCCCTTTATGAGACAGAGTACTTTCAGAATTTGCAGGTCTACCAGTCCCGCCTAACAATACATGATGATTGAAGAACATGCAGTATCATTCTTCTACTCGTACGCTGTTCCGTAAAAATTAAAACTCTCTCTTTCATGGGTCACTGATCCTTTGATAGTCGATCCTTGGCCAGTTTAAGATGAAGCCAGAATAGAAAAAAAAAGAAAGTAATCTAAAGGCGCCCAAGCAAAAGCTATCCCACATTATCTGCCTGTCGTACGCATCCGTTAATTATGCATTCCAGTATAATTAAAATACTACAAGTTCAATACTGATGTAGTTTGCAGCCACATGAAAACATTATTAAGGTGTTGCCGCTGATATGGCGATGATGACAGAACAGCGAACGTATAGGAAGGGGAAAAAGAGCACATTGGAGAGGCCATAATTGGTTAATCGACTCGCTCACTCACGTATTGGCTAGCGACGAGGCTCGTTTCATGGTGAACGGGCTCGTAAGCGGCGAGGTCCGACACGGCGGAAGATGCTTGGGTACCCGATATGGTGATGAGAAGAAAGATCTGACCGGCTCCATTCTCCAGCTCTTGCCAGATGGGATGCGTCGTTTCGGGCTCGAGCGCTCGAAGGTCGATACTACACCTGTGGGCAAACATAAAAGGGTGATGCTCTTGACTTTCCCGTCGAAAGCTTAAGGATCCTACCTACTCGCTGAACCGAAATAGGTGTGAAGGGGCCTGAGCCTTCCATTGTCCCAAACGTCAACGGACAAAGATAACGACTATTTCCTACATTTCTTAGTTTCTGTCAACCGAAAAGAAGCCGGTAAATCTCAGTGCCCGACCAAAGGTGACATTTAAAGCCGAGTGAGGCGCTTCGTGATCTGCACTCAGGATGCATGACAGGCCAAGATGGGCCAACGGGTCGCCGTATTACCGTATCCCATGCCTCAGACACCAGCCAAAAATCTAGTGCTTCCTCCAAAATGTCTGAGCTGAGACCATTAAATTGTTGCAAGAGCTCCAACAATGCGGACACGTTGCAACCTCTGAGTCTCTGATATGTCAACCTCGTGGATGAAAAGTAAGATCTTGAGGAGCCTGTCTATGGCAAAGCCCAGTTTATCCTTCCGGACAGCCAATGCTTTTGCAGTACTGTCCGGCAGTTCCAGTTATATATATATATATATATATATATATAAACATTAAATTTATTTCACCTAATTTACCGTAACCGTTATTCGCCGAAGAGAAGTAATAAGCCCTCCAGCTGGAGCACGGGCTGGTATAATACCGTAAATTACACCCATTAAAACCCGTCTTTAATTTAAGGTATGCGTGCTAACGTAAAACAGCGTGACATACGCTAGATTTTTGCAACCACCTAACTGGATTATCAAAGGGCGCGATAATATTGCGTGTGGCCAAATGACAAATGTTTTCCGTAGGCAAGACTATACAATTGAATGAAAGTCAATCAGCCGTCTTATCGGGGCATTTATTTTATCAGTTGATATATATATATTTTTTTTCTTGCGTTATGTTTAACTTTATTCCTAGCCCCCTTTCCTATAGAGAAAATTGCGGCAGGCAATAACTGTCTGTTGTGGCAACTACTTGGCGTTTTTGCTCTGGGAGATTTTTTATTCTTTAATAGAATCACGTGTAAGGGTCACGTTGCTACAACTAGCTGCGCGAATCTTCCACACGAAACTAGTTTCCCGTTAATAGGTTGAAGAAAGCGTATCATGCATGTAAATAGGAGAAATTTTTAGCGACTTCAATTGCTATTTTCGTATGGAGTGAGACATGTTATAGTATGAAATAGATAATATTGGTGTTAATACACATTTTAATTTTTTTTATATACGAGAATTTAAGCATTGTCAAATTGCGGTTCCGTGAATAAACCTCAAATTGAAATTGAAAACAAAATTTGAAAATTGCTCGGTTTGTTCGGCGTACTCTCCCCGACCAATATCCCACAGTCTTCACGATAACTGAACATTTCTGTGACTCTTTGGGAGACGTCGCGTACAAAGCACAAGCACTTTTTAGGTAACACTATCGAAACAATACAGGCGCCTATAACGACCTTGTGCCGCATTTAAATTGACGCAATGTGTACGAAGCCCAAAACGTTGTTTCTGCCTTTGAGGCTTTTAGGGAATGCTTTTCAAACAATAAAACGGTTGTTTTGCTACAGCGGAGGCCGAAATGCGGGCAAACACAACTGGGCTGCGGCGGCTTATGTCGACAAACTATACCGTAGCCTTATTTAAGAGCAGCTTCTCAAAAACAAAAGAACACGGTCTTTTAGTATCGTCTTAGAGTGTTCAGACATGCACTTTACAGTACATGGAACCTGTTTTATGAGACTAGAATAAGGCAGCTAGAAGGGCAATACATCACTCTGTCATGGAAATGTCTTGGTCAGTGCTGTAGAAGAAACAAATTTAATACTAAGATTCCTGCCGTACTGAATTCCGGAAGGGACCAACTGAATAACGCACATACAACAACAATCCACCGCTAACTTAATGGGTAGGCATTCAGGCACCGTAGGCGGAACACAGTTGCCTTTAATCTGATATTTTTATTGAACTAGAATTGCTAGCGCACATGGGACAATCTTTTTTTGTACTCGAATATGTGACTTTCCACCAAGTGCAAATACAGCAGAAACCCGTCATCGGTTCCTTCACCAAACATGCAAACCTTCTTCTATTGAAATGTGTGAAGGTGATTTTTGCAAGAAGCAGTTGCTTGCTCCGTTGGCACAACAACGTTATTTGGCTTTGATGATTCTTTACTAGACTACACTGACCCTCCGAACGCACTCGAAAACATCGAATCCGTAAACGGGAATCTTTAAAACGTTCAGACTTGCTATCAATGCATCTAATATGGGCTCTGCATTGTTCCGACGCCTGATGAAAAGGTGACTCACATTTACTTACTCGCACCATTTAGTTGTACGCATTCTATCCCACCCACGCTTACGTTTAAACTTCATAGCACGCTAAAGCAGCAGCCTTGCCTTGAAGCTTTGGCTCCAAATGCTATGTAGTTATTCTGTCGGCAAGACAACACTAGCAAAATAGAATTCCACCGCAAGCCCTTTTATTGGTGTAAAGCACAATATGTTTTTAATGCCTGTCCTCGTATTTGCGCGCACTCCCAGTCTTGGTTGCCGGCTTCAAATAGACTTACACGAGACAAAATCGTTCAAAATAACGCTTTGGGAGGGATGTCCACCAGGCGGCGTAGAAACTCCGTCCAGACTGCTTTTACAGCACATGAGCTTCTTCCCATAGATAAACTATACAAGCTGAGAGTTGCACTCCTGCCCTCTAAAGTAACGCAAGGATGTTTATTTACAGTTAAAACTATCGCCACCAGATCGGTACGTCGATCAACATCAATTAAAGCTCCAAGCGTTTTGCAGCGAGCTGAGTCGCCAATAGTTCACCGATTAGCAGCCCTCATGCTTGGGAAGTTTGTCACAGTCACCATTGTTAAGTTATTTATATGCGCTGTAGAAAAGTTGCTTAAATAGCAATATTTTCATGTAAGTTCAAGTTTCTTATTATGATGTAATTTTAGTTTCTATTGTTTACTTATAATACTTTTGTTCCGAGAACTTAACCTTTAAAATATTGCAGCTCTGTAGAAATCAAACAAAACGTTTGAGTTTGAGCAGATACATTCCAGCATTTCTGTGTAACGAAGTCAAGAGCGCGAAAATTTTACAATATTATTGTAGTGTAGGTCACGATTTAGTAATATAACACTACGGTTATCGATATATCATAATCAAATATTGTTGTTAATGCCATTGCCTTTATCTTTAATTTAAAATAATAATAATAATAATAATAATAATAATAATAATAATAATAATAATAATAATAATAATAATAATAATAAAGGCTGACCACGAAATAAACCTTCTTGGCGCACCGGTTCTGCCCTCTGTGTTGTCGGGACAACTCGACCCCTTGATGGACAGATTGTGGGCGATGCAGGAACGTCTTCCGCTTGTTGGAGCCCACCAGGGACTCTACCGTGCTGCATCGTACATATTTAACGGTCCATAGACTGCCCAGGCGATGTGAACCATCTTCTCCAACCATTCGACGACCAGGTGGTGGAGGCCCTACAGACGGTGCTGAGTCTAAACTTACGACCACGAGAGGTGCGCCAGGCGGCCCTCCCCACTTCCATGGGCGGCCTTGGTCTCCCCTCGGCTCGATCCTTGGCGGGCCCGGCCGTGGCTGCCTCAATGCATGCTACGTCGGAACGAGTCCAGCGCCTGCTCTCGCCGGCGGCTCGGGCAATGTTCGAGGAGGCTCGTGACGATATAGCGACTGGACTTCACGCTTCATCGCCCGGTCCCGATAGACTTGCCTGTCAGAGGGTCTGGGTCTCGACCCACGAAGCTTCGCTTAGTTCGCTGCTTGAAGAATGCGGTGATGACCAGGACAAGGCACGCCTTCTAGCTGTCGCTCGCCTAGGAGCATGCGACTAGTTGCATGCACTACCCGCTGACTCACTGGGTACCCGCCTTGATGACCAATTCACCCGGATATGCGTTGGCTTGAGATTGGGAGCTGATTTAGTTGAGCCACACAGATGCTCTTGTGGGGAGCCCGTCGGGCGACTCGCCAGACGCGGCCTGTATTGCGCTCACGCGGCGGGTTGGCGCCCAAGACACACTGCCCTCAATTAAATACTTGCAAGATCGCTGCGGAGGGCGGTGATTCCCTGCGTCCTGGAACCACCTGGGCTTTCAGGAGACGACGGTAAGCGCCCCAACGGCATGACTTTGATACCCTTCTATATATATATGTGGGATGCGACTGTGACCGACTCTCTGACTCCTTCTCTTGTCGGTCTCGGCGCGTCTCGCCCGGGGACTGCCGTTTCGTGAGCTGAAGCCTCAAAAATAAGAAAGTATGCGAACCTAAGTCGGGCGCACTACTTTTCGCCACCCTCACGGTAACATTGATCTCTCGGGTTGGCGGCGCGTTACAGCAGGCGACGATGGACAAGAGGGCGCACGCCTTCTTCTCCCAGCGACTGTCCCTGAAGATTCCAAGAGGTAACGCGACCTCAGTGCTAGGAACTATGAGAAACTGGATGGACCCGGACCTTCGCGCCAGGGGGCGGGCAGAACTTCCTCACGGGCATGAGCGGCTACGGCGCGCAGAAGGAGTAACTAGGTCGACGAGCAGCAACGTCGTGAAGCATAATAATAATATATAAGTTACAGAGTACCTGTCTACCTAATGAACACTATAACACTTAGAAGCACCAGTTGTCTGTCCCTATTCAAATTAATTTCAAGTCTCTGCTTGTCAACGCTAAGACTGTTTTTTTGTTTAGTCTCAATTATATTTTTATTGTCTGCAGTGACAGGAGTCCATTATTAAACTACGATTTGTTATGTCTTTTAGTAAGACCACTGAAACTAATTTTTTAACTAAGGGGAAGAACTATGCTAGTAAACAAGGTCAACTCATTTGGATGGTCTGATCTTCTAAGTGTAATATTTCGTCTCTGAAAGTTGGGTGAGAAAAAATAGGTCTATGATCAGGACAGGTGCGGTCAAAGACTATAGTTCCTCTATTATGAATTTAATCACAGTTACGAACTAAAATATTGTCGGATGTAGTGACGTGAAATTTTATTGTGATTACTAATGTACAAACAGACGCCTCCTACGTGCGAGTGAACCCTTGTAAGCGAAAATTGCTTGTAGCCAATTATTTCATACGTGCAGTAAACCTTTGTGCATCGACGCTCTGATATAGCAGTAAAAGTCAAGTAGAAAGGAAATTTGTCTAGATCGTGCTCTTGTTCAACAAAGCGAGAGTTTGAATTTGGGGCGCGCGCATTAAGGTGAGCTAGAGCTAGAGCTGCCTAAAGTAAAACGGATAAATAATATTTACAAGATAAGCAAAATCATTTTTATAGTAAAAACTAGTATTAGTGTTTAAAGCCCGCTCAGCAAAACAATACGCTAATGTGTAAGCTCTATGTATGTGCTATGCAAATAATTTGTTCTACTCTAAAAAGCCACCGTGTACGAAGTATTTTTCACGTATGAGCCGACGTGCACGTCTGTGTCGACGAAAAACTCTTCAATGTTAGTTAATAAATTGGTGTTTTAATACGAATAACGCTATTTTCAGAGTCAAATCAATGTGTATGTAATAAGAATATATGCAAATAAATATCGCTATAAATACACATAAATGATTGCGTACAAGTGTGTATACTGGTACATACGTATAAACATATCTACGTATACCGTCATGCATGTTTACTGGTCTAAAAACATGTTACACGTGTGGTAGAGACATACAATATGCTTTAACACGTAACAAGTGATTTATAAAACCATATTATATCTGCACCTATACATGCCTATGATAGAATGTTTGAATACAAAAACTCATTTATTTAAATGTACTCTCGAATAAATGTATACACTTTAGGAACTAAATAAAATCAGGCACAAAATTCATTACTTTTGAATCCTACTTTTGAATATAGTAAAGGACATTTTCTGAAATTATGATTATTATTCAGAGTGTGTAGAAGCAATGCCGCTTCCATAGTTTACGTCCCGGAAATGGAATGCAGGCATTCATTGCTAAAACGAAAAAAAAACACGTTTGAACCTCACAATTTTATCGTTTGGCACCCCTAGTGGCATTACACAACAAAAGGCCACCTTTATGACATAAAGGCTGCGTGGTACAATGGTCAAATCATTCAGCACTGTGAGAGTTAACAAGATCAAATAGAGACCATAATGTGATATATATATATATATATATATATATATATATATTTATATGTATATATATATATATAAAGCGCGCACAGCTGGGCGTTTAAGCGAGACTATATATTTATATATATATTGCTGGGTGCGTGTTCGATGGCTGCGAACGTTGTTCCAACACAACGAATCGACTTGCATGGACGTAGTCACTCTGGCGATCGGCACGAAGACAAGCGTTCTACACCATGATCAGATAGGTGGCACTGCCGGGCGGCAATCTCCGATTCACATCACGTTTGGGCTGCCAAGCGAGCGAGGATAGAACTCACCCTAAGACGTTACACGTTCGATATCAGCAAATAAAATGCATTACGTTTGTAAGAAAATACTTAGTCTAATAAGATGAGAAGGGATGATTAGTGACGACTGAAATGACGACATCATTGACTTGAATATAAAGTGGATGCAATCATTTCTGTTGTTTTGGTGTCCATTCGTTTCGACAGCTTGCAACGCCTTCTAGGCATCCAACATCAGCATGGATGCAACAAGGGTGATACGCTTACGATAGAGCGGCTGTTACGGTATCAGTCGGTAGGCCCTGCTTTGACGCCAAATGCTTAGTTGCTCCCCGAGAAGGCGGAGAAATGGCGATTACAAAAGAGCAAATTCAAAATGTTTTGCTGTACACGTTCTGAAGATAGTCCGACGGTGCTGAAACTATCCTAGATATGTAGGTAATCGAAACATCTACATGATGAAAAAGGGCCTAATCGACCTTCTTTGCTGAAAGGGGACGCTCTGCTCTCAAAGATGTAATCGAATTCAACGTTTTCCACTCGAGAATTCGTAGAACTAGTCGAAATTGAAGTTAAAGCAATTATGTTATGGACGGTAAAACAACTTGAAATAACTTCTGGGCTCTGTGTCTGTCAACGCGTCAAACGTCAACTTAAATGGGATTATGCTATATTGTTGGTGGAGCATCAGGTACATTGTTCACGTTAAACTTCTGAGAAGGAACAAGAGGATCACTCGAATCTCTACCGCTAAACGCTCTAAGGAAATCAAGAAAAATAGATTCAAACACGTTCACAACTCTTTAACAGGACAGTGCTAATATTTCGATCAAGACAACGCGCGACATCACGCGAGTAGCACCACCAGCCTAATCAAATATAGGTCTTGACTGAGGACTTATTGAGCACCCACCATAACCCCAAACCTTGCATCTTCAGACTGACACCTATTCCGGTCCCTCCAAAGCCTTTTGACGGGAATAAATTAAAGGCTTCTAACGACGTCTACGATGAGGTACAAGGTTTCTTCGTCTCCAGAAATTACGATTTTTGCAAACGCTGATAATTGTTAGCAAGGTATCATTAAAAGAAGAGAACTTCTACTAATAATTACATAAACTAGCATGTTCATGCAGGTTCACGCGTGTTTTCATTTTAGGCAATACGACAAAAACGTTTGCTTCTACTCAATTTGTTTTTCTGAAGGTAGAACTACGATAATACTACGATTTCGAGTAGTTTCTACCGATTTCTGTACATTATTCGGGCGGGAATATACGCGTCAATGTTTCTCTTAATTTGGTTTTAAATATAGAAAGAAATCGCATGTTGTCAAGTCAGGCGAAGAAGCTGAATGTTTCACCAGCGTGCCTCCAGATGCTGCGAGAAAAGCCGTGGTGGAGCAAGCATTGCCCATAAGACGCTTTGGAGCTCGTCCTGGCAAGCTCTGGGACTTTAGTAGAGGGTCACAAAAATGTATCAAAATCTCATTACCTGTGAGGAGTCTTGAGAACAGGAAAGACCGGCCCTTAACGAGTTTGTGTCCCTTATTCGTTATTTACAAATCCCGAGGTATCGACCGAGTAGATTTCTTTAATGAGTCTGAGGGGGAATCTTATGGAGGGACTTGGCATCCAAGCCAAACGTCTCCTCTAGCGATACATATGTTATGTTTGAATTTTTAATAAAGGAAGCCTTTATACAGCCATGTTTTCATCATTCCTGCTTTTGGACATCCTTACCAGGGTTTGCTGTACAGATTGAAATGTTCAGTTAGAAATTTTCTGTACCATCTACACATCAAGAATAGACCGATTGGCGATCCCCAATGGTCAATCAAAGCTCTTCGAGGTCGATCAAAATTACAGTAGTTAGTAGTAAGTATATATATATTCACACAAAATATTTCATCCCGTAAAGCGAATGATTAGAGGTATTGGGGCGTATATAGCCTCAACCTATTCTCAAACTTTTAATGGGTGTGAGTGTTCTTTCTCAATTGAAGAACGCTATTAAATAAGTATGCTTAGTGGGCCATTTTTGGTAAGCAGAACTGGAGCTGTGGGTTGAACCATATTTAAAATGCAGCTTTTCAACATGGAATGACATATACAAATAAGACCACTTGTTTTGCTTAAGTACTCGGACGCTAACAATTGTGTCCCAATGTATGTGTAACACTGAGTTTTCGGTGCTACTGTGAGCCGCGACATCTCTAGATCAACTACAATATCACTCTGAGGAACCTACGTAAACTCTGGCTGGCAGTACCTCACTGCTGACACGACACAACTTAAACAAGTACTTTGGTATTATAGCAGTTGTAGGGGCATCGAACACTCCAAGTGTGTTTTTTTTGTTGTTTTCAACTTGTCCGGCGATACTATTGGGAATCAGGCTCTGCATAAAGATGTAGTACAGACCGTGGATTACTTTTGTGGACCGTTGAGTGCTTGAGCCGCGTGCCTATTGGAAAGTGTCAAACGTCCAGGTCTTGGTATTAAGTTAGGTGCAACGGTGTTTGGCTCACATAGCGAATTTTGCCAAAGGTGATTGCTGTGGGCCATCGCTCTTACGTGCCCGATTTAGCAACTCGGCTAGAAATAATAAATTGTCTGCAGGTGCTAAGTTGAGCGAACAATTTTGTCAATTCCAGAATCAAAATTAAATTGGAAACATCGTCTTTTCGACTCGACTTTGTACATTCAGCAGGATGTGACGTGTTCGATAGATGGTTTCAGAAAGAGGATTTGATCATGCAATCTCTGAATTGCTTGACCATGTAAAGAAATATGTCATCTTACGAACTATGTATGTATATGTATATATTATTATATATTAGGCGAGCACTGCCGAGTGTGCAAACGTAATGTAAATGATTAATGAATCATCACAATATTTTCTATATATATATATATATATATATATATTTAAAAGAAAATACAACAGATATTATTGTTCTCGCCTTTAAGTACTTTTTTCATGCTAATCATAAAACATTGCAGACAGCATATATATGTATGTATATATATATATATATATATGTATATGTATATGTATATGTTTATGTATATATATATATATATATGTATATGTATATATATATATATTTTTATATATATATATATATATATATATATAGGGAGTGCAGCAAAGACTAAACAAGGCAAGTCCCACTTTCCACCTAGTGCTATCGATCTATTTCGAAGCAAAGACAAGCTGCTTGTCTGAGTGTCACCCCTCGGCGGCGGCGGATGGATACCGACAACGACCTGGGAGGGGGGGGGGGGGTATCATCGATCCACCATTGGTCTGAAACGGTCGGGTACGTTCTCCGTTTCCGAGTAGCACAAGTTATTTGCCCTACGGCTGACCAGCGAGCGAAAGATACACAGCGAGGCAAACAGTGGGAGAGTGGGGGGTGGGGGGGGGGCAGAGAGAGAGAGAGAGAGCAAAGGCAACGAGTGTGTAATACAGTGTTGCCTGCTCACCTGTGCTGGTTCGACGAGCGCAAATTGAAATTCCTTCCAATAACAACAGAACAAATATGGCAGCCTCCACCACCACCACTACGAACACCACATCGCGTGTCCTTCCTGGTTCGGTGGTCGGACACAGCCAGGGCCGCACCCGCTAGGGCGACGTGAAGGTCCGATTCTGTATCAGGCTGGTGTAGGGTAGCATTGCGTTTGTTCTCTCTCTCACACCTCGAAGGCTCCCGACGTCTTACGTAACGACGAAATCATTTTCTGCGGCCGCTGTTCCCACACGGACTGTTCGAAATATACGTGCCGTTTCTGAATTGTGCAGTTCATGTGCGTGCATAGAATATATATATATATATATACATATGTATATATATATATATATATATATATATATATTACCTAATTGAGAGCACAAATGATTTAAGCTCAATTGCGCTAATATGTGCCTTAGGCATAAGAAGTGGAATCAATCCACACACGCCTGCTGGTCGTGAGGCATTTTACGTCGTGACACCAGGTCAGTCAGTTCGGGCGTTCGTTAAACGACCCCCAGATCATTACGGTTGTCAGTGGTTTAATAAGCAAAAATTGCCACAAAAATCAGGCACGCAGAAAGTGCAACTGCGGGCAGCTACATCTACATTATAGTTGTACCAGTCACGTGCAACGCGAACATGCAAAGTTTATAACATACGCCAAGCCACTTTCTCGCGATAATAAGACGCGACTGTTACATACTGCGATTAGGCAATATCTAGAATGTGGCAGATAAAGTAAACCAGTTGAGGTTAACCTGTGTGTTGTATGCTGATTTTGCCACACGTTTTTTTGTTGGTGGAAATAATGAAACGGCAGCGACAGCAGCAGCGGCAGCAGATCGACATTGAGCTTGCCGAAGCCTTGACCTAGAGCTCAACTGGTACAGCATTGTCTTAGATGCTTGTTTAGCTGTGAGAGCGCTATCGTTAGCTATGAAACACCGTCATATATGTATATGCACATCGTACGATGGGCTTTAACTCGACGCGCAAACCAGGTTCTACATAGTGAGCATGAATAAAACTAAGTACGCCCGGTTATTAAACGTATGCCGATGGTTTAGCGCAGAAAGTTCTATTCTTAACTACGTTATGCAGAGGAGAATGGGAAGAGCATTTTATAACGCCATTATCGTATGGCGATGCATATACTTCGCCTTCAACCTTCATTATATAAATATATTGCCGATCCCCTTTATTCGCGCTGTTTTAGTTGTGCTCGGGCTCCCCATTAGGTTCACTGTGCACACGCTGTGAGCGTTTTGTCCCACTAGCACAGCTCACAACGATAATTAACGAGATCAGACAAAAAATGTATGTATATATATATATATATATATGTATATATATATATGTATATATGTATATATATATATATATATATATATATATATATATATATATATATGTATATATATATGTATATGTATATATATATATATATATATATATATATATATATATATATATACAGGGTGTGACTGAAAGAATTTTATAGCGATACATAAAATTGTAGAGCTCGTTAAAACGAATATTTTTTCCAATGGAACATGTGCTCTGAGAAGTCTTGTTTCGGAGTTACAGTGAAATTACTACAATTTGTGACACTGGTGTTTTTGCCCGACATAGGAGCACAAAATGCGCTGTTGCGAGACAACCAGTCTTCCTAGACAGAAACTAAGCACACCGTCGTGTTCGTGATAAAATTCTGCTCCATCTGATGAATATGCAAGGCCGGTCGGAAGACGCGACATGGTCGCTTAGAAGAAAATTCGCCAAAAATGAAGTTCTTCATTAGCGTTCACGCCAAATACTTTAGAATCATAACCCTACGACCACCCACGTGTTCAAAGCTAACATATACAGCAAATGCGCATGACGATCATTTTGGTACCAAACATATGTCAATGCGAGCTGTGGTTCGGCGGGATGTCCAGATTAAGTGCATGTAAAATGACTGTGTGGCGACGTTCACTACCGCCGACGTGTCGCGCGACAGCCGCAGCGCGTCATTTTACATGCACTTAATCTGGACATCCCACCAAAAAATCGTAATTACTCCGCAACCACAGCTCGCATTGTCATACGTTTGGTACCAAAATGATCGTCATGAAATGCGCATTTGCTGTATATGTTAGCTTTGAACACGTGGGTGGTCGTAGGGTTATGATTCTAAAGTATTTGGCGTGAACGCTATTAAAGAACTTTATTTTTGGCGAATTCTCTTCTAAGCGACCATGTCGCATCTTCTGACCGCCCATGCATATTCTTCAGATTGAGCAGAATTTTATCACGAACACGACGATGTGCTTAGTTTCTGTCTAGGAAGACTGGTTGTCTCGCAACAGCACATTTTGTGCTCCTATGTCGGGCAAAAACACCAGTGTCACAAATTGTAGTAATTTCACTGTAACTCCGAAACAAGACTTCTCAGAGCACATGTACCATTGGAAAAAATATTCGTTTTAACGAGCTCTACAATTTTATGTATCGCTATAAAATTCTTTCAGTCACACCCTGTATATATATATATATATATATATATATACTTGTGCAGCCAGATGCGTCAGCCGCTTGCAGCTGCTATGGTGCACACTCATGACCCGTGTTCAATACGTGGCCTTCAGGCGGTCGAGTTCTTCCAAACTCGAGGCTCTAAGAGATTTCCAGACGAGGTCAGTCGCATAGTTTACTGCAGGAACAACTTTCAGGTCAAACAATTCAAAAACTGTATATATATATATATATATATATATATATATATATATATATATATATATATATATATATGTATATATATATATATATGTATATATATATATATATATATATATATATATATATTATATATAGCGTGTGCACAGTGCATTTAATAGGGAGCCTAAGCATAACTAGAACAGCGCGAAGAAATATTGCGTGCATTCTTCCTCTTGCGGGAAGGAGATGATTTAACAACGAAACCGTCTAAGAGTCCGCAGATGTTTTCACTTAAGACAGCGCTAATCGTTTTCGATATGAACATAACAGCTATACGGCATTAAGTTTGTACGAGCAAATTCGAAAAGTGACGCATAGCTTGCGGCACTTGACTGCGTAAAACCTGCTCTACTGAAACGTGTGTTAGGCTTACAAACTTTCACGTATAGCCGTTGTTTTTATTTTTCTAGCCAATGTATGTTTTTGTACTTACCCAGCAGCAGAGTAAAATTATACTTTGTCATATATACGAAATATGATAAAGAATGTTCTCGGGCTTTATGGTGGTTAGCCCGTCTAAAAGATAACGAATGCTTCGTTAGCATGTAGGCTCAGCCCTGCACGTTAACGTGACCAGGTAAGACATAATCCGCTTATTACAACATGTACAACAACGTCATCAAAAATTAATGAACTGCATGAATTAAACACACATGCAGGCAGTCTCGGCATTCACACGGTGCGGCACTAACGTTTAATAGCAATGGCAAACAACAAAGTATTTAAACGCATGACTGTAATCGTTATCGTTGCGACCAATCATAACAGCAGAAAGAACAGCAATAAAAAGCCTGCTATGAGAATAGTAATATCAAGCAGTATTGAAATTAATTGTTTCAAGCTTATATAATAAACAAACTGTTTAGCATATTTACAATAATAAGTATTTAAGTATGTAAGCTGATACAATCAATACGTTTCAGTTATAGTTAGCTGTTAGCAAGCTCTGTATCAGGCATTCGTTCACGGGTTTTTCATGATAGTTTAGCAAATACCCTTGGTAGTCGCTGGTTATGCTTAGACTAAAGCAGTGCCAGAGCTCCTCTAAGAAACTTGTGCAGCCAGATGCGTCAGCCGCTTGCAGCTGCTATGGTGCACACTCATGACCCGTGTTCAATACGTGGCCTTCAGGCGGTCGAGTTCTTCCAAACTCGAGGCTCTAAGAGATTTCCAGACGAGGTCAGTCGCATAGTTTACTGCAGGAACAACTTTCAGGTCAAACAATTCAAAAACTGTTCGTAGCGAAAAGAGTTGGGGATTAATTAATTAATTGAGTGAATACCGACGAGCGTATTACGGACCCTTTCCTCTACATGCATGTGCGGAGAACGAGGTGCCGCTTGGCGTTCCAAGTTCCAAGCCCAAATATTAAAACCGTTTGACAAACTCTACGAGTTGGTTGTGAAGCTTTATATGACCAAGAGTTGGAAGGCGTCCTTTACGACGAAACTTTATTCATCTCCAGTGAAAGGCCTGTCGCGAACATTGCAAGAATGGCTAATGCTTACTGAATTTAGAAGCGTTTTTAGAGTAGAGCTCAGTATCATTAGCATACTAAATAAGTTTCACTAATGGATGCTGTTTCTTCTTCGCCACAATCTCTGCCTGGTCGCTGATAGTTCTAGACAACAGAACTGGAATGAGGCCATACCACGCGGAATTCGTTTAAGGTACAACACTTGTTGTCTGCTTAAATTTTGGATGTTTGGCAATACCGTCGTTCAATGTCACATAGCTCTCCTTGAGAATAGCCGCCTAAAGCTTGGGAAAGCGTGGTGGCGCATCATATGTTGCCAGTTTCCAGAAGGCAGTGATGCGAGGTGCAGTATCAAAGGCAGATTTGCCAGTATACCGTATCATCAACCAGCCGGTATATCAGCTATGGTTAAGCACCTGTTCATTAAGCAAGTAATCGTTGACTGCAACGATTCCGACCGCTTGATATGGTCATTCCTAATCATATCTGGGCATGCGCCTTTCCAGTATTAAGGTGCGATATCACCCCAACCCCAATATAAATTAAAATGAATACAAATATACATAAAAAATTACTTCTTTTAAAATTAATGGTTTATCGGCGCTGACCCGGAGGAGCGCGGTCTCAAAGCACCGACACTTCCTGTGGAATTGTGTCCGCCGCTGGACTTTTTTTAGTGTACAAGCGTACTACTTGCACACCTTGTTGTAGGAAACAGTCATCTAAGAACAGTCGCGGATGGGAAAGCGTGATTGCTTCACACACCTATAAACCTTACAGTTGTTTACAGACTATATAACTACTGTCTGTTGAAGCACGGTTTTGAACGCCGAGTGGCGAATTGTTACGCAAGCTGCGCAAAGCCGAGGTCCCCTGAATCGAAGTCCAGAATCCTACATATCTAACAGCTTACCGACGCGTTTTGCGTATTTGTCGCACCGCTTATGCGGACCTTATAGTGTAGGTCGTTACCTAAATAGCAAGTTACCTAAATAGCAAGGCTACCGGTTGGTGCCCTGTCAATGTATGCTGTGCTGAGTCTGTGATGACCAACATACCAAACTTGAAGAGAATATGCAGCGATTTCTGTATTTTTCGTGCACCAGGTTGCGTCGCATTTTTGTTTCAAATTATGCCGCCTACCGAAACCTTTGGTGTATCTAAATTAATAGATTATGTTCAGTTAATTTAGTCAGAACGGCTAATTGTTAGTTATAACAGATACAGGTCACGTCATTCAGTGAGAACAATTATACCGAACGTATTAGTTTCCGATGATGATACCGGAGATAATAAATCGTTACAAACGCCACCGATGTTCTACTGAAGAAGTCTAGTTGAGTATTATTGCAGGAGCTGAATGAACTTTTCCGACATACGAGTGGATGAATCGGTGTTTGTGATTTTCAAAGGTACTTATACTTGTCTCTGTAGGTGTGTGTAATAACGGCATCTTGGGCTGAGAAAATTAAACCAAGCCATCGCGTTTGTTCGGCTCTCCCATTGGTCTGCTTCGAGATTGAGTCCCGTTAAACGATCTCCCAAGATTTGCGGACGAAGTTCTTGGTCTTAATAATTCTTCTGAGTTAACGCAACAAACATCGCGTCTGTTCGATCGGTCGGCTATTCCAATGAGGAAATTTTGCGGTGGCTTTAAGATGCACATTTTGAGAAGTGCTTCTAAGTGCAGTTTGTTTACCCGCTTGACGTCCCTTGTACTAAGATTTAGAACATCGGCAATCGTTTTTCGAATGAGGCCAGCTCATAGCTTTCACATACCAATAACACGACGTGATTTTGTGCCTTACGAAAATATTTTTCCTCACAAGATCAAATGCGGCTGTGAAGGTTTTTCACAATGATCTTGCTAAACCGATCAACTAGGCATACAATATTTACGCATTCCCTGTTGCCTCGTAGGCGTATTTAGATTGGTCACTCTTTCATAGCTAAAACGTTTAAAAAGATGAAAAGTTCAACTTTGCTCACAACAAGGCTGGTTTCATATATATCAATAAAAAACGAAAACCGTCTGAAAAGAGGTGACAGTGAGAGCTTAGCTACAAAGGGCGCTCTAGGTTGTATAAAACGCTTCGTGCAGAGTTCAAAGGAATTGACCTAGCGTTGGCGTAATACGATGCGCCCCCCTTACTTACAGTAAGTCTTTTTCGGCTGTTCTGTTTGGCCCAAAGGAGCAATCCTAAACAGATTATTCTTCGCGTATTCGCCTTCCGGGGAAAATAACATTACTTAAGTACATTCTAGAACCTAAGACTAAACTCTATTGCAATGCGAAAGCCTTTATGACAGGACTCCACAAACATTTCTATATACTACACCTCGAACATGCACTTAATTTATTTTTCGTTTACTTCAACAATTCAGTTGCCGTATATTTATTCTGTCTATGTTGTTATTATTAAACGATTTGATGTTCTCCTATAGACGCTCAATCTTTGTCGAAGGTTTTTTTGGATACGCTACTTGGCCTATCTATGTTGCTCGGAACCTAGTTCGGCCGGAAGTAGGACAATACAGCGCACACCTAATCGAAAGGAGAATCTGTTTCAACGCAATAAAATATTTCATTGGCAAATAGCAAAAAACTGTTACCGTTGTTATCCTTGTAGAAACAACTACTATTCTTCAGATTGAAGTAAAACTATTGCCTGCATCAAGTTTAACCTTATTCAGCCTGCAAGTGGCATAGGCGATTGATGTTCGATTGCAACCGATTTATCCGATGATTTGCATCTCTAATAACAATGATAATTATTATATCCAACTATTCGTGTAACAACACAAATGTCTAACTTCTATTTATATGAACATTTTATATGAACCACATGTGGATGTTTTCCCCAACATGGACACTCGTAATTATGTACTCATATCCGACGACTTCAAGTTTTCATAAGTTGACATAAGCTAATATTCCAGTGTTAGACCAGTTTCTGTGGTAGGAGCCAGCAATGAAGCGTAACCGATGTTATTGTACGTACGTGCCCATTTTATAATGCATTTTGGACAAATTCTAGTAAATCAATTGCGTTGTGGTTTAATTTATGTATCGAGCCTCTTTTGACTCACCTTCCCATAAAGTCATTCCGACCACCAAAGTCTTTATCCCAGACGGTTATGTCGAGAACCTTCGGCTGATCCTGATACATGTGCAGATCGAACTGCTCCAGCCATTGCGGGCTAAGCGTCTTCAGGCAGAACTGTCGGCAGATAATAGAAATTAAACAGTCAGTTAATTTAAGCATTTTAGCGTGGTGTTCGATTAATACGACTCATTTGCGTCAATAATTAGCCTGGCTGCAATCAAACCTTTGACTTTGATTGTCACGTTGTAATGCCCTTAGTTAAGCGGCCACATAGAGAGACAATCGGCCGTCACGCCATTAGCGCTTTTGGAGAAAAAATATGCTGCATCTTTTGCTTTAGAGTCGAACGTGCATAAATAAGACTTTAAAACGACTGCAAATGCAGGTTAGGCTAGACAAATATCTGCGTAGACAAACTGCGCATGCGGATTTACCTTGAGGCCAATCGAAATTATCTCGAGGGCAGTCGGAATTATTTTGGGGCAACTTATACAGTACATATTTTCTCACAACTTTTGCCGCCGGCTAAGTCAACACCTGCTGGCTGATTCTTAAGAGGTTTCTTTCTCTAGGTGCTTAAATTAGTGCTTTAAACAGTGTTCCCATTTTATACTGGTGACACTGGTAAAGCAACTCCAAATGACTGGTTTGACGTACAATTGATACAGGACAGTTTTGAGCAGAAGGCAGTACATAATATACGCGCGCTAAAAAGGCTATATATATATATATATATATATATGGGAGCGTACATCATCCTTGAGTGGCTTATAATTCCAAGGGCCTACTTGACCTCACTGTGCATGCAAAGGACCAGGTTGATGGGAACAGCTTCATAAATGCCGGTCCACAGCAGAGTAGAAGCGCGTGACAGTGGACACGCTGACCCAGAGACTGAGCGAGGCCAGTTATGGCTGTAGCGTGACAACAGTGGAGACTCTAGCGCCGAGAACCACAGGAAGGGCTACACAGAGGAGTCACTTCCCTCCAAAGAGCCATAGAAAGAGGAAGAGGGGGTAACAATAGCTTACCTTGCTCTTATACTTCTCATTGCCGAGCCGGAATTTGACGAAAGGATCGCTGAGCCCGTTCTCATCCATTGGCAGAAGGTTTCGACCCTCGACCAGGACAATGTTGACGACCGAATCCCACATCTGTATCTTCTGTTTTCGGTTGACGGGTCCCGTCACCACCCCCTGAGAGTCTTGTGACCCACCCAGGCCAAGCCGAAGCGGACCGCTCTTCGAAAAATACTGCAACGTAACGCGACACACGACACCCACGGCAACATACTCGTGAAATCACACGATATGGCGCAGGTGTATTGCATACCCGTTACCCGGCACATCCGTCCATGTGTATATCAACATTTATGAGCACATAAAGCGAGCACACTTTATATAATAAAGGACAAACCTTTACGTGGGCATATTGCAACTGTAAAAAATGCACGTTTAATATGCCTAGTGCCTAAGGATTAGCGTGATGTGACCATAGTAAATATTACAGTACCCTTCTAGTATGCTACCTATCTGTACTTACATTTTTCTGCAAATTGTAAAAGTATCATTTAGTCAGGTTTGTACCATAGTTCATATTTACTATTGTTACCCTGTCACAAACAGAAAGTGTATTATAGTGTGTAGTATTTTAGATAAATGTATACATACAGTATATAATACACTTTCTGTATGTGACAGTATATATATATATATATATATATATATATATACAGTGTCACATTCTAAAAGTGCAACTGTGCTTGGTAGTCACGCACCTGACAAACCTGTCAGGGCAGCCCGATTCGCTGATAAAATTTGGCTGGCTGACTTTTGTTCGATTTCATTGCTGCTATTACATTGATTGTGCTCACGTATGTATGCCAACACAATTTGTCTGGGGGTAAGGGGATCATCTATCGAGGTGTCGTCGGTTCGATGCGTCTTATTATTGATAGAATTGTCTCTGGCCGATGCTCATTGGGAACAGATGATTCATACAGCTCAGAACGGCAACAGTCACGCGCCTGCCACAAGGACTGTTGGGGAACCCCTGGATATCTCAACATGTCTGGTCGCCCCTCTCGGTGCCCCAATGATGATATGCCTCACGGCGATTCCAAGCCCGCAAGGAGCGGAGAATAGCCTAGAATAAAAAGAACCTCCTTACAAATGTTCTAATTATATAACCTACTTGCATTTTCGATTTGAAAAATGATTCATAAAAGCACTACTGAAAAACGAGCCGGCATACGTCTAGGTTCCTGACATATGAGCTCGTACAAATTGCACTCAATTTTCACACTTCGTTTATCTCCCCGTTTTAAATGATCGTCGAATGACGAAATTTGCGACAATCGTTCTTTGGTGAAACATCCATTGAGCTGCGTTGCTAATTTTACAACTTTGAGATCAACGGTTTGCGACAGAACGTGTCCGACGGAACGGAATGTGTCTGTCATGTTCTAGTCTTCAAAGAAGACAGTCTTTTAAGCTGTCCTCTCTAGACTGTACTTATTTTGTAAGTTACGGTTGTTAGGATAAAGCCCCAGCTTTTTTGCAATATGCGACTGCAAAGGCGTGAGGTAATTTGTGTTGTGGCGCGAATACCGCCCGATTAGCCAAATGCGTATGGAAAGCAGTGCGCTTCTAAGCTTGCCGTTAGTCATACACCACGTTCGGCGTCAGATTCACGCGCGCTGCTTGTACCTCGTTACGAACGCCTGACAGCAAGACAATGATTAACCATTACGTCGCCACCCATCTCTCTCTCACACCCCATGTTCTCGGGGTCTACATATATATATATATATACTTTGACTGAGTGGTTTGATGACTTGACCACTCAAGCGGGCGATCATCTATCACCAGGTTAGGCGTGCCCCAATGATGGCCAAACTACGGCTAGTTGAGCAACCGTACAAACCGCACGTTATCTTTTAGATACCACCTTTAATTGTCTTCTAGCTTTCTTTATTTTCTTAGTCACCTATAATGTATGGTCTTACGCTCCTGTCTATTAACAGTGCACGGCAGTCCCTGCAGTAAATGTTTTGTCTATCTAGCAGCGCAAACTCTGCGTCATGGCTCCGATTTTTCATTATTAATATTATTATTATTATTTAGACTGTGCTCATTTGCAAGCCTCATCGCAGATGATAGGCCTTTTTTTTAAGAGGACTAACTGGAAAATGCGGTTGCACACGCGGGCATCGCAGCAAGGGAGCTCCCTGCAAGTGCGGGCCGGTAGTGTGGGGCTCCAACCCACTAAAAAACAGTCGTGTCCCCGTCCCCCACGCTGACTGGGAACTGCTTGCGCATATCATCAAACAGTTAGGCGAGTCTACTGGTCCAGGCGGATGTGTTCCCCGGGAGCCTCGGGGAGGCGCGAGCGGACTCGAAGGGAGGCCCTTGTCTTCTCTTGCAGTATGTTCTTAAAAGCTTGGGTCACTTTGTTCCATCCTGAAATTGATTCCGTCATTTTCATAGTGAGGTCGTGTAGGTTAAGAGCTAGGTTGTTACTTAAAAACTCCGTTAGGGTTGTGCGCTGCTCCGCCCATGACGGACACCTAAGCACCGTGTGCTCTGGAGTGTCGTCGAGTCCATCGCCGCAGTGGACGCACGTGGGGCTGGGGACCTTTCCAATCCTGAACAGGTACGACTGCAAGTCGCCGTGACCTGTGAGGACTTGGGTTGTGTGGAATGTAATTTCCCCCCCCGGCCGGTTAAGCCAGCTTCTGATATTTGGGATCAGGGTGCGGAGGCTGGCGCCTGGGGCACCCTGTTCGAGGCCTTCCCACTCCTCCTGCCAGAGGTCGATTGTACGCTGACGTGCCTCGTCTTTTTTGAGGCCTGGGTTATCCCATAAGCGGCGGCGCTCGGCTGCCTTTAAATCCCACGGGATCGTTCGACAAGGACGAAGGCCGCCGCGGCGCTGACCGTCCTGTACGCTGAGATTACCCTGAGAGCTCCAACCCATTGGGCCCGACGCAGGCGAGTCCTGTTCGCGGCGAATTTTAGTGTGTTGGTGGGCCAGGCCGGAGCTCCGTACAGGGCAACCAACTCGGCCGCGGACATAATTATTCGTCTTCTCAGCTGCCGTGGACCATATGTGTTGGGCACGAGACGTGCGAAGTCATTGGCTGTCTTCGTTGCCTTTTCCGTCACCCGCCGCACGTGTTCGGTACCGCGGAGACCCCTGTCGAGGGTAACCCCGAGGTACCTTACGTGGTTGACGAGTACGACTGGCCATCTAGGCGGAGGTGAAGGTCGGGGCATGTTCTTCGGCCCACCAAGAGTATCGCCTCGCCTTTGGCTGGGGCGAGAGCGAGCCCCGCTTCTTGCATCCAGCGGGCGACGTCGCCAAGTGCTTCGTTCGCATAGCTCTGCAGCAGGTCCGCGGTCCGAGCCTGAACGGTTAGGACGAGGTCGTCAGCGTAGGCAAGAAGGTTGACGCCGGGGGGAGATCCCGCAGCCGCAGCACGTCGTCGTAGGTTATAATCCATAGCAGGGGGCCAATTATGGATCCCTGTGGCACTCCTGCAGTCATGTTAAAGACGGACCCGTGGGACTGGATTGTTCTGTCATGTAGATAATTTGATAAAAGCTTCCGAAGATAAAAGGGGACCTTTTTCCTGTGGAGAGTCCTTAGGATGACTCTCCATGGTAGGCTGTTAAAAGTGTTCTTGACGTCCAGTAAAATCGCGAGGAACAAGTCCCGTCTTCTAGGCGGGGACTCGCGGAGGAGTTCAACCTGCGTCTGAATCCGCTTTATGGCGCCGATGGTTGAGTAGCCCTTGCGGAATCCGTACTGGGCGTCGGACAGCAGGTCGGTCTCCTCCGCGAAGTCCCGGAGGCGTGCCTCCACGATGCTTTAGCCAGGGCGCCGAGTAGGCAGATCGGGCGGTAGGAGCCGGGGCCCTTGGGTATGAGAACGAGGTTTGCAGCCTTCCATGCCGCATGGAACGAGCCTGTCCGGAACATCCCAGTCGCCGCTGCGGCTACTGCTTCCGGGTATTCCGTCATTAGTAGCTTGACCGCGGAGACCGGAACGCCGTCGGGGTCTGGTGCCTTTCCCTCCTTGAGGCGTGCCGCCGCTTCGTACACCTCTTGCAAGGTAACTTCTGGAGGATCCTGTTCTTCCGTCCCTGGGGCCTCCAGGTAGGGAGCGCGGTTAAAGGGAGGATGTTTTGGGAAGAGGACTGATATTGCCTCTTGGGCCTCGTCCGGCGTGAGGTCCACTCTCCGTTTAAAAGGCGGGCACCCCTTTACCATCTTGTATGGACGGCCCCAGGGATCGTTCTCCAGTTCTTCGAGAAAGGCTCTTCCGGAGCGTTCCCTACTTCTGGAGATCTCCCTGCGTAAGAGGGTCCTCAGCCTCTTATACTCGGCGCCATGGTACAGGGCATACCTCCCCTCGGGTGCCTGCGTGCACGCGTAAAAAGGCGCCTCTCTCGAAGGCACCTCTTCCTTAGATGTCCGATCTCCGCAGTCCACCAGTACTTTGGTGTGCCGCGGCGCCTAGAATTCGTGCCACGCCCCGAGGGAGCCCTGCACGCGGTCTCTAAGAGCTCCTGGAGGCACGTCATCGAAGCGGGCGGGCCATCCGGGCCTATGCAGGCCCTAAGGGACCCCCGGAGTTCGGCGGTTCCCTGACGCCTCATAGGCGGATGCAGCCTTGCAGATGATTGCTTTAAGCTGGTCGTCACGTGAAATTCGATTATATGGTGGTCACTTAGTGATTCTTCTCATTTAAAACTCTCCAGTTTAAAATCCTGTGGGCCTCTGTCCGGCGTGTGATAGTTAGGTCTATACAAGAGGTGCGCCCTGCCCTGTGAAATGTAGGAGCACCTGTGTTAAGAACGACTAGGTCCATGGCCGCCAACCATTCGAGGACTGCGTGTCCTCTGCGGTTCGTAGCGGCGGAACCCCACGCGCCGGCGGAGGCATTAAAATCTCCTGTTATAATTAAGAGCTTGTCACATTGGTTAAAAGATGCGGTTAAGTCTTCTAAAAGTTTGATAAGATCTTCAAGTGGGACGTTGGGGCTGCAGTAGCATGAGTAAAAACGCCCAACGTTCGCCTAATAACACCTAGCTAGGCCGAAGGGGTTATAGCTTACGGCTTGACAAGGCCAGCAGGTTGACAGTGGCTGCATTGAATGGCCCCTTAGGCTTTCGACCAGGGGAGCAAGATTCAAGGCCCAAAGTAATTCATTATTTAGTTTTTTAATTCTCGTCATTTATTTATTATTTTTTGACATAACTGTTGAAATTCATATCGGTGATCAAATGGCTGGTTCTGCAGCTACCGGACGGCGTCACAACTGCAGATGTCACGCATCTGCCGTCCGATGAGGAGACATGGCAAACAACGCATGTAGCCCGGCGCCCAGAATCAAAAGGGGTCTCTCGATGACGTGCCAGTCATTGTACAAAGGAATCCAACATAGACAAGGAACAGCTTTGCTGCGAGGGCAGCATTGAAGGCAAGTAGCCGTAGGCGAAAACGCCGAAAAAATTAGCTCAGAGGAAGAACACGAAAAAGACGGATTTACTGCGCCACTTAAGAAGTGTCTTTGCTTCAAACCGAAGTCCAGACCGATAATTTTCAGCGGCAAAATCCGCGGCTTTACGTCGGCATTCTTTGTGGTGGCCAAAAAAATGAAAGGAACTGTCTATAAGACCCGGATGACACGCAACGGTGAATTGATTATAGAGGTAGACAACGACTAGGATGAAACGGCACTTTCGGAGTTGAAAACATTTGCAGGAACACAGGTTATCTGCAGGAACACAGGTTATCTGCAGGAACACAAGTTAAATATTCTGCGAGACGGGACCGCGCATTATCACATAGGGAACCGTCTACTGAGTTCACCCCTCCATTTGGAGCCCATTATCGTTATATGTATTCCTAAAAGCCGTCGGTGTCACAGAGACGGTCCAGCTGCGAGCTCATAACCTTCGTTATGAGGTCATGATGCAGAGGAACAGCGGAATCCTCACTTTTGCAGAGTAGGCACACATCCCGGAGCAGGTGTGCAACGGCCTGACTATGCACGCCGTTCTGGCCTACCACAACCCCTTGCAGGCTGCAACCAGAAAATGTGTACCGCCAGTGCGCAGCGTGTTCGAATAAGATCAGTTGCATCAATTGCAAGGGCCCCTGCTCACCGAAGTATGGCTTTTGCCCGATTTGTCTCCGCGTCCATGACATTTGGCACAAATCGGTTACTCCTCAGGGTTCATCCACGAAGACGGTTCTTAACGTCGAGCCGTCAACGTTGTCAAAGATGCCGAAAACTTCCGCAATAGCAGCTCTTACGCCGGTGTCGTTCGAAAATGGTGAAGGTGATTCCTTCACAGGGGACTCGAGCCCACGAGGTCGCTCGAGAGTCGAGGGCACGCCCTCTGGTGTCTACGACGGCCCCAGGTTCGCCTCTCGCGGCGTCGGACGTCGAAGCTCTTACCGCTACAATCACGATTGATACGAACCACGAGCCGTTGGCCGCGTTGAAAATGATGTGATCCTCTCACAGAATTTTTTCGAGCGTGATCTCACAGATCACACAAGCTGTCCTCGCAACGAAACTCATTCAGATTTTTTCTACAGATCTTCCGGCACTGAACACGCTAGCCCTGCCCATGATTTATAGGCAGGGCTTGAGTGCGGAGCGGCGTCTAAACACCTACCTTGATAGTTCGCGCGCTCTTGGTGGTACCGAGCTTAATGCCTGACGGACTTGATCCATTTGGCCCATACATCAAGACCGAGGAGCGATATTAACTAAACAACCGATCAGATAACCATCACCGTACTGTCAAACTTGGAGTTTAGTTCCTTATTTAGTCTCCGCCGAGCTCTTGATATTTCCGCCGCTTACCTATGGTTCTCGTTCGGCACAATTATAGCCTGAGCTGCAAGGAGGCGCCGCTCATGACGCAGGCACGCCACAACGCTATAAATATGTGCTTATTAGGGCCGTCAGACAGGCGGACATTGCCGTGTGCGTCAAGCCGACACGCCTGTGTGAAAATAAACAAAATATACCAGACAACATGATCTTGACCCCTCTGGGCCATAGGAAAACTGCTATTCTCGGACGTGTCGATGTGAAACACTTATGCAACAAGGAGACGACGATCGCCCACACGGTAGACTGCGTCACAATCAAATCGGAGAGGGATAGGATTCGTCATTACGAAGCTTTGGGAGACGGGCACGTAAAGTTGTCGTTATCTCAATCTGTCCGTTCATCATTAAGACATTAGGTGTGGGGACAAGAGGCCTTGACAATAGCGCGGACAATCGGCCAGGTCATCGAGAAGTCAAACGGAGACGAACGATCCACAGAGTTCTTGAGGAAGCGCATCGCCTTAGAAGCTTAGGGCGGCAACGCGAGAATGATTTTCGACACGCTTCCGAGGAAGAACGGCCTGTAGGAAATGACGTATATACGTAGGACCTCAATCTGCACATTTACTTGCTAGTAACAATTTGACACAAAAAATAAATAAGAATCGTGATTCATTATTAGCTTCATATGGCACACGACCTTCACTTTGTTGCCGCCCAGTCAATCGGGCTTGAAACCAAAATCAGCAGCAACAGGATCAGCAGTAACTGGTCAATCGCAGGGCCAGTGGACTGGCAAGATATTCTACCGGCTTCAGGCGTTGTTAGTGTAATTGGCGTTCTGTTTGTGTTCGCATGGGACAATACAAGTAATACGCAAATGCATACCTTATGTTGTGGCCTTTTATCATTACACAAGCCCACACATAGTGACGGAGGCACGTTTGTCGTGTGTGAGTTTGAGCTTAGATCTCTGACAAAATCATGTCACCAACTACCGCTCCTATGTATCTGTGTTTACTATGTTTTTAATCATTCGTCTACGCGTATCATCATGCATACGTACAGGTGGGCAGATGGTCAGACACTCGTAGAGAATTTGTGAAAGCTCCTGAATGCGGCGATAACGTGTATTGAGTACACTGGATACGCGTATAAGGATTTCTATTTATGCTCGCGTGCTTTTGGTCTAAAATTCGATAGTGCAAACCTTAGCTAGTTAGATGAGTAAGTGTCGATTGCCATCGTCGTTTGAGCTGGTGAACGCTGCCAAAAAACTGTGCAGTTACAAAGGCTACTCCAGTCTAGTGTTCGAGTGTCTACAACTGTCGGTGAAATCAATTGTGCGGAAACAGGCTTTACTTCACACCGGTCATCTGAAGTACCTGCCCAGCAAACATTCAGCAGTAGCGTATGTGAACTCGATAGTATACATTGCGGTGAGGCTATAACGAAGTAACAAGTATGCAGTTATTCAGGGTTGTATATATATGTATATATATATATATATATATATATATATATATATATATATATATATATATATATATACGCGGAATGTGTACGTTCAAGTGGGCAGATGGACAAACACTATAAATTCATTACTAGGTTAATGATACTAGGCATTCATAGAGCAGGAGGCCGAGACACCCCGTGACCTCCACATTTACGTTTTCTACTATTTGTATTTAAAAACACATATATGGCAACTCAAAGTCAATATTGGGAGGCGTGAGCTAAATAAGAGTCGTAGCATCATCGGCGAGTGCAATCCGCTTGCCTAGATTCTGACTCGGAGTATTTGAAAGATCTAAATTACCAATTTTTGTACAAAAATTACTATACTAACAGGAAAGGCCCAATGATGGAACCCTGTGGGGTCTTAATGTTGATGGATCGCCATACGGATTCAAAAGTTTCAATCCTTACAGCCTGGTTTCTGAAAGAGAGGTACGAGCGAAACCATTCGAATATCTCTGCTGAAGGCAGGTGCGTCTGTAAAAGATAATTCGTGATTAAAACAACAAAAAACCGCGGTAACGTTCAGAAGCACCCCGAGGCAAGTTTAAAAACGTTTGGGCTTAATCTGATATAGACTGCTATCCTCGCAAATTCGCAAGTTCAGTCGATTGACTCTACCTAAAACCGAACTGATTAGGTGGCAGGAAGTTAATGGACTTAATGTATTACTCAAACCTTGGAAACGCAATCGACCAGGGATGCCGGACGGTTGCTCGATGGTATTTGTTGTAAAGCGAAGAGTACTTTATACGCGTAGGAAGGGGGCGCAAAGGGAACGACAGGTTAGCTAAAAGGCCTGCGATAAAAAGAACCGCCAGAGCTTCAAGTTTATTTTTGTTGATAAATAAATGAAAGAACGTCGGAGGTTAATGCACGATCTAGTCTACACGGGGGATTTTGTAGGCCTATAACTTAGCAACCAGATTCATATATGATTCTCGAGAGAAAAAGGGCCACAGTACCCGAACCGATGGAAGCAAAATGCTGATTTGGTTTACTGGCGATGCCCTTCGGATTCCATATGACACGGTTATAAGGCATGGTCTCAGGAAAGTTAACCTTGTTGTGTCAACAAAATATTTTATTCGCATGACGCTGAAGCCGGCAAAGTACTCAAAAAGAAGAAAAGCAACTTTTTAGCAGGTTATCCGAGCGAGTCACTCTGGAAAAGGATAAAGAGGTATGTCTCAAATGCCGAGTTGACATTGACTGCATCAAAGGCAGTTCATCCAAGAGCGTTAAGAAGTCGGTCCAGAAAATTTTCATGTCAGCCTTGTCATGAACTCAAAACAGTTGTGACGATGATGTTTGGCTTCAAAGAACATCGGTGGAATTATCCACGTGAAAATGCTGCATCGATCATTGGTTTATTGCCCACAGGCAAAAGACTCGCCTTTCTGCCATAGCCGAATTGAGTGTGGCAGTAAAAGTCTATGTGTAACTGAATGACAAAAATAAATAAACAAAATTCGTGACAAATAAAAATAAAATTGTGGAGATTTTCATGCGCCGGATGGCCTACTTCTGTGTTGTCTGAAACCTATACGACATTAGGTAAATGGTCTTGAAATAACACATTTTCAAAAATAACCGACTGAATAGTGAAGAACTTTTAGCAATTTTGCACGGCAATGTGTCAGTACATATACTTGATAATGGTTGTATTACACGATGCATTGCTTAGGATAGAACTGCTAGAAAATAATGAGATGTAATCGGAAGAGGACAGGACAGCTAATAAGCTGACGTTAGTTTTGCCTACCATGCGGCATGGAAGTAGATGCCGGTAGGTAGAAGCTCGTCTAATATATTAAGCAAATGATTGTTGTAATTTATATTGTATCTTCAAAATCTGTGTTCTTTTCCGGTGGACACGTACCGCCTGTACATGCTATCTAGACTACTAATCGCGGATGAAAACACAACTCTGCTAATTGAGCTCACGTTGCCAACTCCGCCACTAAGCTGATTCGGCTACGGTTAGGCACTAAAAGTCGAAGCCTCACATTAAATGACCAGGAACGCCAAAATCCTTAAGCCATGTTTCGCAAACCACCGCTACGTCGAACACTAAATTGCGTGAAGCTTTTTTATGGCTATTTTAAGAGTGCATCTAATATTTATCTCTTGTATAATCATATAATCGTCATCTAAGAATAGAAGAACAAACAGCACTTAGTACGTATAGTAGGCACAGATGAACTAAAGAGTGACTTTGGCGTTGAAACAGCCCGTGTAGAGAGCTTAGATTATTTTTGTCTTACGTGTTTACACATGGACTGTTCAGAAAACACCTAGAACATACTCGGCTCTCGCTGCATTAAAAACATACCTCACGGCGATTCCAAGCCCGTAGCTTAGAATTAAAACCAACCTCCATGGGCAAAAGCTTTTAGTTCTAGACTTTTTTTGTGTAGCAGAGTCTGCGTGTCGATATATATATATGACACACAGATTTCGAAACGTGTTTTGTTTACGCCCACCAAAAATATCATGCATATATGAGGTATGAACATGACAAATAAAGGCGGTAAGCTAAACAAAACTACGGTTAGTTCGGTTTGTGTCACTCATGTTCTATTACTGCCGCGCTGTTCCGTGTATGCGACTATCGGGAAAAGGTCGGGAAAAAGAGAGCGAGAAAAAGCAAGGGAGCCAACAGAACCCACGCCGATAACCTAGAAATCGTCAAATCAGTCCGAGAACCTCAGGTCAAGCATTAATAGAAATATTATTGCTATGTGTAGCCGTAGAAATGCTTGAAGCTCCTAACACGCAGAGCTGTTGCGGGCCCGTCGGCTTTTCGAAGGACAAACTCCCCACTGCTGGCTGGACCAGCTGCTTCAGTGGCACGGCAAAGCGCGAACCATCGCCAGGTGACGGCACGTCACCGGTCTAACAAACCGATCTAAATATAGGTTGATCTCAGCCGTTCACAACGCGACGAAGACGTCGCCGATGACATCACGTTTGCAGTCTGGTTCCATCAACTAGCGATTGAACTTCTCCCGGACCGCTTCGTTCTCCCTTTTGGGAAGGGAACTGTAGGCAGTATAATTCGGTGCGTTTTCGCTGTGTCGCTGTCTCGTTGTATGTTTTTCTTGGCGTGCGCCTAAAGCCCAGCCATATGCTGGTGCAGCCGCTGTGTGTGTCAGCTACTGCTGATCTGTCATGGAAGGACCTTGAGGCGACCTCGCCGCGGAATCGAGCTCTTTGCCTCAAACAGCCGACAGCCGGGTCCCGCCAACGAAGCGCGTCGACGAGGGAAATTGCATAGTTGTTCGCAAATAATAATAATAATAATAATAATAATAATAGTAATAATAATAATACTCAATCTCATTTCGAGGTTGCCGACGAAAAGGGCTTAGCCGCACTCCACCAGCTAAGCTAGTAAAAATGTTACTGTGTAGACGATGGGCGGCCCGTCAAGAGGACTAACGTTGAGCGCCATCTTCTCCTCGCTAGAAATGAAACTCTCCATCAGGGATTAGGACGTAAAGCTTTATTGCCATAATGGTCTGTCCCGCGGTCGTCCCGGCCGCACACCATTAAAGGGCAACACGACAATTCGTGTCGTCAAGCGGTACTTTCGGCCAGTTGTCCAAACATCACCACAGTTAGCAGACGACCAACAACCCTGAGATTAGCCGAAACAGGCAAACAAGCGACGAGGCAAAACGAAACGAGGATACCCAATGCAATGAAAACTAAAGTCGTCCATTTGCTTTTTTTGGCGACAACAGTATTGTGTTTCCACTCACGACACGTGCGCCAAACTCGATTGATCTGGCTTCGGGCACTTCGGGCTGAAGCTAGCCGGGAAGAGACCAGGCGCCTGAAAACAACAATAACACAACCATACGAAGAATCGAGCCCGGTGGCGTGGTGGCATGCGTCTACGCCTCGCGACTGGAGGAAACACATAGGTGCGCGGGTTCGAATCCCACCGTTGCACATTTGTATTTATGGGGATCCGTCTATGAAGCAATGCGAAAAGCAGTCCCATGGACGTTAAATCTTGGCTGAGAGTCAGCCCTAAAAGGATTTTTTTTTAACTATACGGAAAGGGGGAAGTTTGAGACATTGCGTGTTGTCGGTACAATCGTCGCAGGGTCCTTAATTACGTACGTAAGTTGAAGCCGAAATATACAATAGCCTTAGATGGACCACAGTTCTGGTCGAAGTCTCGACCCGACCGCCGTAGCGTACGGACGTGTTTTGTGAGTGCTCCGTGATAAAGGGTGATAGTGGGAGCCTGTCGCATCTGCGGCAAACGCAACCACTACTCCCGACACCTCAGGTCAGCACCAAGTTCCGGACTACTCATCTACGACAGCAACGACTGCGCGGGTGAGAAATTTCCAACTTCATACTGTCTAATACTTAGTGTAACAGACGGCAATTCGAACGGCACCACGTGCGGCAATTCGAACGCCGTTACGTGCAGAATCGAAGCGCCGCCACGTACAATTTCGAAACACCGCCGCGTACAATTTCGAAACACCGCCGCGTACAATTTCGAAACACCGCCGCGTGCAGCAACTCGAACGGCGCCACGTACGCGATAACTCGAGAGCGGAAGCGCGCCAAAACTTAAACGTTGCGAAACGACTCCAAGTCGACAGATTAGCAAGTGCGGGTAATACACGCACATTCGCTAACTGACGGACGGGAGTAGCTGAGCACAGACTCGGCGACTCAAGACTTAAGCCCGGCAGGCCTCAGTCTTGCCACCCCCCTCCGTGATGGCCGCCTCTGGCGGCAGCCCGACAGGGCCCTCAGCTACTCAAGAGTTACATGACGAGGAACTCTCTAGCATGCTTGAGGAAGCATGGAGACCTGCGTCACAATTCAGTAGACGCAACTCTCGCGCTCTGAATCGACAAGCGAGCCTCCAGACAAAACAGGCTCAGGAACAGCCGCCTCTACCAGTAGCAAAACCTGAGGAAGCAACACTCCCAGACGAAGCTATGGACACTCAGAGCGAGCCTAGATCTGCCTCCCTTAAGAGAAAAGCTAGCTACACTCCTGAATCAGAGAAGAAAACCCGCGCGCCTACTAGTCCTGAGCAAGAAGAGCCTCCTTTGCCTAGCTATGTAAACGAAAAAGACCTACAGTTCCTACTGACGTCAGTGGCCGACATAGAACAACTAGTCAGCAAACACCGAACTACGCACCTGCAAATCTCTAAAGCAGTGCGAACTATGGGCCTAAATATACGTGAAATCTGCCGTAGAGCGCTTGACGTAGGTTTCACTCCCGCCAGAACAAAGGGACAGTCCGTCGAAACAAATACCGACCCACTCCCAGAGCTTGCACCTCTCCCGCCGCCAGAGGAATTTATAGCTGCAGAGATACAAGGCCTTCTCGTTAAAGAAGAACTAACCGACGAACAATATGCAGACCTCATGCAAAGGGAGTGGCCGGCGCGCACTTATACTAGCACCAGCCTCAGTAAAGCAAGTATTTTAGCTGACAAGGCCCCAGCAAGAGTCTTACTGCTTTCACAAAAGTCCGACAAAGACGAACGCCTTATAAACCGACTATCGCCACAATTCCCTGGACTGCAGGATGCATTGCCGCACCTTAAGGAAGGGAAGACTATTTTCCTGCAAAATCGGGACATCCTAACAATCGAGGGAGTTGAAAACACTCCAGCTCCAACACGAGCACTCTACGCACGGATGATCCCGCATACTGAAGAAAACGAAAACGATTTTTCTTTGCAAGTCCTGAGAGAGGCAGCAACCAGTCTCTGCGGCTTCCTTAGAACTAGAGACATCCAGGCAGCGGCAGTGGCCATCCCGGCAACAGCCGATATTACTCTGCTGAGAAAAGTATTAGAACAAGCCCTCGCGAAACATCCAGGAATGACCGTGGAAATCCGAGTTAAAGGCCGGAAAATAGAAGAGGCTCACGACAAAAAGAAGAGAAAGAAGCCTGACTCTACCTTTGCAGTTGTCGTGAAGTCAGGCAATGCATCCTATGCTGAAGCCCTACGTGCACTCAGGAACAACATTGACCCAGCGACAGCTGGAGTGGATGTTAAAAGAGCCTCAAGAACAGCTACAGGCGAAATCCGACTGATCGTGCAAGGGACTACTCCCGATGCCACCGGCAGATTTCTTCAGCACATAAAGGAGAAGGCGTCTTTGGAAGCGACAGCCCAAGCGGTCTCACAGACCAAGGCTATGATAATCCGGGACCTAGATGAGTCCATCGAGCCGAAAGACATCCTCAAAGCGCTTACCAAGAACGGAGCACCGGAAATGGCTTTTACCTTAAGTCCGCTAAAGAAAACCCGGGCGGGCGACTTCTCGTGCATTGTTAAAATGCCACCAGAGGAAGCCCAAAGACTGCTACGTCAAAGACATATACACCTTGGTTGGACTCGGTGCCGCATAGACGAAATGGTCTCGGTACCGCAGTGCTCACTGTGCCTGAGCTTTAACCACACGGCCAGGGACTGTACCGCAGCCCGACCAACCCAACCTCGCTGCTTCAAATGCGGAGGACAAGGACACGTCGCAAAGAGCTGCACGGCCAATAGTAGGTGCTACGTATGCAACGTAGATGGACACTACGCCACTACAACGCAATGCCCAGCATATAGACAACGGGTTACAAACCTTCGAGTAAGCCACAATCAAAATGACCAGCAAAATTAAAATACTGCAAATAAACCTCCGTAGAGCCCCCAGGGCATACGATCTGGCGTCCCAATTCGCAACCGAAAACGACATAGAAATCCTGCTTCTCTCCGAGACCCCTACCACACAGCTTTCTCAACCCGGGCCCCACGCTGGTAACAAATCCGCTTCGATCAAGGTATTTCCTACAAGATACTCGCCCACGTCAGTGGGACAGGGGACCCACTTCTCCTTTATTACCACTTACGACTTCGCGATCTACTCAGTCTATATCTCTCCGAACTCCACCCTACAGGAATACGAGGACTTCCTTGAAGAACTGGACCTCAGCATGAGCGCTCGCGGTCACCGAAAGGCGATTGTGGGAGGGGACTTCAATGCGGCCCACAGTCTGTGGGGAAGCAGGTCCTCATCAAGGAAGGGAGAGATCCTGCTAGAATGGGCAACCCGGGCGGATCTACAACTCATGAACACCCAGGGATACACCTTTGATAATGGCAGGCACAAATCAACATTAGACCTGACATTTGCATCAGAGAGACTATCGCACCGAGTAACCGACTGGAGGATTCACGAGGAAGCAGAAACTCTATCCGACCATCTCTACGTAACCTTCTCTGTCAATCTAACTTCTTCCCAGCTTCATCGTCCTACAAAACCGCAACGTTTTCCCAGGCTAAATTATACCCGCCTGCAGAAAGCATTAAGAAGAAAAGTACATAACCTCACTGAATGCTCGGCAGCAGAAATCTCTACACTACTAGAGGAAGCCTGCCGAGAGTCCAGCTCCCGCCCACACCCTAAGATAGCCAATCGACCACCGTGCTACTGGTGGAATAATCGGATTGCCGAAAAGCGAAGGGCCTGCCACCGCATACGGCGAGTATGCACGCGCCGCAGAGCAAGGCACCGACGAGAACTCTTCTACCTATGGGAAAAGTACAAAGAAGCACGAAAAGCCTTACATAAAGCCATTAAGGTTAGTAAAAAAGACCACTGGATCTCTCTGGGTGAGGAGGTCGAGGGAAACCCTTGGGGCAAAGGATATATGATTGTGCGAAAAAAAATGCGCCACGCACAGCCGCCTTTACCTGTAGAAGTGGCGCGACCGATTGTAAATGCGCTCTTTCCACAAAGACCATTGCCGGAGTCGGTAGTCTTTGAAGAAACCTCAGATCTTTCCTTCGAGCCAATCTCAATTCAAGAGATCAGAATAGTGGCTGAACGCATACGACCAGGGAAAGCGCCGGGCCCAGATGCTGTCCCCCCTCAAGCAGTACGCGTACTCCTAAAGAACCATCCAAAGGTATTCAAACGCATGATGGACACAATTCTCACCAGCGGAGAATACCCAAAGCCTTGGAAAACGGCACGCCTAACCCTTATCCCGAAACCCGGAAAGCCACAAGGAGACCCCTCAGCATACCGCCCTATAAGCATGCTCTCCTGCCTATCCAAGGCAGCTGAGCATATTATCAACGGGCGACTAGTTACAGAATTAGAAGACAAGAAGGCGCTGTCAGAAAACCAGCATGGTTTCCGCGCCGGGCACTCCACACACTCGGCTATCAGCAAAGTTCTAAACATAGCTGAAACACAAAGAAATTCACCTATCGCAAACCGGGCGCACTGCCTTGCCGTCCTTATTGATGTCAAAAACGCGTTTAATACGCTCTCGTGGGACGCCATAAACCAAGCACTTGGAAATAAAGGCGTGTCTCCCTACCTACGACGTATCCTAGCGTCGTATCTAAAGGACCGAGCATCTACATACGATGGAGTGGACTACGCCGTCACTGCCGGGGTTCCCCAAGGATCTGTACTGGGACCAACCCTGTGGAACATAACCTATGATGGAGTACTAAGACTGCCGCATCCCCCGGGAGTTTTTTCTATCGCCTACGCAGACGATCTGGCACTGATCGTTACAGCCAGTGACGAGGATTTGCTCGAAGGTACAGCCAACGGAGCCTTGGCGGATATCCGACAACACCTCCGCACGCTTGGCCTCGAATTGGCTTCACAAAAAACGGAAGCAATCCTTCTAAACGGACTGAAGCGTCCTCCACGCAAACTAAATTTACACCTGGAAGGCCATCCAATAACACCCACGCCCGTGGTCAAGTACCTGGGCGTGATCCTGGATAGAGCTCTCACAGGAACACCTCATGTGCGCTATGCAGCTAAAAAAGCAGCCAAAGCCTCAGCAGAGTTACGGAGAATCCTCCCACGGACCAGAGGGGCAAGCGACTCTCGGCGCCGACTCTTAGCATCAGTAATAGACAGCATCATGCTATACGCCGCACCCTTATGGAAGCGCACTACTACAAGAGCTACAACACGTCGCCTCCTCAACAAGACCCAAAGACCTATGGCGCTTAACCTAACACGAGCAAGTCGCACGGCCTCCACAGCAGCCGTACAGGTACTCTCCAGACAAATTCCCTGGGACTTGAGAGTAAAAGAATTGGCATCAAGAAGCCCTGTAACCAACGTTCTGACGGAGGGCACACTAGTCAGCAGAACCGACACACTAAGCGAATGGAGCCAGCAATGGGAAGCAATCCAGCCGGGCCATCCTGGATATTGGACAAGATCAATACTTCCTGATCTTAAAAAATGGTACAGCCTCAAACACGGCTCGCTTACCTACCCACTCGCGCAACTGTTAACAGGCCATGGTGCCTGTTTTCAGCAGTACCTACACCGCATCGGTAAAACTGACTCCCCTGTATGCCGCATGTGCAACTCGGGGGAGCCGGATGATGTTAGGCACTGCTATGAGCGGTGCTCCTTCTTCGACACTGAGCGAGAGCTATTGTCCCGGAACCTAAGACTGCAGAACCCCCTGACATGCCAGGCCCTTGTAGAGGCGCTCCTCAAAGATCACAAATCCTGGATTCTAGTAAGAAGATTCGCACAAGGTATCTCTGAGGCGAAAATAACCGCCGCACAAAGCCGAGCAGCCTAAATGGCAAGAAGAGTGGCTAGGCGAAGTAATCTCGAGAAGACAGTACTGCGGCCACCCCCCGTCAAGGGGCAAAGAGGACGACTGGATTTTAGTGGGTGCGAGTCCCACACTACCGAGGCTTTAACAACGTCGCCCGGTGTGCATAACGCATTTTACCAGTTACCTCTATAAAAAAAAAAAAAAAAAAAAAAAAAAAAAAAACAGTTCTGGTCGAGGTTTCAAAACAGAAAAAATATCGCCATAATGTATACTTAATCATAGGTATACTCGCATATTTTGTACCTAGGTTTACATGAGATAC
Organism: Dermanyssus gallinae; assembly: GCA_003439945.1. Taxonomy (NCBI): domain Eukaryota; kingdom Metazoa; phylum Arthropoda; class Arachnida; order Mesostigmata; family Dermanyssidae; genus Dermanyssus; species Dermanyssus gallinae. The sequence goes on along the minus strand of QVRM01004363.1, from coordinate 317,580 downwards.
TGACATGAAACTGCAGTTATTTTTAATATACTGAAGAGAGGCGGACGATTTTATTTATAGTTCCGACGTTTATAAAAATCTAACACGTTTTATTAAAACAATGGCGTCACTGTCAAGTGACCATATATAGAGGGAGAGTAAGGCTTAAAGCTTGTCTCACAGTTCACTGGCAACTTGCCAGAAGAATAGCTTTTTGCTTACTCCACAATGATTCAAACGTAATGCGGTGAATGAGATAAGTCACGGACAAACGTTGAATGTAGATTCGATTATACGTGTACGAAGAAGAACGAGGTTCCAAAACGGGTCAGTTTCAGGAACAAAATTACAAACTTTGCGCGCGGTCGATTTGTAGAACCTATTGGTTATCTGCATAAAATGCTTGGTACTACCTGTCAAAGCTTGTTTGCCTTTTAAATAGTCTCTTTTTTGTAATGTGCATAAACATGTCAAAGTTAGAACGACTATTAATTTACTATCAAATTCGTTTGCTTTGATCGTGATAGAGTTGCAGAGAGAAATTGTGAACAAGGATGATAATTGCCGTGCCAATGGATACTTGTATTGCCGTTAGGTCAGGCTTTGGAACTCTGCCAATGTCTACTAATTATCGGCTCTTTCATGAGCATACGAGTGCCCTCTCAAGGGGAATGATCCTGTCGTCCAAACAATAGTTCGTTTGAAGAGTACAGCCAAGCTCATCTAGTCAAGCGAGCTCAACCTTGACGCTCAGAGAAACGTACCCCTGATGGCTTAGAAAGCAGTTCGGAGTAACTTCTGTGCGCTGCCGGTCTAAGATAAACGGTCTGCGTGTACCTACCGATCGTAACGAACTCCTGAATGAAATACGCTTCACACGCAGAGCTGTGACTGTCAACATCACTGGCTTTACTAGAACTATCATCCACTAGACCTACCCCACCTATTTAACGGAACATCATTTGAGAAACCCATAGCCGTGTTCCCGCTGGAAACCCTCTGGAATGAGGTAAGACCTCTACAACAGTGGCGGATGTCGTCTTTGTTATATCCGCATAGAAGCTGCTGGCGCTCTGTGGGCTGCCACGCCACGCTTCATACAATTCCCTAGTCGGCGACTCCGGGCTGAATCAGCCGGAGCCGTCAGCGCAATCATTAAGCCGGTGGCGGACGTAACGGGCGAGGAGTAGACAACTCGACAAAGAAAGTCGCCATCTACTCAGTAGAGTCTACACTAGTTCATTCACTAAAGAGCAAGCAAAGAAAAAGGCAGAGAGACAACGAGAGAAATAGTCGGCGGCCTTCTCGGCAGCGTAACTACTTGCGTGTGCTCAGTGGGACTTGCGAGGTCAGCAAAATCAGCAGCTGCGTCAGTAGGAGAAAACTCAGTAGATGGTTGTGTTAAGTTGAATAGTTTTACCGAGCTCAACATCGGCCCCGTTCATTGCGGCCTAACTGCTCGGGCCTGACTGGTGTACACTGGCATAGTTCTTCAATCCATCGTTTTTTTGTGCCCACCTTATCACGCATGATGTCAGGCGACGTATAGAGTTCCGCACTTTTTCTATTAAGGAATACTACTTTGACCAAGTGTACTTGTTATATATGTATATATATATATATATATATATAAATATATATATATATATATATATATATATATATATATATATATATATATATATATATATATATATATATATATTTATATATATAGTGGATCACCCAGATGCTTCCGCCGCTTAGCAAGCTCCACTCCACCCAACGAATCTTGGTAGCGGCGACCGTGAGTTGTCAACAGGGATCGTCTGCTATTAGTGTAATCAGTATTTAAGTGAATTGATTTCGAATAATAGTATATCGAGTCGCCAGCAGTGTGCTCCTGTGTAAGTAGTCAGAGAACGGCATCTGTGCTAGCCAATTTGCGTACAAGAATACATTTTGACTACCACGAATGACAGATGTGACTGCCTCGACAGCAAGCATGTAAGCTGTCGACGAGCCTGACACTGTGTCAGATTTTGATGTGACAAATAGACCATACGGGTGATTTGGCCTACCAGGGCGAATGCAGATGAAATAAGCATGAAGGGTGCCGAGCTTTGGGATGCGCATTGGCATGCTACACTAAATAAATAACTGTACTATTCTTTGTTTGAGATCAAAGGACTCCTTTTCGTGGGAAATGTAACTACTCTGCAATGAGAAATGGATCGCCTATAGCAACGTAATCGTGGCCTAGCCCACCGGGTCTAACATCAACACCAAAGAGGGTCTTCACGCTACGGAAAATAGGTTGAGGCGTAATGTACTATGAGATCTGGTAGGAAACTTCCGTGGCGACCGGCCGCAAGTTGTTAAATATCTAATGAGACGTTCTACCGCACCTACGCATTGTATGGCCCTAATTCTGCACTCTTAGATAAGCAACTGATCCGCTCTCTTCAGACGTCTCTGAAAAAGAGACTTCAAAAGCATAAATCGTGTCGAAACTTGCATTGCACTACGACAATTTGCATTCGATGAAATACAATGAGTTCTCGAAGGAGAGTATTTTCTCTCTCTTTAGGCATTGAAAGTGCCTTAAACTAACGTTAGAAAATAATATGCTGTGTGTACTATATGTGTACCAATTGTTGACTGAAATTACACCGTTTACATAAAATAGGTACGCATTTGCCATAAGAAACCGACAGTTCTTTAGTACTTACATGCGGTCGATCTTCGGCGGGTTTCGGGGTGAGACAAAGGCTGAGCATGAGATAGCCGAGATCCTGGCTCGCGCTCGTGTCCTCCTGTTTTCCTGTTTCGGAAAGGTTCACTAAGATGTCGGTCGGCCTGCAACCAACAACAGTAAAAATATAAGTTTTAATTTATATTAGAAGCTTAAGTCACAACTACTTGCAAAACGAAGCCATAGTGTTCACAGTTAATACGCCAGTCAATTCGTAGTCAGAGGCCAAAGTACTAATGTGCTGTCGAAGCCTGGAGTGGCTATCGTATCATCCGTCTATGTGTTCGTCGAAATGTTCGGGGACAATCTCGGACGCATAAATCCGATGCATCTTAAATCACTCGAAGAGACGGCTGATGCATAATCGACACATTGAATAAGCCTGTAGGCATTCAGGCCCCCAGGCTGCCCCAACAGGCTGTCAACACGGTCGGTTGTGACCGATTGCTAATGACTGCAACGCGAGTCATTAGCGTTTATGTTATATATTTATATAATTTATAATATGTTATATATATATATATATATATATATATATATATATATATATATATATATATATATATCTATATATATGTGTGTGTGTATGTGAGCGCGACGTCCAGCGGCAACCGATGAGGCTTACGGATACTATGTAATAATATAATCGTACTCGAATATGTTTAGTAATATTTACTTACATTGAGAACTTATGACAAATATGAAAACAAGTTCTACTAGTAGTGACACAAGCTAAATACATATGTTCTTGGAGAGCTTACCTCAGCGGCAAAATTTCATCGTTTTAGCTTTTGATGCGTTTATCACTAGAGATTCAATGTCAACATACTTTTGCAGTGATACAAGCGGTCTCTGCAAGTGACAATGACTACGGAAGTAGAGGACAAGGTCATCGGCATATATAAGTATACTCACTTACGTAGATCACTTGCCCAATATTAAGAACAACAGCAGACTGAGGTTATCGGTCGATTGTCGACACCTGTGGTCTAATTAATAGGGCTCAGTAACTTTCGTCGAGGATTACGGACCCCTCCTGTGGCAAAGCTTGTAACAGCTTCTGTATTACTGTTGGAGCACCACATGTCGCCAATTTCTCGAGGATTGTTATTCGTGACGCTATATCAAAAGCCGCTTTGAAGGTCTACGAAGACAGCAAGGCAAAATTTGAGTTAACCTCGGAGAGCCCCTTGAAAAGAACGACACAAGCTGTCATCGTTGATCTCTTTCGCCTAAATCCGTGTTGCTGCTCTGGCAAGCGCTCGGTAGTTTCTAAGACATCTTCCAGCCGAAGCGCTATTAATGCATAGCATTTAATGAATATGTTGTTATTAAACAGCATAGTCATTTAGTGTTACGTCATTGCACTAAAAATCAAATAAACACTAGACCAAAATCTCAAGGGCCCCGCACCTATAAGCTGTTTGCTCAGTACCGGCTGTGGCCATTTATCCATGGTTCGTACGAGAGGGGTTCCACACTGCCGCCTTATGCTGGATAGTGGAAGTTGCGATATGCCATAATTTTGTGTCTGTTGATGGCCAGACCATAATGAGCTCACGGGAACATTAAAACTGAATCTTCAATTGCTCTTCTCTAGCTGAACCTGGCGGATATTTTGACTTTTGAGCAATTGCATACGCATGATGCTTTGGTTGGTCTTACAAGAGTCTGGTTAGTTAGGATAGTCTGCCGATAGTCAGGTGACTCAAGTAAGCACAATCCTGGTCTAAAAACACTATACGTAACAGTACGACGAAGAGTCTAATTCTAAAGACTCCTAGTTTTTACATGCGTATGCACAAACACGATAGTAATTCATTTCCATTTGTTTTTAAAGATGTTCGCTTATAAAAGCCGGTTGCTAGTGTCGCATGCTACGTGCCATAAAATGTTGCCGTTGCCACCATCAATATAATTCGTTTCTTTGTCGCTCTTACGGCGAACACAATTAATTGACTAACAAGCGCGTTCTCGGAGCGTTTCCCTAGCTATCCGTGACGCTATATACGCTACGAGTTGTCGCGCAGCATGCAGTAGAGGATTTGTTTTGTCCAAATCGCTGGATTGCAAGCTCTTTACCTTATCGCCTCTTCCATGCGATCGATAGAGCTTCTGGCAGAACACCCAGTTCGTTGTTCCACACCGGCCCCCTCCCGCTCCGTTTATCTCATGCGACTCAACGTGTATATAATCATCTGTTGTGCATATTTATATATATATATATATATATATATATATATAGAGAGAGAGAGAGAGATAGAGAGCTCGAAAGAGATAGAGAGATAAAGAGAGAGAGATAGAGAGACGAAGCTTATGATAGTAACTTGCATAAATGGCAGTAAACGCATCTGCCTGCTTCATTTCGACTCGGTAACAGCATGCGAGAACGTGGCGCGCGGATATCGCCACAAATGAATGCTTGCTCTATATGTGTGCGTCGAGGCAATATTGTGCCATCAGGCGAGATGATCAAGTCTGGTGGCATTGGCCCTTCGCACAAGAGAAAAAAGGCAGGACGCGCGAGTCGTCATCTGGACGACGAGTCGGCCGCCGCACGTAGCGCAGTAATGAGCAGAAACGTATCAGAGCCTCTGCAGACAACGTCCTGTCCAGCTACAGGACCCTAGTTACCTTGTCTAGCGTCACTACTACTACTACTACTACTATAACTACTACAGCGATAACAAAACAATGCTAACAAATACAACAGTGCAACGGCAGGTAACAAAACGAGAGGGACAGAGAACGAGTCGTTGCTGACCACCTTCCAAGCCTTGATCATGAGACCAGATGCTTAGATGAGGATTAAGAGCTATGTGAATAAATGACTACAATCATACAGCTAGCTACCCGAGCTAGGATACGAACGGCCAAACAAAGGAACAAAGCAAAAAGACGACAATAAAGGATGAATGCAATAAAGAAGCAATGAGAACAATAACAACATCACCCGCAAAACAGTACGGCTGACAGTAAAAGTGGCATAACTGGTTGGTCTAAGATTTACTTTTATCTACGATAACCCGTCTACAATATATATATATATATATATATATATATATATATGTATATATATATATATATATATGTTCAATCATATTTATTTCACTCAAATAGAGTATGTACATAATATTTCATGCCATTATTAAACATAAATACTTGTTGTTTTGCCGTTCCACCGAGGGAAGAAGTGTAAGGATCTTCGTTGCAGTGCCGGACAATCAACCGCGTGGTACTTAGCGCATTGCTGCGAGCAGAACCGACAAATACACTGAGTAGTATAGTCTTCATGAAACTCCCTACGAGAGCAAAAAAAAATATATATATATATAAACATATATATATATTTTTTGTTTTTGTTCCTTCGTTATTCCCTTCAGGCGTTGTATCTCGCACCAAAACGCTCCGGGGAAAAATTCGAGTCCTGACCTGATAACTGCGAACGTGGTGGGATTGCTCCAGCCACCAGGCGGCTGGTGGATAGAAGACTGTACACGACCTTGTTGGTTTAATGTAATATATAATAACTCTATGGGTCTATAAAACATTGAGACTGCCTTACTCAGGATTTCCCCGTTCTAGCGGTTGCAACGCTCTTCAGTAGTGTAAAGATTGGTATTGGTGTTGTTGTTTTTGTTGCGGTTGTTGTTGTTGTTGTTGTTCGGAATGCTGATTTGCAACCATCTCCAGTGTTTCTTTGTTTGCATTTCATTTAGCAAGCCAGACAATTGACAATGTTAAATCTCGCTAATTATAGCAACGCACCAAGAGTACTGGGAAAAATGAATACTCATAGCTTCAGTAACAGAGAGTGAGAAACCGTGGCTCGAATGCAAATGATTATGCAATTGAAATTGAGGCGACGCATACTTCAACGACGCAGTGGTGTCTGTCAGCTTGTTGTTACCAGGAAATGTATAATTATCCTTAGCCAGGCTATGTATGCGCACGCTTCTTTCCTTCCTCGCTCTCTTTGTATGAATATTTATCACAGGCCTTAGTCATGTATTTATCCATTCGATTTTACGTTATTTTCAACATCCGTTTGATCATTGCAACACTTAAATCATAATCATCTTCCAGCTAACGGAAGCTACGAAACCTTAAGTCTGTGGGCCTATGCGGACCCTACGTGCAGTCGAATGCTATTACCGTACTAAACAGCTTCACTTAGTTAGTAAAACAACATCCAGTGCAATAACAAAACAATGCCTTGGGCGACCGTTAAGCATCAAACATCCGGCGGGAAATGTCTGCATGGCTGCACGACCTTTTGTATTTGTTGTATAACTCATATAAATGAGCTCACTAAATGTGGATCCCTTTTGGACACACATTAGTGTTGTAAACGTATTCGTTGCCTAATCTCTGAATGATTCTCCGAAATGATTCATTCACTCGCACATAGCAGCAGCACCGTAGATGAATCGGATACAGCACCTAAACCCCGTGGCGGTCGTACCCCGATTGGCTTTTTTTTCCAGTCGGCAGTTGGTTTTCGGAGTCGGATGGAACGTTTGTTGAAGCGCTCCTCTGCTGGCAAAATCAACACTTCAGACTGACAATGCTTTCCAGCGCTCTCCTAAATCGAGCCGAATAGTCGTAGTAGTAGTAGTAGTAGTAGCAGTGATAGCCCAGCCCAATCAGACGAATCAAATAGAAGGCCACCTACTACTACTACTACTACTACTTGAACTGGAACTGTTAAGAAGCTTGAGAAGCCGGCTCAACGATGCATAGGAATCTAGCTATGCATGGGAATGGCAGCATCGCGCACGGGACACGATCGAAGGCAATCGCGACGAATGTTAAAGACGAAGAAGACGAATGTTAAATAAACAACATCCTCCTTCTACCTCTCTCGCTCTCTCCATGCTCGCCTCAGTCTCTTCTCAAAATAGCAGGAAAGGCGCCGCATCGTGGGCCGCCAATATGACGTGCCTACACGAAAGTTTCAGAGCAGAAAAACAATAACAGCAACAATAACAAAAACAACAGCAACAACAACAGCAACAACAACAACAGCAAATAAAAACAAGAACCGATGGCAGGTCGCTGCTTCTCCTAACGAAGAAATGCCAAGGTCGATGTTAGATAGAATAATAGCGGCATCGTTATTACTGTTGTTGTTGTTGTTGTCGTTGTTGTTGTTGTCGTTGCTTTTGGCGACGCAAAACGTGACGGAGAGAACCCAACGAGGTCCTGACAAGACAGCAATAATGGACCTCGGGAAAATATCAAAAAGTCAGTCACCCAACGAACGCGGCCGCCGTTACGATTATTCACGTTGATCGCGAAGCACGCGACGCGCAGGTCGAACCTTCTAATGATAACATAGCCATTGATCAACCAGCGGACAGCAACGATAAATTTCGCTCGAAAGCGATTAGGCTCTGTCCGTATCTTGCGGGCCAAATTGCCGCTTAGGCTGGAGGTCCTTCTTGGGTTTTTTTTTTGTTTGTTTCGAGCGTCACGATAGGGTGAAAGGGCGGAAACGGTGGAAGAGATTATAGGATGTCTTGCGTCATTTAAGCGTTCTTTTTATCCTGAAGTGATGCGTATATATATAAAAAAAAAAACATGCTAAACAAGCAGACATGTTTCCTAGAAGTACTATAAGAAGTATTTGGTCGTAAGGCCAATGGCAAATGAGAGGTATAGGGTACAATATTATCACGATTGTTCGAAATTTGCTTGAGGTGGAGCCTATAAACCAGCCAGATTCAGTTCCCACTGCCTTTTGCCTGATTTCTGGTTAAGCGAGTATTTGGCTCCGCATTGAAACGGCTTGTGTTGGCGGCGACAGGGTCGACGTTGAGAAGCCTAATCTAAATCGATCGAGGCCGACTTGTGTGTAAACTCTTGTTGACACTCGGACTACAAGGCATATATGACTGCGGCGATCGTCATATGTCGTTCTTAGATACGCTCAGTGCCCTGCGGCGGCTTAACACGTTTTTCAGAAAAATGCAGTTTAGCAACCGAGTACACATTTGTCAAGGCTAGGCAACTAAAAAATCAATATTAAGTACGTACGTGCTTCAATCGTTACGGAACAAGGTGGACTATTTTGGTGCCGTTATTTTGGATTGAATAACTTCTTGGCTTTATGCGCCTTATTTACATTCAAATTCAGGAACGCTTGCTCTTTTATATATAGGATCCGTGCTCAGTGGTAAAAGTAGTTAGTCATATGAACGAGTTTCTATATGACAGGATCTTCTACATTGCGGGATTTACATGACAGATGAGCCAGGAAATCGAGGCCATACATCATTTCGGAGGGACCAAGATACAGGTGAGCTGCTAACAGCTGCCCTGTTTATTTTACGCTATGTACATCCTCCAGTGTTTGTGCTTTTGTAACCAATCAGAGTGAAATGAAAACTAATCTAGTCTGTATTTAAGACGCATTTAAGAAAACAACAACGGACGGATACGATTTTGTGGTAGACTACTGCATCCTTGTGCATTTTCCGCCTCCTTCTTCCAACGAAGCTGTCCGGCCTATACGTACGTGCCGCGAATTGTAGTCGATGACGAGGGCATCGTTGATTCAGAGAGAATAGTGCACTTGAGCCGTTGCCTCATTACGCCGGAGTGCATCTACGCTTTTCTACTTTAACAGCGCCGCCGCTGCTGCTGCTGCAGCCCTGAAATACTCATAGGTACCCCGTTCTCGGCTTTCAAAAAAAGCCTGCTGAACGGAGCTGCCTGGCTGAATACTTAGGCAACAACTGGACTGCGACAGCAAGCGATATATAGTGGAGAGGGACAAAAGAAAAGCACTGCCAGCGCTTAATAGTTTAAAGCAAGCCAACGTCTAAAAGTGCCTCAAACTGCGCTCATCATCAATCAAACCTCTATGACGACATCACATCGTACTTCTTCACGCTAGTCCGCGTAAAGCTGTAGCGAAGCAACCTGCTCCAGGTTGCTTTTTCAATGTGTATTCCACCGCACCCACATTTTATACATTTGTCAAAAGTGCTCAAAGTGATGATTTTCTATTCGGGCCACTTGAACATTCTTTACGACAAGGACACTGCGAATGCCTGGCGAGTAACAAAAGTGTACTATAATATTTTTTTTGCATAAAGACGACACATTCGGGAAGAATAGAAGTTTTTTTCTAATTGAGAAAACGTTAGATGAAAGTTGTAAAATTAGGTAATGTACATACAATTAACTAAGTGATCACGCTTTGGAGGCCACTGTCAAAGCAGCTATAGTCAAGAAGAAGTAGAGACAAAGACGAGCGCGGCCCTGGTTTACACAGGCCTGCTACCTAAAACGTACGGAAGTGTTGAGGCTCGTGCGCCGAGCACGAGCTCTACACCCCCAGAGAGTTGCTGATCGTAGGGCGCTTTATGGCAGACATAAAGCAACCTACAAGAAACTGCTTGTGGAGAATAAGGGCCGGTATGATGAGGAGCATGAGTTTCGTTTGCTTGAGAAAGCAGAGCGCCAACCCTATGTCTACATTGTTCGCCGGCTGACCAAAATCATGCACAGCATGATAAAGTAGCAGCGGCAGCACTTTACTGTTTTTCTGCTTGATGAAAACGCCCCCGCGCCTAACCCAGGTATTGAGCAACCGCTCACTCTGAAGCAGCACTACATGAAATTGCCGTTTATGATGGAAGAAGTGGTGCAGATCTTGCGCGGGTTGCCCAAGAAGTAGAGTAGTGGTCCTGATGGGATCCATTACAAACAATGGGCTAAGTCGTCCTATGTTTTAGCAGGGGAGCTATGTAATCTGTTTAATCAGATACTCAGCGGGGGACACTTACCCTAGGTTTGGCACGAAGCCAGGCTTACTCTGCTATTCAGGGGCAAATACGGTGACAACGTGGACGATCCAAATTTCTACCGCGGTATCGCGTCGAACGCACACTTAAGAAAATGTTTGCAAAACTTTATTATTTCGAGGGTATTTCTAACTGTGGAGAAGGCGCTACCTCCGGGGCAATTCGAATTCAGGAAGGGTCAAGGAAGGGTACACAGGACGCAATTTATGTACTTTGGTCGGAAGTTAAGTCGGGTGTTAACTGTCCCCGGGGGTGACTTGTACGCCGTCTGTATCGATTGTGTCAAAGCCTTCGACAAAGCTTCCCGTCACTTACTAGTCGATTCATTTTGACATGCTGAGGTGGGTGATCCTTTTCTACGAGTGCTCTCCAGCTTTTTTGCTAAAGACCGCTTTGAAATAAATATAACAGAGGCAATGCACCTTGCAGCTGAATCAAAACGTAGGGCCCCTCAAGGGAACCCTCTCAGTTTCCTGGCCTTCTCCTTGCTCATCGCAGATCTAGCCCGCCATGTGCGGAAGGAGTTTAGAAACGCCATTGTCGTTATGTCTACGGATGACATAGTAGTGGCCCACCGGGGACCGGGTAGAAAGTAAGGGCCTGCAAATAAATGCGCGAAGGACGAGAGCCCTCAAGTTTAGCCGTGGGGGTCGATTGGGTGCAGAACATATAATACCTTGTTATTACTAACCGCTAAAGTTTGTTAATTCCTTCCGGTATATGGGTCCGAAACTACAGTATACGGGAACGACCTTTACCCAGCACATCGGCGCCAGATGTCGAACGGCTATTGCCTCTATTCACACAGAGGTGAGAGACCTTTGACGACTGTCTCTTGAGTGCTGCAGTGCGTCTTTTTGTGCTTAAGATTGTGCCAATGTTAAGCTACAACCTTGGCAGGGTGGGGGGCCATTTTTCAGTGGCAAGTTTGCGTAGCTATAAAGATGCTTACCAATATATATGTAGCGCGTTTTTTGCATGCCGCAGACGGCAAGAAACCGTATTGTGTACCTGCGAGCGGGTTGCGGACCGGCTTTGAAAACAATCAGAGTCAGACTTATGTCGCTTAATGCAGGACCAATTCCGCATTTTTCGTTAGAGTGGCAGGGAAAAGTGACCGAGGCCTCAGCAGAGGTAGCGCAGTTAAATGTGTACCTCGCCAAGGAGCTTTGGGATGGAATAGCATACACTAGCCAGGACGTGTGCACAAGGTACAATGTGCATGCTTATAAGCACTTGGTATGTTCATCACAAAAATTTTACTACGTTTACGATCAATGTCGTTGCCGGTTCTGCTTGTAGATATGCGCTAAATACCAGGCAGCGAGCTGTCAGGCGCATCAGCGGTCTTTGCACATTCTCCCCCGATGGGACGGTCGCTGAAGTGTTTAAATTGTATATAAAGACGACTGTATTGTAATTATGTACCATCTTGAAATGCAAAAATATTTCGCAATAAAAATATGCATGTATTAACTAAGTGATTGCATATATGTATATGACACAATTCCTTTTATCGACCGACGGTACTTATACGGAATTGTCCAATTTGTCGACCGACGGTACTTATACGGAACCGAAAAACAAAACTTTCTGACTGGTCGAAGAGCGGTGCGGTGTGACGTGGTGATTGAGGCTACGTACTTGAAGGGCTCCAATGAGTCGATTTCGATCTCGGCCGCGCCCATGAAGTCATCTTGCAGGCCGAAGTCGTAGTCGTAGACCTTGACGTGCAGGACCTGCGAGATGTCGTCGAGAGGCACACTAAACGACTCATCCCAAAATGGCTCGAGGGTGCGGGCCAGCGTCCGACTGCGGTAGATCTGGCGACTACCGATTCGGAACTTCACATACGGATCGCTCGTACCACACGGGTCCTTGGCGATCAAGTTCTTGCCGCACCGCAAACACACGTCGAGCACGTAGAATGGCTTGCCCGAGGCCGCCACCCCTGGCACGGTTAGTGGACCCTGTCGTTCTCGAGGTTCCTAACAGCAGAAGCAGAAAGAACAGTAAACACATACGACGAATGAAGACCACAACTGAAGGGGCAATGATCATAAGAGCCAAAAGCCGCTTGGTTTTAAATAAATATGCGACTTTGTTTAAATAGTTGATTGCAAGATTTCCAATCTTGCTCTGCTATACAAGTGTTTGCGCATTGTAGTAAGCTATATAAGAAATGAAAGTCAGTGACATGAAAAACTATATTGAAGTCTTATAACATATGCATGTCATCTTCTATAGATTGACGTTTTATATTTATAAGACAAGGGAATAAGCAAGGGTATCATGGAAAATGGTGAAATTGGGGGTAAACAAGTCGTATAAGGGCAAATGAAAATTGCCAATGGGTTCCAGATCAAGCTTGGCAGACATGTATAAAAAGGAAAAGCGGATATTTGGCGGGTAGAGTAAGTATACGATAATTTAAAAAAAACGAATGGGCTATTGGCAGACGCCAGGACAGGGATGTTGGATACAAGGATACAACAAGCTAAATATAGGGAGGGGGAAGTACAGAACGTCGAGCGTGTGGGTTAGGTAGCGAGTTCATTGAACATATTGTAAAATAATGTACAGCCTTGAGGGAGCAGAGATATAGGCCTGCCGAAAGCCCTAGTTTTAGGACCAAATTGAATTCAAAAGTTTCAGGACGATGTTACATGGAAGAGGTTGTGCCAATAGAAGGCAAATACTCAGTAGGCAATGGAGGATTAGTTGATGATATGGATGCGCAGACAATATATACGCTGCCGGCCTAAGTGCCCCTGATATAAAAGGGTAACATGTGTATTTAGGTGTACATGCCAAGCGAATACTATATATATATATATATATATATATATATATACATCTCGAGGCACGCGCAAAGCGTTTACTATCAACCATCAAGTATGCCACATTTCAAACTAAAGGCAACAACCGCACACGGGGAAGACAGCCGTGCACCTGGCAGTGTTGCCAGCCAGTCTCCCAGCCAAGCTAAGCTCCGGCTGGGAGTGTGCATCAACCTTGTCGAGCCCACTTATTGTTCCCTCCGAAGCCGCCGCCATCGCCATCAGTTTCCTTATCGCGGTGATGTCCCTTCGTTTATCTGCCCGGTAGTCATTATGGAACGTCGTCTGCTCTCGTTAGAACGCCGCGGCCGCTTGCATTACTCTCCGTCTCAGCATCACTGCTAGCCTCTACGGCGTCCGCACACTGGCTTCATTGGTATGCCGCTCATCTTTCAGGCCCTGAGGTCTTACGGCTTCTGCTGTTACTACAACACATGCGCGGCTTTGCGTCCACCATCTCGTTTTCCCCGATCTCTTGCATTTTGCGTTGCCTAGTGCTCTCCTTCAGACCGAAGTAGCAAGAGCAGCCTGTGCAGACAACGGACGTACACAGATGGTGAAGAACAGAGGGGAAGCGCGAACGTGTAACACGGGAGAAGCAGTGCTACGTTCTATATATATATATATATATATATATATATATATATATATATATATATATGCATACATACATATATATATAAATAACGCCGAAGAAATTGCATACACGTCGCCGACTTGCAATTCAACAAAAAAATCATGCTTTTTCAGCGCCGTGCATTACCAACCGACACAACCGCGGCAAAGTTATCCTGCTAGCAAAAAAAAAAACAAGAACGGGCTCCTCTGGTGAGCAAAACAGTCAAGCAATGATCAGAACAGGATCATCAGGCAAAAAAGACGAAAACGAAATATAGGAGAACCAGTAAAAGAAGACGAAGAACAAGTAACAGCGAAATGCAGCGAACTTGTGGGTAATTGGCGTCCTGACTGACATGACCGTTTGCACCGATAATTCGGGCTGTGGCCGATGAGGATTTGATGACTGGCCAGTTGGGTCTGCTTGCGGCTTCGACACCTCGAATGCTCGTGACGCACCAATCCGAAGAGCAACGAAAAAAGCAGGTAGGAGGCTTCAACGGAAATTGTAGTCGCTAATGGGGACCGCCGACAAATCCGGCCTACGCTGTAGTTCCGTACCGCTCTTCCATTCATTCGATATTAGCGTGATAAATAGATCGCGATATAGCGAGATAAACCGAGCAAGATGGCTTAGTGGAAGAGCCTGTGCCTTGCATTCGGGAGGACTGGGTTCGAGACCCAGACTGGCCACTACCCTTAAATTGGTTTGCATGGTTTCCAATTTAGATAAGGTAAATGCCGGAGTGGATTAAAAAAATTGCCATGACATGAAAAAAAAAACGCAGACGGACATTAGCCTTACGGAAAATCTTTAAGCAAAAAAAAATCGATGGCAAAAGAATAAAGAGTGCGGTCTGCAGCTCGCCACTTATTAATTTTTTTTTTACTTACACTCTCTGTATGCGTAACGGGTTTTCTTTGAAATATGCCGCTGCTATACAGCTACCGTTTATGAATATTTACAGATAATACGAATTCAACAAATAGGCAGTATACATATATAAGCCATTACAGCTTATTATATATATATATATATATATATATATATATATATATATATATATATATATATGTTGACTTGTTTATTTTAACCGTACACTTAATTTTATTATGTATTTTAGCTCCGCGTGCTTGTAACTGAACAAAAAGGATACGTCCCACTCTAAACACAATAAAGCAGCAAACTGTGGAGTGCTCGAATAGCTTGAGCTTAGCTATGGTCAACGGAATATAAGCCAATCTACCGTTCGCAGAGTCTACTAACAACACGAAATCATCGGCAGCTTTTACTGACGGCCGCCTTTGGACAGAGCTCGAGCTAGTCTAACTAATAATCAGCACGACGGATGCTTTGTGGAACGGCCGACTTGCTGTTGTTATTGTTGTCCAATTACAGCAACGGCAGGCACAATTTGGCCAGTTTGCTCGAGATCACAAAAGTAAGCCGTCGACCAGTGGCTGGCGGCTCTATTTGCCGAGAAGACCGGGACGTCTCCTTATGGCAACGATGCAAATGAGTGTGCCGGAGACGAGGAGAGCTTCGATTAACGATATATCATACGGTGGTTATTATTTGGGTACAAATAATCCAACCATAGAATTGCTTTAGAACTGAAATTGGCTTGATGTTATACAATGATAATATTTTAAAGTAAATAATTTAAACAATAAAAACCCACCAAGCTACGATATGCAATACGGAGAGTACTTATTTTGGATTTAGATTATACACGAATTAATTTACCGTGAGACGAAGAGTCGAAATAGGTCCTATTTCCTTCAGGAATTATAAAGCGGTACGTTGACGCATTAACGTGGCCCAAGTAGGAACATGACATTGTGTGCCTTCTTTTTCAATTTAACGTAACTCGTAGTAGTTGACAAATGACCTGGCGATATTGAATGGAAAATACGTTGCTTTTAAACTAGAAAACCACATACCGCATTCTGAACAGTTACGGGACCGTGTCCCGGGATACTATATGTCGACATGTCATATATACATGTATTAATGGGGTATCAGATCTCGCTGGTCAAATTGAGGGCAGCTATGTGGTGATTCGGCAGCGAGTACAAATCGCTTGAAACGTACCCGCGTACGTGCAAAATAATTTATACTAGGCTGCGACCTCTCAGCCTCTGCCATTCTCTGACCCTCCTCGGCACGACCAGTTCTCTACAGTAAGTCAAGGAAGCCTGGAAGTGTTCCACAGACAACGCACAATTAAACCCACTTCTCAGCGTTGGCTGGTAAGGGACTAGCCACGCCATAGGTGGGCCTCCTCTGGTAGGGCTTTGGAAACGACCCCTAATTGCTCTTCCGAAACATTAACGTCCGTCGACGACGTTGAATAACTGTGACCTCGCCAAGAGCGGTATCACTTGCTATGCTGTATATTGTGCCACTTTATTGAGCAGTAACAATAAATGGATTGTTTTCAACTCTCAGTCCGCTATGCGGGAAAATGTAAAAACGTTTTTAGGTCGCTACGAAGTAATACAACTTGGTGCTTAATAAATTGACAGAAGATTTATTATAAATCTACAGAAAAAAATGGATCGATCTTTACGTGATCTTTTTGGCCTCATTGTTGTATATTCCTGACGGCTAAGTCAGATGAACGTGAGGGTGCAGAAATAATCCCTGTTGGGTTTTCATATTTTAAAACAGACTTTTGGCTTACATGGGGACGATAGCTATCTTGGTAAAAGAAGATGCCCTTGAGACAAACTAAATGATAACGACCAGTATACCTTTTGGTGGCTTATATTTATAAAATATATTTTTTTATCGCATGCCAATCTGCTATACCAGATGCTATATATAGCAAGATAGAGAAGACAACACACGTCTATATACAATATTACATGTGTACGTACATTTTATTCTGTTTGTGCTTGCCTGCATCTGTTGTCTGATGTTTCTTTCTGAAGCCTACTTCTTCGGGCAGCTTGAATTTAAAACCTAAGTTCAACTCGTCGATGTGTTACACATTTGCAAATCAAGAAGTTCTAGCAAATCAGTAATTAGCGAAAACATTGGACTAATTGTAATTCGGTATTGTCAAGTTCAGTCCTAGGTTGACGAACAGTACCAATGGCATTTTCCGAGTTCTACAACGCAGTACAGTCGCATTTATTGTCGAAACCTCTCGGCTTTCTATGTTTACCTTTTAGATTAAAGTCTTTGATTTTGAGCTTGGAAAAAGTACGTATGGAAATAAAGTCTTTTCTGTTAGAGTAGTATCCATCTCTGCAAACTAAATTTCTTTTCGTTTTATCCTTGTACTCACAAGACAAACTAGGTTGAACTTAGGCTTTAAATTCAGTTTGCTCAAAGAAGTAGGCTTCTGAAAGAAACCTGAGAACACAGTAAAATCCAATGTATGTGCAAATGTAAGATTAGTAATGAAAACAACCAGTATGGGAGCTTTGCATTCTGTTAGCACAAAAAGGTCACATTTAAATAAATAAGATGTCAGTTCGGAATCAAAGAACAGTTTTTTTTTTACCAGCTAATCGGAACCATTACTAATGTCAAGTGACGCAACAGGATTTTCAAAGTAAAAACAAAAGAAATAGGTGCTGATTCACACGACCAAACTTAAGAGAGCTCTGGATGAAAGCGGACACTCACGAGATGAAATAAATTATCGTCAAGACACTCCATACACCGTAGATTTAACATGAATATCTTAATTGGAAGCAAGTTGGTTAAATCGCAGGCTGCGCTTATATATATATATATATATATATATATATATAAGATATGATATCATGAAGTCAAATTTCTTGATGATCGTAAATCACCAAGAAATTTGACTTGGGGTCAAATGTAAGATGGATAGCTTTAATACAGTTTTGTAGAGATTTTCACGATACAGCTTTTTTAGGATCCACTAGAATTATATATGTATATATATATATATATATATATATATATATATATATATATATATATATATGATGCACTATGACAAAAGGGAACGGAGAGTGATAGTTGAGATTGTTTGTGATACTAGTCAGGGGCTGCTCCTATATTTATAAATGAGTTGTGACGAGACATGTCATGTGATAGTTGGGATTGTTTGTGATACTAGTCAAGAGCTGCTCCTATATTTATAAATGAGTTGTGGCGAGACATGTCATAAACGCGATTTGTGTCTAACATATTGTATAGCAATATCGCGCCATTGAATATTTATGGCATTCGTGTAGAGCGGTTTTTCATTATTCATGGTAACCCTCATCGTCCCTTCACTTTAAATTTGAGCAATATTTATTTCTAAACAGCAATATACCAAAAACGGGCTTCTACACTCGTACACAAAGGGCACAATGACATAAGAGCTACGTAAGCAATTAGCAAAACTACAAATATGATTGCCCTTACTGTTTATATTGCTGTAAAAAAAGTAGGCAGAATGTCAGATTGCACGTCTCAATATCATGACTGAGACTAGCAAACAGTAAATGAATAGCAATGTATGGTCTTCAGTGCTTGCGGCACCTGCCAAATGGTCGGAACAATGTTATGTGTACACGGAATGGCGTGTCAACTTGGTTTTTGTATTGTCGGCTTATACAATTCGTGTTGAACCTGTTTCAGCTGTCTACGAGAAGCTTTTATTTCGATGTGCGATCTCGATCTCTCGAGCGACAGCTGACAACCGTGTATGTCAGAATTACAGGACGCTCTTAGACAGGTGAAGGAAGAGACGGCGTTGCTTATTGATTCGGCCAAAGTAGGCGTTATACCAGAACGTTCCAGCATATGTTAAACACCTTGATAATAACGTTGAATTTTAATTGCGTGGTCCAATGAGAGCGACCATTCTTCTTAGAATTGTTATGCATAGTATTGGCAATACGTTTTATGATAGCAGCATATATTCGTTTTCTGTGTAGGTATATATATATATATATCCCCAGACAATCCTCGAAGCCAACACGACTGGAGCGCGTTGTTGCACGAAAAAGCATATTGCGGCTTACTCGCGGACGCCATTGACGACGCCGCAAAGGCTCGTCTTCGGGTGGTCGCAGCTAAGGGATCCGGAGCCTGGCTGCATGCGCTTCCAAGCGCCCCACTGGGCACCCTTTTGGACGACGAAACTACCCGAATCGGGGCAGGACTTCGGCTCGGCTGTGATCTTGTAACTCCTCACCAATGCAAGTGTGGTCAACCTGTTGACAAGTTAGCCCATCATGGGTTGTCGTGCGTCGTGAGTGCAGGACGGCGTGCCCGACATGCCAGTATTAACGACACTTTTAGCCGAGCTCTCCGATCTAGCGGATTTCCCTGTATTCTAGAGCCCCAGGGTCTTTCCGCCGACGACGGCAAACGCCCAGACGGGATGACCCTAACCCCCTTCAGCCGGGGCAGGATGCTTGTCTGGGACGCCACAGTTACCGACTCATTAGCACCTTCAATGGTCGGTGGCGGGGCGGCCTCGGCAGGTTACGCTGGTGATCTAGCCGAGACAAGGAAGCTCGCAAAATACGCTTCAATAGAGTACCCACATGAATTTCAACCGCTAGCGTTTGAGACCTTGGGCGGCCCAGGCAACCTAACCCGCAAACTCCTCCACAGAGTCGGCGAGCAGCTAAACCTCGCAGCTGGAGACAAGAGATCTGCGGCTTTCTTGAGACAGCGCCTTGACCTCGACGTCCAACGAGGGAACGCGGCGTCCGTCCGCGGCACGCTGCTGAAGTGGTGCCAACCCACTCTATACGAGATAGAGTAATATTCCCAGTGCACACGTTCTCAGGAGACAATTGTCGCTCCATCGGTATTCTTAATAAATTGTCTATATATGTTAAAATATATATATATATATATATATATATATATATATATATATATATATATATACGTAGTTAAGCCAAGCAAATACGTCATACATAAAAAAACGTGAATATAAAATGTATATTACATTTGTTGACGTAGTGTCCTTGGAGCACTGTATGCCGTGTCCAGCAGTGTCCCAACGTTTTAACGTCTTACAAAGCGAGGCGTTCCGAGGGGAGAAGAACAAAATACCTAAATACCTTACTGAATGACCCACGTGTATATATGTACATATATATATTATATATGTATATATATATATATATATATATATATATATATATTATATATGTATATATATGTACATATATTATGTATATATTATATATATATATATATATATATATATATATATATATATATATATATACATATATTATATATGTATATATATATTATATATATATATATATATATATATATAGTTGTGTTAATGTACGCACCTCTTCTACATCGGCGAGAAGAACCGTCTGGCTGGATCCGGCGCTTTCGACGGACATCCGATGCTGCTGACGCAGGTGAGCGAGCTTCTTGTCGGCGAGAAGCTGGTCGGTCTTTGTGATGACAACGCCGCCACCGCCGCTGCCACCACCAGCCAATAATGCTACAGCCGGTTCGCGGCCCGAGCAGGCTCCGCCAAACGTCGATTTCTCGGCCCGATCACGGCGCCACCGCCAGCGGTGGATCGTGGTGTCCGACTGCGAGTTGGTCGTGGTGAGGTTGTCGCACATCTCGACGTCGTCGTTGTCGAGGCGGTCGTCGTCCTGCGAGCCGGCCGCGAGCGCGGCCAAGTTGCTCCGCGACACGTTCGGATGACTCTGGCTCAGCCGACCTGCGGATGAGCGACACGTAACAGAAGAAGGCACAGCAACAGCAGCGGAAGAAGACGAAGAAGAAGATGAGAATCGAGGCGGTGCCAAACTCAGAGGCGACACAGTCGACCTCCCGCAAGCTGAGGGAGGCGTGCACGTTGGCCCCTTCGAGCCCGAGGTCGTGCACGTTGGCCCCCCCGAGCCCGAGGTCGTGCACGTTGGCCCCCCCGAGCCCGAGGTCGTGCACGTTGGCCTCCCCGAGCCCGAGGTCGTGCACGTTGGCTCCCCCGAGCTCGCCGTCGTGTACGTTAACCCCAAGCTCGAGGTGGTTGTCACCACCACCACCGATGATGATGATGATATTGATGATGGAGGTGCAAAGGAACTTACGCCCCACGACTCACATAGCGGCAAGGACGAAGTCGAGGTTGACGAAATGGCCATTGTGCCTCCGGACAATGGCGGAGACACTCGAAACGCCACAGCTGGTGGCGGTTGAAACTGGTCATGCGGCACGGTCTGACGGCGAGGCCGAGGCGATCGTCCGAGCAGAAAGCCAAGCTGACCCATGTTCCTCATCGCAGTCACAGCGAATTCACAGGTCGAACTTTTTGACACATCTTAATTAACCAGCTCCTTATTCTCCTCTGTCTCTCTCTGTGTCCGTCTCTGTCTCTCGTTCTCTCTCACACGCTCTCACGCTGGCAATTTTGGTCACAAATATGAAACTAAGTTCGATGCACAATCATCTAGGCCATTATAGCTTATATTCGATTACAGCTTCAGTCGTCTATCATCGGCGGTGTTAACCACCTTTATCTGAAGAGCTAGTTGCTTTACTGGCAACAGATATCACGTCGTGTGGTGATGCCAATGTTGCTGCTGCTGCTGCGTTTCTTCTATCCTTTCCTATTTTTGTTTCGCCAGCCGCATTTTCTATTGACGTACTTTATTCTACTAGCTAATGTTTAACGAACCGCACAAGAGCTGCCGAACGAAGCCGTCGATATCACAGGGCCGGAAGAAGCTGAGGCATCGACCCTGCTAAGTTCCTCAACCCAGCCGACGCGGCGATTTCTAAAGAATGGCCGAGCACTTTACAACATTCCGGTCAGTCCCAATCGAGAGCAAGAGAGAGAGAGAGAGAGAGAGAGCAGGCGGTGCTCATGGCCATCGGTTGTAAGTTCTATTCGAAGGCTATAAATCAGAGTCAACGTCACACAGCACACCATCGAAAACACCCTCACCTCTGAGACTAACTATTTGGCTATGTTCAACAAGCTTCCATCACCATCACACGGCCAATACCACTACCATCACACGGCCAACACTACCACCACCACCATCACCCCACCACCACCGCTACCTCGACCTACAACAGCGCGATGACAACAAGCCTTTACTCAGACAGAAACTCATGTATTTTGGCTGGTTGGTACGTCTTTAACCTAGTAGCGAAACGACACAGAACAAACAAAGGTGAGCCGCAGAGGGGGCAAGTAGTGCTGTGTCGTCAGCCGTCACCAGATCCGCAAACCCGCAGACCCACAAACCCCGACCGTATACCGTCAACAGGAGGTGCACTCGACATCATCGTCTGAGACGATTGTAAAACGTTCAAAGCGACGAACAATTGTGTGTGTATGACAGAGGAACAGAGGAAACAATTAACCATGACAGTAGCCGTGTAGGCGACGATGTAGCAAAGCGATTGCCGCAGCGTATGTATGTAGTGATAGAAGTCAGGCCGTAGTCGATCGCGTTGTTTTGGCGTCAGCTGGCAGCAGAGTGAGGCAGCAGAGAGGTGAAGAAGAGATGCGGCCGGACTGGAGGCTCTCCGCCGGCCGCCAACAACCACCGGCCGTCACTGAACTCACCAAGATCGAGCAGGTTCGATCGGTAGGCAAATGGCTCCCACAGGGGAAGGTCGAAACCGCTGCAGCCGGCACCGTCGCCATCGCTGATGATGTCTGCCAATGGGCCCGTCGAAGCGCCTAAAACCTCTCGTCGATCAGTCAACGCCATCATCTTTCTCCTGCCTTCCCTTTTAATATATATATATATCTAAATACCACCTGCCAATGACCCCAACATACTGCCGCGATGTTCAATCGCTGCATCGAGATATGTCTTCTCTAGCTCTGTGCAATTGAATATAGGCATATGTATAGTCGAACTTCAATACAATACGATAAATATATATATATATATATATATATATATATATATATATGCACTTCCGGGCAACGAGATTGCATCACCCATTACATTCGCATTAAGTGTACTTTCTGTTCACTATAGTAGCGCGTGTTTGATATAAAAATGACTGCATACAATTAATTTAGCTTTACTTAAACGTGGTCATAATGTATGGAAGCAAATGAAACGCCATGCTCAGCCCTCTAAAGCAGTAAGCAGGAAAAACGCTAGAATTATATACTATCTCGACTAAGTGACTTCCATTTTGCAGGCGGCGCTCATATCAAGCACATAACCAGTGTCTAGTGAAATGTTTCACTGTCGGTCAGCCAGTGACGTTGCTCAGTAAAAGAGCCAACGAGTTAAATGTCTGTGAAATGGATACCTCGCGGCAGAGAGAGAGTCGGTCAGATCATTGTTTTTATTGAGTCTGGCCATAGTCAACGTTCTCGTCGTAGCTCGTCAACTAGATGTGAGCCAAACCATTTTTTGCAGAGTCTACCACCGGTATCAACTCGCGGGAAGCTTCCATCGGAGGACCGGTTCGGTCAAGAATCCAGCTACAAAAAACCTGGACGTCCGCTACCTCTTATGGAATATTCTTTCCAAATTGCTGGCTTAGTGTTGTCCAGTTGAACCAACAGTTCCGCTGTGCTCTCCGTCACAGCTCAACGACAAGTACGACCAATGGCTGGGAGTTCTATTCTCTGAAAGTTCTATGAGGCCGGGATGTCTTTCTACGGTAACGACAGCCGGGAAGAGCGTACCGGCAATGAGGAGAGCGGTTTGCGCAATTTTAGATTGTGGAGCGTGGCAATCTCGACGAAATTTCAAGTATGGCTTGATGCGCAATATCGTTAGACAGGAGAACCGGGCAGGCACCCCGCAAGTTACCTAGGAGGTCCCTTAAACCAACGTTTTGCAAGCTAAGCTGTACACCTTTGCTCTTCATCGGGGGTACTCTGCAGAAGTTCGAATTAGCTGACTAAAGTGGCCAGTAACTTCTTGCGACCGGAATCCCAAGAAGCAAGCATATGTGGTAGATGTGGTAATGTGATGCAATGATTTTGTCCCAAACTGTATATATAAACGCATGCATTTAAAAGTCAAACATACCGCTCACTTGCTGGCTTACCTTTCTACTTTATAGTTACATACTAGAACGGTTCGTCGAAACCATTTAAAAAACTGGAACAATTTGACGCCTCTTTAACTTTAATTATATCTACAGCGCTTGCTGGGTTTTGTTATATATATATATATATATATATATATAACTATTCGCCTAGGTTATATTATTTAGTTTGGTACGTATGTATAAAACACTCTTTAGGTATTCGGTCTTGTTGACTAAATGAAAAGCGCAAACGAAAGACGTTATATACAGGGTCATTCAGGGATTATTGTACTTCTTTCGAAGTTTGATAGAGCTCGGCAAGAAAATAATTTATTCCTATGGAGGGAGGACGCGGAAACGTCTTGTTTAGGAGTGAGGATGAAAATTATAAAAGTCGTTGTTCTGCCTTTTTTTCTCCTACATAGTTGTGCGAAATCTACGTTTGCGGGAGAACCAGTTAACGCATAAAGGAACCGATTACACCGGCGTGCTTGGAGAAAAATTCTACACAACGAGAGAGAAGAAGAGACTTCACTAGCTTGTGTAGCAAAAAGCCAATACACGGGTTGAAAAAAGTCATAAAAAGTCGATATGTTGTTATGTCTTACGTTAACGCTTTTTCGTGAAAAATCGTAACATTTTTCCATTACGGCCAAAACTGTATGTCCAAAAGACCACTCTCACGCAATGGCAAATTTAGTGCCCACTACTTTCGTACCAAAGTGATGATGCTGCGTTACGTAGTTGTCAAGTCACTAAGCTTTTTCGATAGCCATATCGAAATCGAAGACATGCATATTTGCATAGGGCGTATGAGAAAGTTAAGTACATATTTTGAGGTTTGGTAGAACTCAGCAAGAGAATAATTTTTCCTAGTGGAAGGAGGGAGCGGAAACGTCCTGGCAAATTTTTACGGTTCTGAACGTAAAAACTTGCACGTAAAACATAACAACTATGACTGTCGAACACGCTTAGTTACTTGACAACTACGTAACGCAGCACCATCACCTTGGTACGAAAATGATGGGCATAAAATTTTCTATTGCGTTTTTTGTGAGAGTGGTTTTTTGGACATACATTTTCAGTCGCAAAAGAAACATTTTACGATTTTCCATGAAAAGGCGTTAACGTAAAATATCGACTTTTCATGACTTTCCTTATTCTGTGTATTCGCTTTTTGCTACGCAGCTAGTGAAGTGTCTTCGTTGTGCAGAATTTTCCTTCGAACACGCCGGTGTAATCTGTTCCTTTATGCGTTGACTAGTTCTCCCACAAACGTAGATTTCGCACAACTATGTAGGAGAAAAAAAGCTGAATAACTACTTTTATAAACTTCACTCTCTCTCCTAAACAAGACGTTTCCGCGTCCTCCCTCCATAGAATTTTTTTTTATTGCCGAGCTCTATCAAACCTCGAAAGAAGTACAATACTCCTTGAATGACCCTGTATATATACATATATATATATATATATATATATATATATATATATATATATACATTTATGTTTTTTGTGTGTAAAATTAAGAATTAAGACCCTGTAGTACATCTTTGCATTCGATAGTGCAAGCAGCGACCGTATGCTGCAACATAACTAAGCATAGTTTGTCGAACGCGACAACACACTAATTCACAATACGCCAATCTAGTTAATACATTCCTGACAGAACCTCTGCAATTCGTTAGCCCAGTCAGTGGCAGTCCACTCTACGAGTCCTGACAGATAAATGCTGACTATCACATACTTGTATTTACAAATTAAGTCATAAGTGCCTTTAAACAAGCGTGATAGTTCCCGCGCAGTTCGGCCTCACGACCTACCGATAAACCAGATGTTTACAAGATACCGTGAGCGTTTTACAATACTCAACGTACCATCTTTATGAAGGTCGCCAATTTTTATTACCAGGACTAGGCTAAACGTAAGAAAAAAAATAAGATGTACAGGTGTACTCCGGCTTTACCTCTAAAAATAGCCTTACATTGACAAAACATTGTGCTGGTTCTTGGTTTAGCGGTTTGCGCCTCTTGCACGAAGTGGTCGCTGCAACCCCCTCTGCACTGCCCTTCCGTTGAGCAGTTGCTATGAGCACAGCCTGGGCAGGTTACAGCGGCCTACGACGAAAAAAAGATAAATCAGATGCCCGATGGCAAATAAATGGGCACCAACTTCGATCAGACGCAGCATGGTTTATTTTGCAATTTTTTTTGTTGTGGGATGTTTCGGGAATGCATGATGCACATGCGTCACAAGCGGCCTGCGTGAATAGTGTAGGACCCACATACCCACTAAACCCGGCCTCCCCCACGCCCCCCCCCTCCAGTTCGGCATTACTTTGGCATTGCTTCGAAGCCGTAGGAGAGGCGTCTTTACCGTTCTCCTTCACTCAGCTCTATCTCTGTATATCATTCCGCATGTGTACCTGCAGCTGGATAGAGGAATTTTGCCATTTTGTAAACCGTTTTGTGAGGGTGCGTCTAGACCATGAGGGCCCGGCTACTCCCCCCATCCTATCTCCCTCGGCTCCTCGTCTCGACCACTGTAGGGGTGTTAACCACGAATTAGTAATTGCAACATACCGCATCGCGTAAACAAACACTAAGCTATGGACATTGTGCGCATATATATTTATATATATACATATACAAGTAAAGACATACGAGTATATATATATATATATATATACATACGGGTATGTGTATATATGAGAACACTTGTTTGTGTATGGGCACGTACCCGAAGATTGTAACGACGACCGATCACCTAGCCGCCGCCTCGGTGAGGTGGCGAGCTTCTTCAGAGTCGACAACATGGAGGCGATTTTCTTGGACTTGAAGTTGAATTTCTGCCTGCCACAGACGGCGCCACCTCCTGTACCGCCGACACCGGCTGACCCTGGCTGTGTCGCGTAAGCGTGGGGTGGCAACGTCGGAGTTGCGGGTCCCGACGGGGGTGACTCACTTCCGGTTCCGGTTGCCGAGCCGCCCGCGGGCGCTGAAGAGTAGCACAGAGGACTTCGAGGTCGGCGGCGCCCACTGCTGCTGCCGCCGCCGCCGCTGCCTCCGCCGCCTCCACCACCACCGATCACTGGACTACTGCTGCTCTCACCGCCCCCGCCGGCACCAGCCCCGCTCCCGTACACTGAGCCACTGCCGGATAGCTCATCGCCACCGACGCCACCTAGACGACAATACGAAGAACGGACACACAAACAGGGGCAGAAATACGTAGCACGCACGATGTTACGGTGTTGTGACTATCACAGTTACGTTATTACATTTTATTTGGCAATAGTATATATATATAAATGTATATAAATATATACATATATATATATATATATATATATATATATATATATATTTTATATATATATATATATAGATATATATATATATATATATATATATATATAATATTATTTATTTATTTATATCTATATATATATATATATATGTATATATATATATATATATATATACATATACATATATTCAATGCAATTAAATTAGACATGGTTTATTTACAGAGCTGCACACATTCACATGCTTAAGTTCACGTTATGAAAAGTAATACAAGGGTTTGGGAATAAAATAAGAAAAAGAAGATAATAAAAACAGAAGTTAATGCCTATACCATATTATAGGCGATACTGACACACAAGGCAAACCATACTGAGCTATAACTTGATAGATAATATAACTCGAGATGACAAGTGAAGACTGAAAAATTAGACCATCGCCCTAAGTAAATCCCTCTTTTCAGTCATGTATTCCGATTAAAAAGCCATATTTTGACGTCTCGGGCAAAACAGGTTAGGGACTTTGAGTGACGGATTTTATGCAAGATACTCTCCCACACGACGGGCAGTCTGTATACAAGAGATTGGGTACTATATGTAAATAAATTGCTTTTCACTATATACATGTTTATGTTAGCACTTTGGAGTGAACAATTGTCTCCGCGTTAACGTGTAGTTACGGGTTCTCTAACCCGGAACATTTATATATATATATATATATATATATATATATATATTTATATATGTGTGTAAAAGTATATAAATACATATCTCTGTTTATACTTATAATAATAATTACATTGTGACGAGTCAGCGTTGTTTATGAGGCAAGTGACAGTCGGACTAATAGCACACAATAGCAGCAGCAAATATCCGCTTCTGCTTTCTCCGTTGTTATTGCCATGATTAGCACGCATATTACCAGGATAATGGACAACAGGATACGAACGACTGTCAGCCTAGCGGAAACAGTAATAACAGTAACAGCGATTTTTTAAATAATGTTAATAATCACACTTCTGATATTTGGGTTACCAAATTATTTACAGCTGGAATATGCACATGGTGCAAAGTGTAAAATAATTAATCATATGTAATGAATTATCCAGTGCTGCGTACGCGGGATTTTAACCTTGCGGACTACGCGACCATAAGTTTTGCAAAACCCAAATTAAGGAATAAAACGCATTTAAGCCAAAAAGATGCGCGTATAGGCGCCGTTAGTGCATTTTCCGTTGGTGAATGATATGGCGACGCCTTAACTGGCTAGTGCACCATAACCAACTGCGTAAGCGTCGAGGCAAGTGACGCTGCACGCCAGCGGTCGATTATAGTCCAATCGTAAAAACAGCTAGCAATGGCGATAACACCCAAAACGGCTACCGCAGTTGATACTGTTCTGGCACCAAAATAATGTATGAAGCAACAACAGTCACAGCGATTTTGTTATTGTTTCTTAACAGCAGCAATAGTTGCAGGCAATGCGACAAAAATAACGGCAAAAGCAGGCACAGCAACAACAACAACTAGAATATCAGTAACATACAGCAAGACCTGTTACAATTGCCTGAGGTGGGTAGCACAAAGTTTTTAGCAACCATGGCATCTAGGGCGACATTAGGGTTCTAAGAACCCGAATGGAGCGGTTCTAAGAACCAGTGAGGTGAACGCGGTTCTAAGGACAAGCCGGTTCTAAGGACGAGCCGGTTCTAAGATCCAGTGAGGAGAGCGCGGTTCTAAGGACGAGCCGGTTCTAAGATCCAGTGAGGAGAGCGCGGTTTTAAAGATGAGTCGTTTCTAAGAACTATAGAGGTAAACGCGGTTTTTAGGACAAGCCGGTTCTAAAAACCAGTGAGGTAAGCGCGGTTCTAAGGACGAGCCGGTTCTAAGAACCATTATGGAGAACGCGGTTTTAAGAGCAAGGCGGTTCTAAGAACGAAGCGGTTCTAAGGACAAGCCCATTCTAAAGACGAGCCGGTTCTAAGAACCAGTGAGGAGAACGCGGTTATAAGGACGAGCCGGCTCTAAAGACCAGTGAGAAGAACGCGGTTATAAGGTCGAGCCGGCTCTAATAACCAGTGAGGAGAACGCGGTTCTTAGGACGAGTCGGTTCTAAGAACCAGTGAGGCGAACGCGGTTCTTAGGACGAGTCGGTTCTAAGAACCAGTGAGGCGAACGCGGTTCTTAGGGCAAGCCGGTTCTAAGAACCGGTGAGGTGAACACGATTCTTACGACGAGCCGGTTCTATAAACCAGTGAGGTAAACGCGGTTCTGAGAACCAGTGAGAAGAGCGCAATTTTTAAAACAAGCCGTTTCTTAGAACGAGGCGGTTTTAAGGACGAGGCGGTTATAAGAACCAGTGACTAGAACGCGGCTTTAAGGACGAGCCGGTTTTAAGAACCAGTGAGGTAAACGCGATTTTTAGGACGAGCCGGTTCTAAGAACGAAACGGTTATAAGGACGAGCCCGTTATAAGAACGAAACGGTTCTAAGGACGAGACGGTTCTGAGAACTAGTAAATGGAACGCGGTTCTAAGAACCAGTGAGTTAAACGCGTTTCTGAGGACGAGGCGGTCCTAACACGAGGCGGTTGTAGAGACGAGCCGGTTCTAAGAACCAGTGAGGAGAACGCGGTTCTTAGGACTAGCCGGTTCTAAGAACCAGTGAGGAGAACGCGGTTCTTAGGACAAGCCAGTTCTAAAAACCAGTGAGGAGAACGCAGTTTTAAGGACGAGATGGTTCTAAGGACCAGTATGGAGAACGCGGTTTTAAGGACGAGCCGGTTCTAAGAACCAGTGAGGAAATCGCGGTTCTAAGAACCAGTGAGGAAATCGCGGTTCTAAGAACAAGGTGGTTTTGAGGATAAAGCGGTTCTAAGGACAAAGAGGTCCTAAGAACCAGCGAGAAAAACGCTGCTCTATGGATCGGCTGGTTCTAAGAACCAGTAGAACCATAAAGGAGAACGCGGTTCTAAGGACGAGCCGGTTCCAAGAACCAGTGAGGAGAACGCGGTCCTAAGCACGAGCCGGTTCTAAGAGCCAGTAAGAAGAACGCGGTTTTAAGAACGAGGCGGTTTTGAGGATGAGGAGGTTCTGAGGTCGAGGCGGTTCTAAGGTCGAGGCGGTTCTAAGGACGAGCAGGTTCTAAGAACCAGTGAGGCAAACACGGTGTTTTAGGACGAGCCTATTCTAAGAACTAATGAGAAGAACGCGGTTCTTAGGACGAGTCGGCTCTAAGAACCAGTGAGGAGAACACGGTTCTCAGGACGAGCCGGTTGTAAGAACTAGTGAGGAAAACGCGGTTCTTAGGACGAGTCGGTTCTAAAAATCAGAATGGAGAACGCGGCTCTTAGGAAAGCC
Organism: Dermanyssus gallinae; assembly: GCA_003439945.1. Lineage (NCBI taxonomy): Eukaryota > Metazoa > Arthropoda > Arachnida > Mesostigmata > Dermanyssidae > Dermanyssus > Dermanyssus gallinae. Next base: position 286,953 of record QVRM01004363.1, on the reverse strand, counting down.
GGCTGACGAGATGAGGCAGCAACAACAACAAAACAAGGGCAACAACGACGACAACAACAACGACAACGACGACAACAACAACAACAACAATAAAGACAAAAACAAGGACAACAACAACAATAAGGACAAAAACAAGGACAACAACAATAAGGTCAGCAACAAAAACAAGGACAACGACAACAAGGACAACAACAACAACAACAACGACGACAACAAGGACAACAACAACAAGTACAATAGCAACAAGGACAACAACAACAATAATAACAACAACAACAGTTTTACCTACAACTCAAAATCTTAGGCCGTTCCTTTGACAGCTACAATTTAGAGTGTTTGTTGAATTTCGATTCTGCACAGCGCTTAGATAGCACTACTTGTCAAACGTACATACATACATCTTTGTTTCACGAACTCCGTCAGTGGGTAAATATCGCTGGTATGCTCGCGAGAAGCTATCACAGTGCTGCACCTCATCTCACAAGTTTGAGATTTAACGCATCGATTTCGGATAGATTTCGGATAGGAGCCAATTTGAAGTCAGGCGTACTCAGGGTTGCAGTTTTCAAGAAACTGCGGCATAGCTGCTTTGATTCTATATTAGTACGACCAATGTAAGACTCTCTATGCAAAAACGCAGAAAAGCAAGTCATGTTGAAAGTGCATGCTGCACAAAAGAAAGTAATGCGTGTATATTCTATGATTTTGTTATGTCCACTAACATAGTTAACCTATGTAAGCCAGTACCAATCACTAGTAGTTTTGACCTGACAAATAGAAGAGGTTCTAGGCTGAAGCGCCTTGCGGAACATCTGAGCAGGGCAAACGTCGGTCACTTATTTCCGTGTCAAGGAAAGCAATGGAATAAAACATAATAATTCATTAAGAGATCGTACCTTCAGATATTAAAGGCCGGTATGGTGGATAAGTGAATATAAGTAGATGCATGGCTGCCCAACGAGAATGGACCGTTTCTACAGCTTCCCTTTTAGAGAGACAAACTCAGTCGCTAAAAGTGTTTATGGAATGTGAGTCATAGAAGCAAAAGTTAAACAACATCTTTCAAGATTCAGTCAAGTCATCTTTGATGTTCGGCATCTTATAGATACCATAAACTGTTGCCTTCTAGAGAATAACATAACGTTTAAAAACGTGTAGCTGTAACGTAAATGTCTCGAGTACGCCTGGCTAAAGTCCCAGCGCGGTTAATAACACATGCACACGATGCATTTGTAAAAATATTTTCTGAGTAATTGTATTGCAGTGTGGGCTAGACCAAAACCGTTTGGTTTTGTGGTCTCACAAAAAGAAGTGTAATGACGGACAGTGACACGTTTAAAGAACATTTATAGAAAGGGATGATGATGAGGGACATGCTTTCTGTGCAAATCTGGTAATTCGTTCAATAACCTACGTTTTCAAATGAGGTAAAATCAAACATGTGTGTATATCTGTGAACTTGGAATGGAACTGATATACTAGCTGTCTTAATAATGGAATAGTTAATAGTAAAATGTGTTCATATCGTACGCAAACAAATGTGTTCGGGAGCTAGGACAAATTATAGCAGAACAAAAAGAATATTTACTCTGGGTACCATTTGTACGCGTTTGCCCAAAGAAACGTTTGCCATTTGTTTACTTGTGAGATAAATCAACGGGATTGTCTTTTTAACAAGCATAGATACGGCCGCTATGAAGCCATGCTCGAGTCCCGTGGGCTACTTATGAGAATCTGGCACGAAGGCAATTTCGTCTGATGGAGCCGCTGGTGTCGAGAAAATAAACAACAACCCTGCCATTTCTGAATGAACAGACAGCGGACACAATAGTGCCACATGTCTGCCCAAACGACTTCGCCTCTTTGCTTTTCCCAAAAATATGCCTTCCTGAGAAGCAGCGGCCTCGTTAGTACCACCGCCCGTGGAAATCTAAAGAGACAGACGAAATAGCCGTTTTCCACTGCAGGCGTCCGCAGACTGGCTAGAGGGGATAGTCGGCAACTTTAAATCTAAAACGTATCCGTGTTTTTAGAGCGGTATTTCCTTCGATTGTATATTCGGAATAAAAACGTGTTATAACATTGTAAGAAAATGTCTCAAATTAAGTACCGACGTTTCATCTTCGAAATAAACATGTTGTGTTGAACAAACTTTCACTACGCCAAAATAATAGAGGGTCTTCTAAGCGCTTCGTTCATTTCCTTCTTTTACGACACTTCTTGCTGTCGTCGTTGGCGCATTCTTTCCTGTTTCATCTCTAGCTTGTTTTTCCGTCTCATAAAGTTTTGCACCAAGTTCATTTCCTATTCCCACTTGCGTTCATCCTGAACCATGGGGACTCTGCTGCCGCTGCAAGCAGTGATTTTGTTCATGCGTTCTCTTGTGCTAGGCAAAGGAACACATTATTAAGTTCCATGGTCTCGCACATAACACCTTTCAAATCCGGAGCTTTCCCTATCCTGTGCAGGTACTTCTGGCAGAACTCGTCAAGCCCCGTCAATACCTGTGTCAGGTCATATGCTTCATCATAACATTATCATAACAACATCATAACTTCACCATAACAGGGATGACCTGCTGGGTCTACGCTCTTGGCCCGTCTGTTCCCGTCCTGCTCTACTTTTCTCTCCACTCTTTGAGCGTCTTCTTCCAAGCTTTCGCCTTTTGCTGCCACTTTTGCGTTCCCCGCACTTAATTCCTTCTCTGAAGCACTCTTTTCCTTGACGAGAACCATTTCGGCTAGTCACCACCAGCTGCACCGCCTCTTTCTGCCCCTCGCATCTAACATCGTGTGGACCTCGTTGGACTTCCCTTCAAAGTAATTCTGTATGCATTTGAGTTCCGTCACTCTGCTCTTGTTTCTGTCTTACCCTTCTCTCTTTCTTCGTTCTTTTTGTGTGGCAAGAACCCGTCTTCCGCGTGCGTTTTCTTCGATAAATAAGTGCTACCGGCATTATCAGTGTGAAATCGCTTGCGCCTGCGTTTGGCCGGCGGTCATGCTTTCCCCTTGACCAGTTAACGACAGCGCAAGGCCCCTTGTTTCGAATTCCTGTCAGATCACCCTGCAGCTGTTTTTGATTGCATGGACCAGCATGTGGCATCTTCTCTGAGATACTTTTGCTTCCTTGCAGCCTTATTTAGATGGCCGGTCTTCTGGCTTCGGAAACGGCAGGGCGGAGTTATCCACTCAACAATTAGGTAAGATACCCAGATTACGCTTAGCCAGTAGCTCTATGGCAATGCCACCTTCTAACAGTTGCTGCTCTAGCATTTATCGATATGTTATTTTTTGTTTTACTCCACACAGAGGTTATCCCAGCGGAGCACCTTTTTTTTATTTTCGAATGCTGTCAGGCAAATCTTGCGAGCCCTATTACACCCTTTACACTCTCCTTTGTGTTTGTTGATACAATCTCTTTTACAAAATTGTATGCCGTATTGAGGAGCTCGTCGAGCTTTTTGCCTCCCCATATCATTGCTCTAGCGTCGTCTTGCATTCACTACGGTTAGCCTTCCTCTTGACTTGGCTTCGTGTTGCCTATTTTATCGTAGCTACATAGCAAGCCCGCTGCAATAAGCTGCCCTTTCGGCTGTTGCTATTGCTGATTCTTTGTCTTTCTTTGCTGCATTTCGCCCTATGAGGTCGGGTTTCGAGCTCGTTCTTCTCGGTAATCCAGACAAGGACGTTACCTTAAACTGGAATTCATCTAGCCTTTTCTCCATTTCTTTATTCATATGTAATGTATGTGCCCAGGTGCGTTGCAAGAACAGAGCACATCAATAATATGTTCGCTTGGCGCGTTGCCAGAGATTTTCACAACAAGACGACTGCACAGGCTCCGCCTGCGACCAGTCATTTCTTACCCTTTATTACATGAATAAAGGAGCTTTCTATTCTATTTGTTATTAATAAGTCAGCCTATGTTTCGGCTTAGTTTGAGAATTAGGGGCTGTAGTGGCAATCGAAGAGACCTACATAGCTTTGTGCTACTCGTTAGCTTGTCCGATCGCGGCAAGCATTTTCGAGACTCCAAGCTTTAGTTTATCATCGTTAAGCTCGCGATTGTTTACGTCCGCTAGAAATCAAATGCACTGTTCGATTTGGCAACTAAAAGTTTGTAACTATTTCTTTACTGAATGTCTTCCGTTTCATTCACAATAAATACACTGCATTTTTCCTATCTCTGGGTCAAGAGAGTAGCTATACTGCTGATTTTCCGGCCCCCCCAACGTTTGAACTAGGTTCAAACGGTGCTCGTTCGGGAACGCTGCGGAGCGCGACTTCATCTGATGACGAAAGCACCACACGCTGTAACGACTGCTGGAACCAATGACTATGAAAAAACTAGAATGCTAGAATGAACATCAGACGAATCTTTGACAGTGTGCAGCGCTTAGTTGATTAAAATCGCTTAGTCAAATACGCTTGTTAAATTGGGCTTGGCAGCGATTGAGTCTGAGCAGAGATCGCAGCAATCGCCGTAAAGCATTATCCTCAATGTCGTCACGAGAGACAGTGACAGATCGAAGCCATCAATGAGGTCATGCTATGTAGACTTGCGCGTCCCCACTTCACACTCGGACCCCACCACCGACCGCTGCATCTCTAGCTGGGCTGGCAGCATCTGAAAGCAGATCGGTTGGTTCCAATGGCGTCGCAAAGTGGGCGATACTGAGATTATTTTTATATTCGTCGTGTCTGTCCGAAAAAAAAAACGCCGAACTGAGAAAGGAAGGTGGCAGCTGCGGTGACACTGGCGACAAGCATCATGAACCATTCGCTATTTTCGATAAGCCATAATCAACCGTCATCGTCTTTCCGTCCGTCCTGCTAACGAAAAGTAAACAGCACGGCGGGCACTCATAACCGATAAGGTCTCCCTCGGTCCAGGCCGATCTCTTTGCTCTTCAACTATACGATCGCTGCTTGCCTTGGCGTCGAGCACCCCTTCTCCCACTCTCACCTAGTACATTCGGCCACTATCGTACACACATGTGATAGAAAAATACATATTAGAGTTGAGGTCTTTATATATATATATATATATATATATATTGCACGTTCTTCATTGTATCTGCAGTACATTCTGCGAGGATTGCACAAGCATACAATATATATATATACGTGTATATATGTGTTGTCAATATTTGTTGTCCCACTTTAGTAATTTCCGCCTTAGTTGGCCTTACCTGGTCGAAGGCGAGCGTGTGGTCAACAAAGGCCGCCTGTTGTTGCTAGAATGTCTGTTATTTTTTTAGTTTCTACTAAGCCTATTGCGATTTAACAGTTTTTAAAAAAAAGTAAAGTAACATGGCGTCTACAAAAGTCAATTTACATGAAATGATCCTAGTTAGGTTATAACTAGGTGACGACGCATGCTTCCGTTGCATGATATCCAATTCTCGTCACGGGTGATGGCACCTACTCTCGTCACCGGTGATGATCTGCTCCAAGAAGAGCGGGGTCTCCATGTTCAGGGAACAGGTGTTGTGGTGCTCGCCCCATACTAGCGTAGTTCTTGTTGCCGAATCTTCTCACTGGCTTGTCGGACTCACAGTCTCGCCCGTATCCGGCCACCAGGTGGCGATGTATATCGGTCGGTTGGACATCTTCCGCAGTCGGAAATGCTCCTCAATCGTCGAATTTTGCAATGGGAACGTCGAGATGCTCTTTCACGTCTTGCCGCGTCAATTGAATGGAACACACACAACTGCCTGCTTCTCTCCTCTACCATGCGCAGGCCCTGAATGTTTCACTACGTTATGCCGAAGCGCCTTAATCTAATTTTAATTGGTTTGGTTGTTACGACGTTTAGTACCTCTTCATTTGACCCCCCCGCCTTTCCCCCCCCTATATATATATATATATATATATATATATATATATTTAAACAGAGGCTTATTTGCTTATATATAAGAGGTAAAATGGTCTCCTTATGAACGCATACAACGTATATATATATATATATATATATATACGATATGTAATATCGACACTCTCTATGCGGATCTATGCGAAATACGAGCTCTTCCGCCACCGTGTAGGCAAAATAAAGGGACACCGCGAGTTTTGCTTGGCGTCCACATGCCTAGAAGCAGTAGCTGCATTGTGGTAATCTGCCAGACATGTGTGCTGTGTTAGACCCACTTGAGTGCAAGGCGAAGAGAAAGCAGACATTCTCGGTCCATCGAGGTGGAGAGCAAATCTTCCGTAAATATCCTTCCTATAAAGCCAGCCCACCGTAGCTCCCCTCAAACGCACTATCCCCTATACACTTTGTTCAACAAATTTGTTCAACAAACTCTGTGATCTAGTTCAACTCGGCAAAAAATCTGTTTTAAAGTGGAATGGAATAAGGGGGCGGATTGGTCCTCTAAAAATGGGTACTTGAGCGTAAACGCTAATTATGAAAACTGCAAAAAAAAAAAAATTTGAGAATTGCCTTCAATACAACATTTGTTTTGTTTTGAGCTAACATAGAATGCAATTCAACAGAAAAAATCCTTCAGACACGCAGGTATGATTGGTTGTCGATAGGAAAATAAAAAGCTTAGTACAACCACTTTTGGTAATTTCGGTATAACTTCAAAAGAAGACACATCTTGCGCTTAGCAGGGGGGGGTGTCGTAACCTAAGATTCGGTAAAGCTTGGGGCGGTCCACGCGGTCACGAGGGGTTGTTGTTGCACGCAGCCAAAAGACTTCCACAAATAGGCTAAAAAATTGGGTGAGACTCATTGACTCACCCTCAAACAACAACCTGAAAAGTTCCATATAGGCGAAATCCGAGGCAAACAAATATCTCCTCTGCTTCAAAACGCTTGCCTAAAATGCGGTCCTTGCCCACACACACATAGCCACAATCGTGGCGGGTCCGAGCGTGGTTAGTTCGAAGGGATTCAGAGCTTAGAATGGGTTGATTCTGACTCCAATCTACTTCGTTAGAAATGACACTGGGCGACACACTAGATCAGATATATGTATACACGTTGAACATTCGGCCGGTAGCCGATGTGACGCTGACTCCGATTTATGTGACGCCAAGGCTGCAATACCAGCATTGTATGATCAACGCTACGTCATAGGAATTTCGAAACAAAGTATGTATATAGTTGTTTAGCAGTCAGCAAAAAATTGGCACATGCGTGAATCATGTGCATTTTCAAATTCCTTCGATAGCCAAATCGGAGAACGCTCTATATATCGAACAAGGCATAGCGTGTTCTTATTTTTCATGCGATAATGCGTTCGTGTCGATCAAGCGAGATGCATGCAAAAATTGAAGCTTCGAAACGAACTAGTGGGGGGGGGGGGGCTGAGGGCGCTCCTGCAGCAATATTACTCTTTATAGGCATTTTATGCCCACACAGCCGCTTAGGGGACTCTGTTGTTGTTGCGACGCTATCTTTCTGCTTATACTAAATCTGTAGTTAACGATATCTTCATATACAGGCATGCTTACACGTTTCTGGCATTAAACAGTATGAGTATATCGTATCGTAACAAGAAGAGAGTACACTAAAGTTAAGCGGCTGTGAGGAATATGCCTATAAAGAGGACTATGTGCCTATAAAGAGTAATATTGCTGCATGAGCGCCAGACTAGTTCGTTCCATACCCCCCCCCCCTCCACTTTTGCGAGCATCTCGCTTTATCGACAGGCATGCATTATGACATGAGAAATAAGAACACGCCATGCCTTGCTTTGTAGAGGGTTCTCCATTTCCTTTGATGCGACTATAATATTCGACGAAATGGAGACGATGCACGCGGGTGTCACCTGCCGTGTTGCCGAACAACTATATACGCATCTCATTTCTTGTAAAGCCTATTCGATTAGCGTAGATCATGCCATGCTGGTACTGCAGCCTTGATATCGTACTAAATGGGAGTTAGCGGTCACATGGTCGGCAGCCGGTCGGATGTCTGCATTGTATATATCTGACCTAATGTGTCGCCGAGTGTAGCATCCAACGATGTAGATTGGAATCAGAAACAACCCACTTCAAGCTCTGAATTGTTTCAAACCAGCCACGGACACTCCACGATCTGTGTGGGTACGTGGACTACATCATCATGCAAGCATTTCCGAGTCGAGAAGAGATTATTTTTCCTTGAATATTGCTTATATAGAACTTTTTACGCTATTTGTTCTAGAGTTCAATGAGTCCTATTCAACTTTTTCTCTGTGGGCTCACTTGTGGAATTTTTCCGGCCTTGTTTGACAACAAGTACTTGTAAGCGCTTAAAGCGCTCTATCGAACCTCAAGGTTCGACAGAACTCCTGCTGGTTTAAGTACGGTGTACATTATTGAACGCAAAAGAAGAATTTTACCTACGAAAGCCCAGCCTTCCTTGAAAGACTGAACGAACTGCCTCAACTGCAACGATTTAAGCGTCTTACTGCTGTTAAGCTGTTGTTGGGCCTAGAGCTGTGTGAGATTGTATTGCAATGAGATGGTTCATTTGGAAGTGCGGAATCACCCGCGAACGAACTAGCGCGGTTCCACGTAAGACACGGATAAAATAGGCTTTTTCGTATTTTTCAAACACTCGACGAAATTGCTTACATGGCGAAAGCACCGCGTGGCTTAGTTCGTTTGTACCTAATTAGCCATTGGTGAAGCGTGCCAATGAATAGGCGCCGTGTCACTTACAACACAGGGCCACTTGTAAAAACTCACAACCTCTAAGTGAGGTTGCACCACGCTTGACATCGTCCCGAAAGCAGGCTTCACAAGGCTAAGCATACTGTGGCGTGTGTCTGGAAGAATTGGAGAGATGTCATAAATACTATGAGCTTTAAAAAACCGTGAAACGATCAACAGATAATGTATTACTAGCAGTTTCATTGTTCAACGCAAGTCACGTCATCATTCCCAGATCAGGCGGCGCTAGTTGTGATGGAGGTGAAGTGGAGAGCAAACAAGTAGGCGTGACAGATGGCCAGAGCGCAGCAACCAGGCAGAGCGCCACCATTGCCATAACTGCTGCGAACAGCGTAATAGGACCTACGGAACAAGATTGGCCTTTTCGCCGTTCAACCGACCGTCTGTCGTAATCCAATTAGCTTTCGCCGGCCTCCAAAGACTGAAATCGTCAAAACAGTTGGCCCGTACGCGCACGTAAGTCGAAAGGCCGCGCTCGGAGGCGCACGAGGGCGAGAGAGCGACAGACGCTAAGTGAGTCTGCGCCTCCAAACGCTGTCACTCTTCATCGTCTTCTGCTTGCACATCATCGTCATCATCATCATCATCATCATCATCACCACAACTGTCACCGTCGCGTAGTACACCTCTACGCTTCTGTTGCCTGTCTGTTGCTAAACTGCGAACCGTTGCTAAACCCTTTCTCGAACGGCGGAGAGGAAAGTTGCCCCACTGGGAGGTGAGGAGCCAAGAAAAAGGCCCAACGTGGCCGCAGCTTGGACGATGACGACAACAACAACAAGGACAACAACAATAACAAGAATAACAATAACAACAACAACAACAACAACAACAAACTCGAGGCGTCGAGCACAGAAGCTGAGTAGGCTTCAGTGCGCCAGGCCCAACGTGGCCGCAACTTGGACGATGACGACAACAACAAGGACAACAACAACACCAACAACAACAACAACAAGGACACGTTGCCAATGCAGAGGTGATTATGTTTTATTATTCGTCTGTTCGGACGATGATGAGGATGATTCGGCCAGCTCAAGTACCTAGGGGCTACACCTAACAAACGATGCCACCGTTGTCTCGGCAGGAGATGTCGACGGCCGCATGAACGGGGTCCGTAACAATAGTGCTCTGTCAACGCTTAGCTAATGAAGCAAAACAAACGGTAAACCACGTTTGTTAGAGGACATGCACACGTGTATCGTTCGGATTCAGACAAATCAAACGTCTTGTTGGCAATCTGATTGTTGTTGTTGTTGTTGTTGTTGTTGTTGTTGTTGTTGTTGTTGTTGTTAATGTTAATATCATTGTCCTTTACTGCCTCATTGTTATTGCTCTACCGTTAGTGTGCTACCGTTAGTTGCCGTAAATACGATGACGATGACGACGACGGCGACGATGATAAGTTCCAGCTTTGACAACTTAAACTATGTGACTCTTTTGTAAAGTATCGAAAATTAAAACTTGTCCACCAAACGCAGCACGCTTGAAACCGTATGCTCGATGAACGCTAACGTACACACTCTTCTCCAACGAGCCTGGTTAGCAGTTGAAGATGTATTTTGTTTGTGTTATGCCTACTATGACGTAACTTTGCAGTAACCGTGGTGGTTGTTAGTAGTACTAGTAGTAATTGTAGTACTAGGATTGAGGATAGTTATTTTGAAGCAGTCACGCTGCCTTGCTGAGACTTTCTTTGCGGGCTGATGTCTGGCCGCACGTGGCCGTCAGTAGACTGCAGATCACGCTCATCTATATTTATATATATATATATATATATATATATAGATGATGGTAATCCAGATTTGGAGATAAAGAGGCCCAGAGCAAAGTAGGTGCCGGGTTTTTTCAAACAAGAACAAATTACGCGAGTGTTTGCGCTACTCAACGAAACTTGACTAACATGTCGAAAAATAAGCTATATAATATATATATATATATATATATATATACATATATATATATATATAATATATATATATATATATATATATATATATTTAATATATATATAATATATATATATATATATATATATATATATATATATATGCGACAATAACGCAGAAATGAGCAATATTTGGCAATTACCCACAGAAGTATGTATATATGAGAAAATAACAACCTTTGGGCAAGTTTGTAGTTCTTCCGCTTGTGGCAAACCTCTCCCGAGAGAGAGAGAGCGAAAGAGAGAGGACCTAAATACATTTTTTGGCTCGCTCGCGTACTCCTAAAGCAGAGAGTGGTTGCCTGTTGCAGTGGGTACCGCGACCAAAACGAAGTTTCAGCGGCCAACCGGAACCACGGTTGTCATGTTTATCACCTGGCTTGGTTTCCACTGACTTTTCCACTTCCCTATACACACGCACGAAAAAATCTGCATAAAACTTGAAAAATACAATTTGCAACACGTAAAGAGTCTGCTGCTAACCATAATACGGAACTTGGAGTTTTATTGCGACGCCTGTTTCGTGCGCCCTAACTTTAACGCCTTAGTGTACTGCACAATGGAGACCATAGTTGGCGAATGATATATATATATATATATATATATATATATATATATATATATACATACATATATACATATGTAGATGCACAAAGTATTCTCCTGTGAGAAGATGCCTTACATGTATATAATATCTGTAGCCATTACAGCCAAAAGCAATTTATTTCGGTAACTTCGCTTGGGTAAAAGGAGATCAGCCTATATATTGGCTTAAGGCGTAAGTCAGTTTGGCTAGTCGAATTTAGTACTACATCTGATAACTCCTAAGGTGCTCAGGTTAGTGGAAGTGCTATTCCGAAGAAGCACTCGCTTTAATCTTACTTAAAGCGGAAAAAGTGTAGAATTGGTCCAGTAGTCTGGAATAAGAGTTCTGCAAGTGAACAAATTCCATTTCGATGGCATTGGACGCATCAGAAATGTTCGAGACTTTGGCCGGAAGGAGATCGGCCGGCCGCAATGTACTAAGGCTAGCAGCATTCAGAACAAGACGGCGGCAAACCAGCAAGTAATATTCCAGATTTACAGGAGGAGCGCTCGATGGAGGATGACTGAACTAGAATATAGCGACTTTAAAATTAGTAATTCAAGTCAATGCAGATGCACCTCTATGCTTTCAAAAGGAAGCCTTTATTTACAATATTTACATTTCACGACTTGTTATCTAGCTGCATACAACTAACACTCAGTTTACATGTGTGCTGACAATTCTGGAGATTTGTGTAATATACGAGGTGTGTTCAAAAAGTATCGCGGGGGGAAAAATTTTCGCGGGTTACGTATATTCGAATTTCGATTTTTTTGTGGCGTTAGGTTGTTACTCATGTCTCTCACTTATGCCGACAAGCTCGGCCATTTTGAATGTTCACTTAATTGTTGACAGCTGCTTTGCTTGCACGTGTTTTGGATCGTCTTCGATTTTTACCTATTCAAAAAAATGGATCAAAGAACCTGTATCAAATTTTGTGTGAAAAACGAAATTAAGTGCGCGGATGCATTCCGAATGTTGACTGTGGCATACGGAGAAGCTACCTTGGACCGAAGCAACGTTTATCGGTGGTACAAAATGTTCTCAGAAGGCCGAGAAGATGTGAACGACGAAGAGCGTGCCGGACGCCCGAGCACTTCAACAACAGACGAAAAAATTAATGAAGTGGAGAAAATGGTATTGGCCAATCGTCGAATCACCGTCAGAGAAGTTGCTGAGGACCTAAACATATCGATTGGCTCGTGCCATTCGATTTTTATCAATGATTTGGGCATGAGACGGGTCGCCGCGAAATTCGTACCAAAATTGCTCAATTGCGACCAAAAACAGCATCGCATGAACATTGCTAATGAGATGTTGGACTCTGTCCGCGACGACCCAAATTTGCTCCAGAGGGTCATAACTGGTGACGAATCGTGGGTTTATGGTTATGACGTGGAAACCAAAGCTCAATCATCTCAATGGAAGCTGCCGCACGAACCAAGACCGAAAAAAGCGCGCCAAGTTCGGTCGAATGTGAAAGTTTTGCTGACAGTTTTCTTCGATTGCAGGGGCGTGGTGCATCATGAGTTCTTGCCACAGGGTAGAACTGTCAATAAGGAATATTACCTGCAAGTTATGCGCAATTTGCGCGAAGCAATCCGCCAGAAACGCCCGGATTTGTGGAAGAACAAAAATTGGCTTTTGCACCACGATAACGCCCCTGCTCACACATCGTTGCTTGTGCGCGAGTTTTTGGCCAAAAACAACACACTAATGATGCCGCAGCCACCGTATTCCCCAGATCTGGCCCCCTGTGACTTTTTCTTGTTCCCTAAACTGAAGAGGCCCATGAAAGGACGACGTTACGCTACGCTTGACGAGATAAAGACGGCATCAAAGGAGGAGCTGAACAAGATAAAAAAAAATGGTTTTTTGAAGTGCTTCGAAGATTGGAAAAACCGTTGGCACAAGTGTATAATATCTCATGGGGATTACTTTAAAGGGGACAAAATAGATATTCATGAATAAATGAATAATTTTTGAAAAAACACAAAAGTCGCGATAACGATTGAACAGCATATGTAAGTGCTAAACTCCAGTTCCACTGTAACCCTAACCCCGAGGTCCCTAATGCAATTTGAAATGAGAATAGATTCCCCATGTAGCGCGTTGGTATGGGCCTTATTTAAACACAATACTGCACATTTCGGCACTAATATAATAAAATCGTTGTCTACACACTACTTAGAAGCCGCCTAAATCTAAATATTTGTAGTTTTCTCGTATAATTTAAAATTGCCGGCGCAACGTTTCTAAATAATTGATTAGATGGAGCATTTAAGATATAAAATAAATATACAAAATGAAATGAGTCAAACTTGATCGCCGAGGAAAGCCAGGCGGCACGTGTCTGACTTCCTAAAGCTGTTGTTAACACGGAGGCAAATATATTTTTTATACACTCTATATTCTCTCTACGGGGAAATTTACTAGTAATCCATTATATATAAAAAGAGTCAACATTCAAGAATCTAAGTGTTTGCATGCATTTTGCATAGCTTCCAATGGCATTTGAGAAAATGTAATTTACGCAATCAAAGGTGAGTCCATTGTTTACCATAACGACTCAATCTTGCGTAATTTCGACGAGTTGAGTTGTCGTAGTTAAGAGTTGCCCTTAGTATATACAGGGTGTTGCAGAAATTTTTCATAATAGAATATACAAATTGTAGAGCTCGTTAAAGCAAATATTTTTACCAATGGAACATGGTCTCTGAGAAGTCTTGTTTCGGAGTGAGAGCGAAATTACTACAGTTTGTGACACTAGTGTTTTTGCCCGACATAGGAGCATAAAATGTGCTGTTGCGAGACAACCAGTCCTCCTATACAGAAACTAAACACACTGTCGGGTTCGTGAGAAAATTCTGCTTCTTCCGAGGAATATACAAGACCGGTCAGAAGATGCGACACGGTCGTTTAGAAGAGAATTCGTAAAAAATGAAGTTTTTTATTAGCTTTCACGCCAAATACATCAGAATCATAACCCTACGACCACCCACGTGTTCAAAGCTAACATATTCAGCAAATGCGTTTCATGGCGATCATTTTGGTACCAAACTTATGGCAATGCGAGCTGTGGTTGCGGAGTAATTACGATTTTTCGGAGGGCATGTCCAGGTTAAGTGCTATTGCCAATACGGGGGGAATGTGCTGCATAATGACCCCCGGGCCGGACGGTTAATGCCCCGGGTGACACCCAAAATGAGTGAGAAGTGGCCACATGAACGCAAACCGCCGGTCGAGAGGACCTTCTGGCCCCGCAGCTGCCTTTCGCAGCGGCGGGGAACCCCTGCGCTGGAGTGGGTCAAACTCCCCTTGGGGGGGCGCGTAATATTCTGGTGTGTAACGCGGAATCGCGAGGTGAACGCGTCTAATCGGTACGGCGGAGTAGTGTGGTACCTCCATTCCGAACCTCAATAGGGGGGAGGGTGGGGGAGCTGCTGGCCTGTCTATTCGGGCTGGCGGGCACTCCCGTCATAGGCTCGCGCGTATTAAATCGCGGGCGGCGGGAGTGTAAGTATTGAATGAATGAATGAAACACATAGCTTTATTCATGAGTACTTGCAAATACACTCGAAAGTATACAGCCTCTGTACTGCGAAGGTAGCCCATGGGCTTGAACGAAGGTCTTGTGCTCGTTGCGTCGAAAGTAAAAGAAAAATAAATTAATCAAATAAGTAGTAATATTAATAATACTAGTTTCTCTCTTTTAGTATATATATATATATATATATATAAACGTTTGACTTGAGACCCTTCTTGCGTACGGGAGGATGACTGACAAACTTTCAAACCGGGGTCTAACTTGGGGTTTTATAACGTGTTTGTCTGTTTGTTATTTGGCGTAAATTAAGCGATAATGTAAAACTCAAATACCTGAACGTTCCAAAAATCTGCTCAGCATTTTTTTGGTGACATAGTTTTTTTTTGGTATGCTTCAAAAATGCTGAACCCCTAAGGAAACCTGACAGAGTGTTTGTAGCGTTCGTTGGGGTTCGTTTGTTTTTTCGGCACAAAACCTTCCTATCAGCATTCCACTGGCACGTTTATCCCTTTCCTTATGGTGGTGGGCACGAATCGAGCCTGTCAAAATTCGCATTCCAGCCTTTGCGGACTAAAATTTATCTGTTTCTCTGTCTCTCTTTCTCTCTCAATCTCTCTATCTCTATCTCTTATAGGCTATCTAAATCACGGGCCGTCAATTCTGGACTAGCCAACCCGACAGTGTGTCAGCGCAGCTCGGCACTGCACACGCGATTTTGTCATTTGCTATTCGGTGATACAGGTAGAACGGTTCAGCCAATTCTGCAACTGGACGACGTCTGGACTGGACACCAGTCGCTTGGTATCTTTATGCGCAGGCCCGAACGACGCCCTAAGCTACTCTAACTCAACGTGCCGCCACATTACCGCTGCCCTTCGCTGTTCCATACGAAGTAAGGCGCCATGATTGGCCTTGAGGGCAACTTCATTAATCAGGGCACGACAACAAGAATAGAGAATAAATTAGAGGCATTCCTCAGCAGTAGTGTCGGTAATTTCGTGCGTCGTATACGTATAGGTCGTAACTACGTTAAAACTAACTCTAACTACGTTAGACTGCTCGCCCACGTGAGCGGTTGCTTCTCTGCCAGAAGAAGACCACGCCTCTCTTAACCATACCTGACTCTCTTCATTGATCTAACTGCGCTCTAATCATGCAATTCAAATAAAGAATGTTTACTCCACCAGTTTTTTTTGCCCGGTTGATGCTGTAAAACCATATCCTTTTATCGCAGAACAGCCTAAGTCAAAACCGGTTTATAAAAAAATAAATAAAAGTTTCGGTTTATATGCGTGCAAATATCACAACGGATCCGATTTCGCTTCAACAGTAGTTTTATGGCCTAGGAAAACACCGAGCAAGGTGGCTTAGTGGCAAAGCCCTTTGCCTTGCATTCGGGAGGACCGGGTTCGAGACCCAGACCGGCCACTTTTAAATTGGTTTGCATGGTTTCCAATTTAGACAAGGTAAAGTGCCGGAGTAGAGTAAAACTTAGCCATGACATGAAAATCCGTACACGGGCAAAATGCCTTACGGAAAATCAAAAAAAAAAACGAATGGTATCACCTTCTTAACTGCCATGACCTATTACAAGCTCTTTCGGGGGGTAAAGAAAGACAAAAAGCCGTTCTCTGTCTTTATTACCTAGCTTTCTTTAATAAAAACTTAACCGGCCTCTCTTCCTACAGTGGATTTGCGTCCTACACATTAGACGTAAATGAATCCTTCTCTACAAATATACGAATGACATTAAACCCCTTATACGTAGAACATCATACCAAGGCGATCCTACTTTTGGGATGGTAGTCGAACGCTAACGGCAAGCTTCGGATAAGCTATTGATGGCCTCGTACATAAACGCTGAATAGAAACAACACTTCGAATTTATCGTTTATCTTACACAAACCCACCGAACCTTGTAAAATTCAGTTACAATGGAATCCGATCGACGATGAGCACTGAATCCAATCGCTCCTTCTATTCCCGGGGACTTTTTGTGATTTCTTGAATGTAATTATAAAGAGGGGGCGGTTGCCTAAAGTGTATCATATACCAGGCTTGTGTATATTTCGAAGGAAAGGTGTACAGTATAAATCGTTGCTTCTCTCTCTGGAAGCATGGAGTGGATATATTATTATAAAGACACGCTTATGATGTGTATACTATACTCAGGTAAAGTAAAGTAAACACAACTAAAGATTTGTATATCGCTTGAGCTGTCGGAGTCTCGGGTGAACGTTTGTGTCAAAAAGTGTCACCAAGCGCGGTCGGTCAAACCCCTTACGCAGTCAGTGAAAACTTGGCCGGCCAAAATTAGGACCAGCCATGAATTTATAAATAATTTATCTATATAAGCATTTATATGTATTTTGTTTGAATAATCTACATATACAGCTGCTACATGTATTATTTATTTAGAAGAACTTAAATATATAGCTACACGTCTTTTTTATATTTACGTACATAGTTACGTATATTTTTCTTCACACGACGGTGCCGTCAGCGGCCACAAGAATGCGATTCCAGGCAAAACTCAAAGAAAGATTTTGAGCCTTTATGGCGTCAGGGAGTTACTTCACTTCTGAGATTGCCGACTGAGATAGCATTTAGACGACATTGCTACTCTAGCTGCTACCGCAGGTAGCTAGAAAACTTCAATTGGAATGGAGAACGCAACAAAAATCCGCACTGAACCAAAACTAGGTGAAGAGCAGTCACAGTAGTAATATAATTGTGAATTCGTCAGTACCGTGCACTTTTCCTATTGTGACACAAGTCAGTGTGCAAATCGTTGTGCCGACAAGACATCTGCGTCAGTCATAACGTTAGAACAAATTGGGGCATTTGCATGCAAGTAGGATCGAATCGTACCTGCAAAATGATTTCCTCAGGTTACTTGTTGAATCGGCTCAAGCCTCAGCTGTAGGCAAGAAAACATTGTTGTGCCTTTTTCGATCACCGTCGTCGTCGGCGTCGGCGTTCATTCTATTGTTAGCGTCAAGTTTGGGCACGGTTTGCTTACTTTGACGCTCACGACGTCAGGATGTTGCAAGTGTGTGTTATTTGGCTGCCTTTTTGGTACTCACAACAAAAACGGCAGTACAAAAACGACAATGAGATCAACAACAACAACAACGTTGATAACAACAATAACGACATCAATAACAACCACGACAAGAACAACAACAACAACAACAACAGCAACAATAATAACCACGACAATAACAACAACATGGACACGGACAGCAGGCAATATCCGTTTTCGCTTTCTTTTGAGGTCTGTCTACTCGACCGAGTTTCGGTGAGCGAACAAACATGAACGGTAACTCGCTGCAAAGGGCTGATTCTTAGAGGGCCGGAAGTAGTGCCCAAAAAAGAGTTTGGCATTACGATGCATGACACGATCATAATAACAACGACAACAACAGCAGCAGCAGCAGCTGCAGCAGCCATAGAAGCAACAACGGCGAGCAAGACAGAGACACATCTTTGCGTTATTTTCCGTTGCACGCAAACTTTCTCGTAGGGAGGACAGACAAGCTGGCTGGACAGGTGCATTTTGCAGCTGGACGTGGCCTATTCAGCGAACTTTACCTCACAGCCAGCGAAACAACCTCCAAAAAACAAGCGAAACAACCTCCAAAACAGAGTCTTCACAGCTATCACTACGTCTACCTGTAGCAGACTGGTATGCATGCATCGGGGTGGATGAGGTGTATGAGTAGCTGCCTTGCCATTATGGTGGGTGGTCTAAATGCGTGTGGACATACTATATTAACATCAGAGCAGTACAATCCGGGTTGCAATTATTGGTCGCGGCTTGAAAATCTCGGACAGCAGCGTGATGTGGATCATGAGCTATCATCTCAAGGTAAGGGCCAACTAGATACAGCAATAAGCTCATAATCTTACGGATAAGCAAGGCAAGCATCATTGCAAAGGAGATTACGCTTTCGTACGCCGTCATACTTGTCTTGAGCTTTCAAGCATCGTCTAAATCGCAAAATGATCGGGTATGGCTGCAACAAGAATCTAGCGACGTGCGACAGCAATTCGATCAAGCGTCCACGATCTGCAGTGTCAGGTCGTTGCTGCAAGCATGAGGCCTTAGTGATGGTGTGGGTCGGGATAATTTATGGGTCGGGATAAAATATCTGAATATAGCCCATAAGGGCCATATTCAGAAACTAGACTAGACTGGGGAGTATTTCTGGTATAAATAAAATATTTTTGTAAAGTTCGCTTAATTTTGCGTTCTGCCGGGGGCCACCTAGCCTAGATAACCCTGCTGTAATATGTAAGGTGGGTTCAAATAGAAATGTATGTAACAACACTGCAAGTATAATTAAAGTCTTTATTTAACAGTAATCGTCAGAGTCCTGAGCACAAGTATTGTACTGCGTGACAAGCCGAAGGATTCCCTATTTCCAGATTTACTGCCTCTGTGATAACAGCCAGCCCTCCAGTTGAGGACTCGAGCTGAATGATCTACCTTTAATAAGTTTTTGGCGGACCAAACTGATGGAAATGTCGCTATGCTCCGACGCTGATCCCCACCACATCTGCTGCCAACATTCGCATTGTGACACGCTGATCACGTCTCACCAGATCGTTCACACTGTCGGTGAGTTCAGCCGTGATTGCAGCGTTTGTATGGCCTGGTCTCGTGTCGTCACTCAAACACTCCCGGCCTTCACAAAAACAAGCATTTGGCAATAAATATCGGCCTGTTGAACGCCTTCCGCAGTCAAAGATCTGAAAACACCTCGCTGCTTCTCAATCATCGAATACTGCAATGAGAACGCCATAATGCCCTCACTTCGCACTGCAGCGCCTCATGGACGGGACACACAATTGCCAATTACTTCGCTTCTCCATCATGCACAGACAGCCGCGTAGGCGCACAACAGCACCGCACACTACATTCGCGTCCCGCGATCACGTTTAAACTGATCGCCATTCTGAAGCGGCTTATTAAATTTTCAATCCCTTTTGTTGTTACGATGTTTCCTATCCTTCCATTTGAACCCACCGAAAAATGTAAACTGGTTTGCTTTCTAAGTAAAAACTTGAATACCCCGTAGAGTCTAGTAATGAGTTACTTGACCTGGTTAGTTAATAGCACACGCTAGTGCTAGCTTTAAAACAATACAAGCGATATACTGCCCTAGCTGCTAACCCTTGCCAAGCCGTACTAGCTTGGCAACCATAACAACAACAAAGACACGAGGAATAGTATGCTGTAAAAAATAGCATTCTTACTAGGTAAACGCAAGTAAAGCCGGGCCGTAACTGTTACACTTACAACCGTTCATAGGCACCGTTTAGTACCACTCCTCTTTGTCACAGGCACATTTAGCGTTTGATCTCTAGACTTTGTGCTTGCGTTTGTCGGCCCAACATGCAATGCATCTGCGATGTGCTCTCTGAAATTTGTATTTATAGACGAGCTTCTAAATGCCATGAGAAGCGTTGTTGTTGTGGTTGTTGTTGCTGCTGTTAATGGTGCCGTCGAGGTTCGACGAGGTCAAGGTCGTCAACGACCAAGGTATCTACGGTGGGGCCATGCAACAACGATCACAAACCCGAAATATATAACCAGATTAAGGTTTTATTTAATCAAAATAGTATTAAGAACATCATTATTCCTACGGGATCTCAGGGAACCCTTCTGCGGAGGGAAGGGACCCTTCGACTGACGCCGCGTTTCCCCGCTGAAGCTCAATCGATACTCGCTGCAGAAGGAACTCTCCAGAACGAGGATTCCTTGTGACTGCGTTTAGTCTTTTTCCAAGCTCTTTAAAAAAATCCCGAAATTATATATACATTATATTACTCTAAATATGTCAGTTTTTCTTTAATTTCCGAACATTGAGCGTGTTTTCAAAGTTAATTATATAAAAAAATCGGCAAAATATATATCTTGCCGTTGCTGATATATATATATATATATATAAACATATACGAGTATTTGCTTCCAAAACATAAAACGTCCAACAAAAAGCAAACCATCCGGCTAATAATAACGCTGTCTTGATCAATTTGAAAATGACGTCTCGCTGAGGGCGAAATCGGTGACTGGCGTGAACTGGCGGACAATGACAAACTGTCCCGTGGCCTGCATCGGACGTCCGAACAGTTTACTGAACACCAATGCCCAGAAACGAAGACAGCATATTTGATGATTTGGAGCTGCCGCGCCATTTGCCCTTCTTCTCTGCCCGCTTCACATTCGAACGTGGACTGAAAAGACGTGCTGAAGTGTCGGCTGTAGCGATTGCGCACCTCAGATCGGTCGAACCGAGAGTCCGGTTTTCTTCGATTAGGTTAGTGCCAAGTGTACGTCCGTCCCCGTGCCGTGCTCAAGTTTGTATGAGTATGTGAATTGATCTGCTGAAGGACTGGGGAGAGAGAAAGAGAGAGGCGTCTCTACCCCAGCTCAAAGAACTTTTAGCTCTCTTTCACACGCAAGAGCAAAGAAAGCCACGTACGTGACTACCAGAGAGCTAATGGCGGCACACTAATTGAATTAAATAATTGGATGCCCACGACTCCATTTGGGCCACTTTTCTCCCCCCTCCTACGCCTTACGCCCCACACCCAATGCGGCTCCGCAGGTTACATAAGATTTATGGCCGAGCAGCCGTCAATGTGTTAGTTTCTGCCCGACCGGATCTCCCAACAAGTAATATTGCGCCTGAATTATGGACAAGCCATAAAAAGAACTAAGCATTGGAATGCATGCCGTCAAAAGTCTGGCCTGGGATTAAACCGAACAAACCAGACACGATACGGCACGGACAACAAAGAGAGAAATCGCGGAGCAGTAAATAAAGCTCGGGTCCTTTAGTGTCCCTACCGCGGGAGAATATGCGTTCTGCCAAGCAAGAGTTGCCGATTATCTTGGTCTGTTATTTTATATGAGCTATGTGATAACCGTTGCCGAGAAGCTCTTCTACGCCTTCAGGCAAGCCAGATTCTGTTGGTAAATGCAGCAAATCTCTAATATGAACTACTCTTTCTGCTTCTCTGTGCAAATTATATTTGGTGCGCAATCAGCGTTCTTTCCTTTACTGTGTCGTTATTCAATTAATTCTTTGTTAGTTGTTGAGAGCGTGTGTTTGTACACGACTATGGTACTTTGTATCTCAGGAGACAGAGAGAGAGAGAGTCTGGCAATTGTAGACGTCGCATCTTTTACAAAGGAAACGGCCACAAAAAGCAGCAGGCGTTTCAAGGACGAGTTAGCTGGCCGCTGCATTGTCTGACAGGGGTCTGGAATCCAGCCAAGGCCGGAGAGTTAGGTGATATTTTGCCCAGGGCCGTTCGAAACGGGTTGAGCACATTGTCTTGAGCAGGCGCACTTCATCCTGCAGGAGGCCTCTGGCACATGGCAAGGCCAAACTCATCATCTCGATGCACAAGGTGCTTGCGACCTGCATGTATCATTACATTTAGCATTCTTTCATGGGGCAAAGCCGCAAAAACAGAATTAAGTGAAGGAAGTATCTCTTTGTTCTAATTGAGTAAACTCATGCAGCAGTGACCGAATTTAGTTGTGCTCATAGCATTAGCAATTCATGTCGCCGCTTTTGTTGTTTTTGTGTACTACGATAATAAGCTAACATCTGCACCACGTCCTAATATTGTGCTTGTTGTTGTTGTTGCTGCCCGGCTACCGCTGAACGGCCTTCGACTTTTTCTGTTCCTTCCTTTCGTTCACGTTTTCCTTCGCGCTTTTCTTCTATGGCCACACATACATAAAATTAATAGGTATGATAAGCACACATAGCGACGCACGCATTCAGGTGCTGCTCGACAGTATGGGAGCAAACTCGGAAGACGCGTCGAAACAAGACGAATGAGAAGTCAATGAAAAGGAAAAAAATAAGAAGGAAAAGTCGAAGAAAACGAAGCAAAAACACTCGGTGGAAAAGTTGTCTTGTATGCAGGCTGGCTACCAGCAGCTGTCACGCACGACGTCACAACGTTCGAGGCCGCCGCCGCCCATAATGGCTGAGGCGACAGGATTCTGATGGCTGTTGAGGACATACGTGTTGAAAACAAAGTAGCGACGCCCAACGATCGTGGGCGTTGACCGGCGCCCACTTCGTTACGTTCTGTAGTGCCGATGGCGCCTGACATAGCTTCGCTTGTTGCTCAAAAGATGTCCATTATGCATGTGTAATGATGGTAAGTATCTGTCTGTCGTTGGCAATACCTAACACCCAACATACGCACGTGGTCGACAAAAAAAAGTGACGAGGAAGTACTGTGACGGCGGTGGCAAATGTTGTTCGCATGTTCGCTAACTAGCTGCAAATGCTTAGTTTCGACTTGGTAAAAGATTGCGTTTCTTTGCGCGCTTTGTTGCCAACAGATGCTCAAAAGCTTTACGGCTCCTAGTGAAGCGCCAAAGAACAAATTCCAAAACATCTTTGACATGCTCACGAGCTAAGCAAGCAACGTTTTGTGCTTAGTCTGTATACTAAAGTAAAGTGTTCGGACTGACCCTTAGCCAAGATTTAACGTCCGCGGGACTGCTTTTCGCATTGCTTCATAAAGGGATCCTCATAAATACAAATGTGCAACGGTGAAGCTCGAACCCAAGCACCTGCTATGTGCCTCCTCCGGTTGCGAGGCGCAGACGAATGCACCCACCACCCCACCGGGCTCTACAAATCTGTGTACCGTGCTATACGTATATATATGCACCACATGCTGATATTGTTCTTGTCCCCGCTACCAGCCGAACTGCCTCCACTTTTTCTCAGCTTACTTTGTTGACTTGATTCCTTTGTGCTTTTCCTATATGAGCCGTACAGCTGTGTGACTAATGCGACCGATTGTAGCACGTTGTGTGCAGCTAGCAACTTGTACGAAACAAAGGCTTTCAGTATAAGTCAATTAACACTCTCTTCTTTTAATGACCAGCTGCAATATAGGGTAACGTCCTATAGTATATACAAAATAAATTTGAATTTTTTGAACAATCCATATGTTTATATAATTAAAATGCGCTGATCTGACATGCTCCGGAACAGAAGTTAAGTTGTTTGCTTCTCCGAATTAGTTGGTTTCGCGGCGTTCCTTCTATGTAAAAAAAAACGACTGCCTTATGCTGTTTCTGCATTTCTTCGAATCGATATAAAGCATAGTCATCAATTTCAACCGTGTTTTCTCGAATGCATCGATTAAATTTACCTCTGGCAATACGGACAAACCCGAAGTCGTAAACCGTACACCACTCTAAACTGCAATTATGCGGTTCGGCGTGTTTGCCTCTAGACGAACTACTGTCTAACTTCTCAGTTAGGCTGCAATGTCAGATCATTGTTTGTAGCCTCCACAGTGAATACTCACAATATCGCCTCTTGTTGCAAATAATTTAGGATGAGTGTAATTTATTTATGCTATACCTAGACACGCGACGTGGCCCAATGGTGCTGCACATATTCCTCAGGTATTAACTATATATAGTAGAATCCTAAAAGCCTCAATCAGACTTGGTGTGTCGGTTTTTCTACACAAAACTCTAATATACTTTCGCGACGGTAACTGCACTTCCGCGTACGACACCCCAACAAGTCGATATCAACCAAACCTAATGTAATGAGGCTCTCTGCTAGAATATATATTCCCCCCCCCCCCAAGCCTACAAAGATTAGCTTATTTGCATTTGCTAATAACCTCGCCGATTCGAGCGCTATCTAGAAGGCTAGCTTGCACTAACGGTTGAAGGCTTTCCGATGCGCGCGGATACTTGTGAAGCCTCGGACATGACCTTACACTTCAAACATTACCACAAGCAGGCCTTATTTTGGAAACTTTGATCAAACACATATTCGACTGCGATTCGCGACTCATCCAATGATAATAACAACGTTGAGAAACTGGACGGTTTTGTTCTAGCGTTTGTACTGCAGAGCATTAATAATGAAGCAGTGGTTATGTGCCTATCCCAGCACGCACAATTGTGAAGATGATCTCAATGTTCTGAATACGGTGTTAAGCAAGTAAAAGTACGTTGTTGGATTGCCAACGCACTCGACCTTATTCCGTCTCTGCCTATCCGCTGTTGACGATTGATTTTATGATAATGCATTTGTTTATACAAGGTTTACTGAAATATGACTAGGGAATGCAGGTCTATTTAACGTCCGAAGCGCGTATAATGTAACTTAAAGGCTTTTTAATGCAACAAACGGCCATGCAAAGTATGTGCCTAAATTTCGTTTATGGTTTGAGGACATACGGACTTTCGCAATTCACATACTATAGGGATCCCGTTATCCGATCCGAAGGGGCAAGTGATCTCCGTCGTGAATTTTGATTTTACTATTCTATTGCAGACCGTTCAGAACCCCCTTAACCTACCGAATGGTGCATATATTATATACTTTCTTTCTGACAATGAACTCCTGGACAGCGACAGCTGTGCCGCCGGACTTTGGGAGTTTGAAAGCTGCATACAGCCGAGTTGAGTCTGCAGCCGATAGGGTGATTGCACTGTATGCCGGTTAGAACGAGCGACACTCGCATCCCACTCGATAACAGCTACATTCGTATGCTTGCTTTCCGTGTTTCCAGCCCACCCTCTCTCTCTCGTTCTTTCCGTCATTGTCCATCTCTCCATAGTCTTGTCTTTTGCATCTGTTGACTTGCCGGGTGCGGCGCCCGTCTTACGAAGACGTCAACCCGCCAGTCCGCAGAAATGGCCCCGTGTAAAGTCGATTATACATGGACAGAGTAACAACACAGAAACTACCATCGAGGCAACTACATAGAGCTGTCTCTGCGTTGTAATTAAAAGTGGACGCTTGCTCGGAAATCGTACAAAAGACAGAAGCTATGTAATGGTATTCTTATATATATTTAGTTTTTCTAGCTGTGGTGATAGACTGAGGTGCTCCCATATGACCTGGATGCCGTAGGCTGCCACCAAAGCAATTTTCAGCATGATGATGATAATTCGTATTTATATATATAAGTATATGTATATATATATATATATATATATAAGTATATATATATATATATATATATATATATATATATATATATATATATATATAAGTATATATATGTATATATATATATATATATATATATATATAAAGCAAAAAGAAAAATATTGAGCACAAACGTCGTAAGATTTCAGGGCGTGAAAAACAACAGGCATACCAGTGAGGCGGCTGTACGAGCACCGCCGTAGGGGCTAGGAATGTTGTTGGCGGAGCAGCTACGGTGTTCTAGCGAGAGCAGGCGACGTTCCATAATGACCACAGTGATAAACGAAGGGTCACCACGATTAGGAAAATGGAGGCGGTGGCAAATAAGTAGGCTCGATTGGCTTGACGCATACGCATGTGTCCAGCCGAAGCCCTCTCTGCCAATGCTGGGAACAAGCATACAGTCTCAGCTTTTCTGTCGCTAACTTTAGCTAAAAACGTGTCTATATATATATATATATATATATATATATATATACCTAATGCATTATACGGAAAATAAACATCTGATTTTTGCGAAATATAATTAGATATATATATATATATATATATATATATATATATATATATATATATATATATATATATCTGCACGCATTTGTACAGTTTCACTATTGCAGATGTGTATACACATGGATTATTACATATAAATGTATACATTTTCAACATTTACGTAAGATATTAAAAGTAACATAAAACAAAATTGCTGAAGGTATTGTCTCAAACCGTATTTTTATTTTAATTTTAATATTTTCATAATTACACGTCTAATGTAATACAATATCGGTGATGATATTTTTTGTTTTTACAAGCCCTACACGGAACACCGATGTTTTGAGTTTTTTTAAATGTAAATTAGGCCCTATTACATTAATGCGCACTTTAATGCTGATATTTTGTTCGGCTAATGATTGCGTGGTTGGTAACGCGCATTTTGTCATTTAAAAAACCCACAGAAGAAATTGAACGGCGTTAAATCGCAAGATATACAAGACCAGTGAATCCTCAAAAGCTTAGTTGTCTAACTTGCTGAATGGCACCATCTCCTTGCGTGTTTAAGTTCACTCCATCAACACCGCATTGGAAATACACTACGCCATTTAGAAGACAAATAACTTATCTTTATAACGTAACCAGAACGATGATGCGATGTGTCTGAGTCAACCCTATAAAGCAGTACTCTGCAAATTGTTTGGATTTGCGATCTTTTTACATTTATATATATATATATATATATATAATCTAAAATGATATATTGTATAGTCCATTTCAGTCAATAGCAACCGAGGGGGACACTTCACAGTTTAGTCGAAGTCTAGTCGCTTCTATAAACGAAGCAGCTAGAATTACCGAGCAAGATGGCTTAGTGGCAAAAGCCTTTGCCTTGCATTCGGGAAGTCTGGGTTCGAGACCCAGACCGGACACTCCTAAAATTGGTTTTCATGGTTCCCAATTTAAACAAGGTGAATGCCGTGGAGTGGATTCAAAATCGATCATGATCGAAAAAAAAACGGGGAGCACAGATGTCTCAATAAAAATAGATGGTGCATTATCATACAACCCGCCCCCCCCCCTCAAAAATTCGCCTGAAGACGCTGCATATCGATCCAGCCAGACTATGCATGATCAATGAAAGGCAAATGTTATACAGGTCAACAAAAAAGTTAGAGATATGAGGATCGTTAAGTTAACTTAATTTTGAGATGGGGCTGCTTACAGCTAGCTGGTCGCCAGTACACAATGTGTATCATACACGGCTACCCTGCTGTCCACGAATCCTGCGTTATATGAGGGCTACAGTGTGTGATTTGTCGGTCTTGCGGTCGTAGCAATGCCGTTAGATAGTATAGTTAACGCACCTCGCTCAGCACTCGCTTTGTGGTCTCCCTCGCTAGAGCAGTAGACAGCGCGTTGCAGAAGAACACAACAAGTACGTGACCTGTATATGTATTTATTTTGACTAAAGTAAACAGTTACGTCAATGATGACGATGATTATTGGTATAGTGTCTCGAAGTTTTTAGCAACTGGAAATATTGGCCACGGGGCCCAATGTTCACCTAATTTTCAACAGTTGTCCGCGGGAGCGAGTTTTTACGCCTCAAACGCACGTTGTAAATGAGCCCTTTTGTGGCCACGTAGAAACCCCCGTTTGCTTAAGGGCAGAACAACTGAATTTCTCGGTCTGGCTAGTAGGTTGGAAAAAATATAGAGTCGAAAAGGACGAACATAACGCGCTGTCCGAATTCCGATGTTACACTAGTAGCTCTTCTGCATAGCCTTTGGACGGTCGAGGTTAGGTGGAAAGAGACACTAAAAAATGGCAGAAAAAATTAAACGCAAACCGATTTATGCACGGACGCCGCGCACGACACATATATATATATATATATATATATATATATATATATATATATATATATATATATATATAGATATATATATATATATATATATAGATATATATATATATATATATATATATATATAGATATATATATATATATATAGATATATATATATATATATGGCGCATTCACAGGATATGCAAAGCACATTTATCCTGCATGCATTGCGTAGTTGTTTGTTTCAGTCAGTTATTTCTAATATATTCGTCTTATGAACCGTGAGTTGACTACCTCAGACACTCAGATTTTTAATAGTAGGCGACATGTATTTCACAATAAAGCTGCAATTATTTGTTATAACATAAATTAAAATTAACTGAACAAAGTAAAAACATACATATATGCATCGATTCCAAGTCAGCTTCGACTTTGCAAATGTGTCCATCGCTACTCTCTAAGACAAATGCTTAATGCACGTCGCCGAGTGAGGTTAGCGACAGTTGAAATCGCTGTCGAACTGACATCTGCCTATTAATGTTTGTCTGTTGCCAAAGGTGTCCGGGGCACTGGCGACCTACAAGGTGCCATGTTTTACTATACTAAACTTGGAGAGCATCTTCCAGGACGGCAAAAACTTTCTTTTACAATTCACGTACATTATATATATATATAAATATATATCGTTTTGTTTTGTCATTTCTGTATCTTTTCCTTTATATATATATATATATATATATATATATATATATATATATATACATACTTGTACCCCACTTCTCTAACTTTCCTGGCGCATACGATTTACGGTTGACCGCCGTTCAGTATGCTTTACGCGTTAGCTGGCTGGCTGGCAGCTTAATCATTGTCATCGCTGGCGTTGGTGGCGTTGTTGTTGATTTTGTTGTTGTTGTTGCGGTTGTTAGCCAATTTCTTACGAGAACGGTTGTTACAGTTATTATCATTACTATTAGTAGAAGTTCTAGTGGTCGAAGTGGCTAGCAGTCAGGGTAGTTGTGGCGCTGCTGATGCTGGCGGCGGATTGGGCTGCATCGAGCCCAATTGTCGTGCTCAAGCAATCGTGTCCAGTCGGCAGTCACGAAACGACATGGGTAGGAGAGTGACCGTGGGCTGTATAAACGATGAGGATGAAGATAGAGAGATTGCGAGAGGCAGAATGCGGGGCCGAGAAAGAGACAGAGAGAGCAAGTGAGCATGAATCACAATGCAGGCCAGTAAGCCATAGAGGCAACAAGCACAACAACAAGATGAACAACATCACCAACAGCATGAACAGCAGCAACAACAACAACAACAATCACAACAACAAAAACGATTACAACAACAACAACAACAACAAAGACAAAGACTACAACAACTACAGCAGTCGTCCTTGAGACGTATTCTCTATGATTGGTTAGTCGCCAGTGTACCAGCTGGTCGCTTTGACCAAAAGCTCACCTCATGCTTCTTGCACTTTGTCGTCGATGTCGTGGCCGACCTTCTGGCTGCAGCTTCTACAGTTCCTGCTAGCTGTAGGTCACCCTGCCTGTGTTGGAGCTTAGTAAGTAGTTAGCCCGTCGTACATCCCACCTCCTCTGAGCTGCAGATCTACAGCTACTGCTTGCTGGAGGGACCTAGGAGGGACGGCCACTTTCCCTTTAGGCAGGCCGCGTCCAATATTTAAGTGCGTGCGCGGCGGCGGCTAGACAACAAAAATAAGCCTTTAACAATAATAAAAATAGCTGCAGCAACAACAATGACGATCAATTCGTTGATGGTCTGCCCCTCTCGATGCGTACGTAGGCCGTCTACACATTTTATTCTTCAAACCGGCGGCTAAAACCTTTCTCCTTCTTGCTTTTGTATGGCTGCCGTCGAAAATATCGGGCCAGCAATGCTCATTGCTTCAAGATCCCCGGAGGGATTCCTTCGAGACGCCACGAATAAACCACCACTTGTTCTTAGGGTTAGCTATTCAAAGAGTAGGATTGTGTGTATGCTATCGGACTTCTGTCTACCCATCCTCAGCGCGAGCCACTGAGCCTAAATAGGTCTCTTCTAGCAGAGGAAAGTAGCGCTGGAGGCTGCCTATCCAAACTCAGCTGACAAAGCAACGAGGGAAAACCGTTCCGAAGCAAATTCATTACCAATCTCATAGGCAAGTTCAAACCCACGTTGGCTCTGGTTCACTCCTGGCAGCTATGGTAAAGTACCGCCGTGTAAAATAGAGGCGCCAGCCGCCCATGCCACCATTGCTATGTTGCATGTTTCTACGAAAGCGCTTGGGGGCCGGCCTTCAGCTAGTGATTATTTAGGTACCAATATATGTCTTCGGACAACAGTGTCCATGGATGCCGGGAAGACTGTTACGATGTCTAAATAGACATCGGCTGGGCATACTTCGTTCTTCATTCGTTCGTAGTGACACCTACAAATTAGGTGACTCAGGTATTCCCGATTAGATCGGTAGAGATGTTTCAACACGATCATTTAATCGTAGACGTCGCCAGTTGTCAGACCATCTAGGTATATGACTGAGCAACAACAATGTTCGTTAAGCGTTTCGAATTTTCGCAAGTGTGACGACCTGTTGTTGAAAGCCTTTCCAAGTCGGGAGGCGCGTAATTTCCATCGCTTTTACGCACTGAGCTCACCGCCGATAAATTGCCCCTGCTCCTCAAATGAGACTACCATTCCTATGGCCCGAGTTCGAAGAAGCAAGAACAACAGACAGATAAACATACGGATAGTTAAATTGTCTCAGGACGAATAAAGCTGTCGAGCGGCTCTACATCCCGTTGTTTGAGAATGACCGAATGCGTGTGGCAAATAGAGGCGTTGTTTCGTGTCGACTACGCGCTAAATGATGTTTGACTTATCTTTTGCTTGTTTCCTCGCACACACGCACATGTATGTATTTATGCTAAGAGGAGGATGGGATTGAAGAATCATAGTTTAAGCTTTCACACTATAGGAAGACAATTGACGGTGAAAAGTACCGGTGCCAGAGATTTGCCGCAATTGCTAGATCTCATATAAAGTATTCTACGGCACCAACCGTATACCGCCTTGATTTTGGCCCTTCAGGATATCATCTATTTTTCCTACTTTGGAGAATCTCGGGAGGAGACAACTTCAAGCATTTGGATAATATTAAATGGCGCTTCATGCACTTTTGGCAATTCTGGAAAAAATGATTTTCTCAATGGGCGAAAATTAGACTAAAGTTATGAAAAGAAGTAATGTATAATTCATAACACCTTCTACATAAAGTACAATTATGTTTGCTCTTAAGAATTCGATGGCACTTTCTAAATTGCCTTGTATACAGAGTGTTTTAGAGCTTATTCAACAAGCTTTGAGGCCTAGTACAACTCGGCGAAAAAATATTTTTTTCCAATAGAACGAGGGGCGGAAATGTCTTCTGAAAATGAGTAATTAAGCGTAAACACCAAACTATAAGAATTGCAAAAACATTTATTTCTTGAGAATTATCCTTAATACAACATTTGTTCTGCTTTGAAGCAACGTAGAATGCACATCGGCAGATGCAAACTTTTCCTCCAAACACGCAGACATGATTGGTTTGTCAATAGTATATATTTGGTGATGGTATGTTAGTATAAAAGCTCAATACAACCATTTTTGTAATTTCGCTCACTTCAAGAGCCTCGACCCCTTGCCCCATTAGAAAAACAATTTTCTCCGTGTTGTACTAGTCCTTAATATTTGTTGGGTGAATTCTGGAACATCCTTTATATAATACAATTAGCGTTTCCGGTCGCGCCTTTGCTTGTGAAGTACAGTGAGCTCTCGCATACCCAAAGAACCCTAATTACTAACGAGTAGGCAGGAGTTATATATGCTCTGGTCCGCAGTTATTTAATTGACGAGCTACAAAATTACACAGCTGTTAATTATAATGATTGTTGTTGCAGTAGTGGTCAGCGAAGAAAAACAGAGTACCTACGATGGAAATGGTTATAATATACATTCCACTTTTAACGACCAAGGCTAGTACAAATATAGCAGTTGCAAGAACCGCAAGGTAAGGCACGTTGCACAGCTAGAGGTGCGTAATACTTCAGTGTCACCGTCAAAGCATGAACCGCAACCGCCGGTGGAGCAGGAAACTGTGTTGAATTCACAGCTACGTGTTAGAAACCAGATCGTAGAGAGACAGGACGGGCAAAGACGCAAGAGAAAGCTGCCAGGTGAAACCGCTCGTGCAAGCACTTCCTGTGGTCTGTCGATCAAGGGACGCCGACCCGGGAAAACATGGTCCTATCAACACATATTGCCGGGACCAGCTCCTCCAACGGTTCTCGATGCCGATGGCACCCGAGACAGGCCGGTAGGGCAGTTAGTGGCACTATGTGCGAGCCAAATTCCGTTGCCCCCGTTTCCTCGAGCTCTGGGGTTGGGCTTTTGGCTCTATTCTTGCATCTGTCCGTCTATTCGGCTGTATCTTCTTCGCCTACTGCCGGCGCTATTTGCCGAGAGAGAGACAGGGCGAATTCCTGTAGCATCCCATCGGTCTTGCGGTGTCCGCCTGCGTATTTATATTGTTCAAATAGTCGGACAACAAAACCAATCCGTACGCTCTCCTGCAACGTTCTCCTGACACGCCACTTCGCGCCTGCCAGACTAGAAAACGTGTGTGGCGGCGTGATCTAGAGGACTACTGCGCTAGTCACGGTTGTCATCTACCGGGGTATCGCCGGTTCGATCCCTGTTGTTGATTGAATTTTCTTTGCGCGATGCTTATTGAGAATAGATGATAAACCATATACCGGTGAGAGTTAGCGGCCATGCCGCCACAAGAACTGTTGAGGATCCCCCCTAGATATCTTAACACGTCCGGCCCTCGGTGCATTGAGGGTATACCTCAGGTTAAGTTACACGCCCGTAGGGGACGGGGGATGGTCTAGAATGAAAAACAATCTCCTTAAGAAAAAATGTGTTTAATTCTAGACTAGAACGCGTGTTTTGTTCCTTTGTTTTTGTTATCAATGAACTAGCTTTCACTTCAACTGTGAACAACACCGTTGAACAGATGACTCCGAAACGGACACGTGTCGCTTGTCGGTTATTAGAGAATGTCGGTCGAATCGGCCCGTTCGAATCGTAACGCTACTCTCTACGAATTCAATCTGCAATTCGTTTTTGGCCTGCTCCGCCGGGCGGGCAATTCGATGAGTCTAAGAAATAGCGTGGCGACATCGCGCGCCCACTAGATTGAGCCAGGCTGTTATTTGCGCAAAATCAAACTATAATGACCAAACGACCAACGCAATGTTGTCACCTGCGTGCTGTTTGCGTGTTCACATTCGCATTACGATTGACGATTGTTATATCACACAATTGTTGTTGTTGTTGTTATTGCTGCTGTTTTTGTTGTTATTGCTGTTTTTGTTGTTATTGCTGTTTTTGTTGTTATTGCTGTTGTTGTCATTGCAGTCATTGCACCATATACGCCATCTTGCGTATGCTGTCACATGGCGCACCCACGTGACACCCACACCCTGCGTTTGGCAATGCGTGACAGTGTTGCTAGGTGTGTGTGTGTGTGTATGCAAGAGACAACGTTACGTTGTAATACTAGACGTACGATATCGATCACATACGCCGCCCGCTAGCATAGAGCCGTAAGACGGTCAGAAGAATAAGAGTCAATCGACTCTTTTAGTATTCTGGCCGTCTCCTGTGGCCATTCTGGCCGTCGGCTTGTCAGCTAGGCATAAATGTATCTGGATAGATGACCCTAGATCCCAAACGTGTGTCCTACCTACCGTTGTATCATCGGTAGGATCGGTACCGATTGGTGGGCTACGCTTAACGTGCACGACACGTCGTTCACATACGAGCACGTGTTTCAGAGACTGCCAACGGTGGCGAGATGGTAAGGTACAAGTATTGTGTCGAACTATATATATATATATATATATATATATATATATATATATATATATATATATATATATATATAAATATATATTTATATATATATATATAAAAGTTTTCGGGCTGACCCTCAGCCAAGATTCAACGTCTACGGAACTGTTTCTCACATTGCTTCATAGACGGACTCCTATAAATACAAATGTGCAACGGTAGGGTTCGAACCTGCGCAGCTATGTGTCTCCTCCGGTTGCGAGGCAGAGACTTAGGGCTCGACATATATATTTATATATATGCGTTTTTTCTTCTGTATAATACATTAGCTATCACAAAGAGCTTTTTAACGGAGTTGGGATCCAGAGTCGCTGCGTCAACCGGCGATAGAAGGGCATGGCAGTTATTACTACAGAGAGTATCAGTTGAAATACAACGCGGAAACGCCGCGTCGATAATTGGTCCATTGCCTACGGGCAAGGGACTCCCCTTTCCGTTGTAGCCCAATCAAGTCGGCGTCAAAAATTATATCTACAGCTAATGGACTTAAATAAATAAATTCTGTTTGTTAAGTTCGTTAGCTATATGTTACACACATCAAAATAGACCAGCTAAGTCAATGCGCCTAGTAGGCGCGCATTGTGACTGTCACGTGTCCGCTTCGATGAGGCCAGGGCGAGACCACTTCAGAAGTGTGCCCCGAACGGAGGCTAGCGAAAGCGTTGTCTCATTCGAAATATACATATATATATATATATATATAAGTATATATATAAATATATATATATATATATATATATATATATATATATAAATATATATATATATATATATATATATATATATATATATATATATGTATATATATATATATATATATATATATATATATATTACAGCCAAATAGTATCGGCATGGTGCATAAACGTGATCACGTATTTTGGTGGACTATGCACGTAATCTCATGCACCGGGCCAGCTTATGCACGTTATGACGCCGCGTTAGCGCGGTTTACACGCTTCCACAGGCACTGAGCTAAATTATGTGCGCTAATGTGCCGTTTATATATATATATATATATATATATATTTATACATATATAGATTGAGATGTGCACGTTATCACACGCGGAGCTACGCGCACTGTTCATAGGACCGTGAACGGCGTTTATAGACGGCGTTGCACGTAATGACAGTGCCTCGACTAAGCATGTTATCATCACACGCACTGTCATGTTGGATTATGTACGTTGTGTGGCGTCGTCTATGCTGATTTATGGACGCTACCATACCTACTGTACTTGGCCGCGCTGGTGACATATCGAAGTGTACCGCAGTACGGTAAACGCCGCATGTTATCACGTGTGCTCAGTGTCACGAACACCGATAAATTTGAGCTCTGTATGACTGCTGAATATCACTATGGTAATTTATATATATATATATAACTTTACGCATTTAGCGCGTAACCGATAGGCAAAATCTAATCTTAGTAGTTTTTAATAGCTTTAATAGTGGGATAGACAGTTCTTGAGAAGCCGGTCGTTGAAGAAAAACAAATGGCAGTGAAGTGCGGGATTTTGTCGAGCAAACAACAGCGAACCGGTGTTGTACGCAACAGATGTTACAGCTCCCAGCGCCAATTGCAAATTGCCTAGTAGGTTTAAAGCTACACACCAGGGACATTCTATGGTGTCATACTGCTGTTAGTGGGACTTAGCGAGCTTATATATATATATATATATATATATATAAATAAATATATATATATATATATATATATATATATATATATATATATATATACATATATATATATATATATATATATATATATATATATCAAACGACGCGACAACGTCTGGCAAATACAATAAAATACAAATATTATTAATGATAGTAGCATGGGGAAGGGTAAGTGTGCGGCTGAAAAGTCCACTTTAACGAATCGAGAAGAAGGTAAAGGAACGGAGCTTAAAAAAAACACTCAAGTGTATAATACGCCTGCGCATCAGCACGCCATTATGGAAAAAGTTATGTTATAGCCTCGTTGCCCAAATTAAGCTAAACCTAAACAAAACAAGAGCTGCAATCCAGTGCTAATATACTAACTTTTAGGCATAATTCGAGGTGGAAGGTGCTGAACAACATCACTTTCTTTAGCAAATACTCAACCGGCAACAATGTATTTCTACGCAAATTATTTGCCCTGGCGCATAGCGTGCGTATGTTTAGCTGTGAGTTTTTGGTGGCGACAAATCAATATGCACTGAATGTCATACACCTCTATGTTTTGTGCTGCCAACATCGTGCAGGTCGTGGGGGTGCATATTGAACGCTTCGAAACGACCGGGTGCAAAAGCAGACAGGCTTATTTAACGAATCGGGCTCAGGGGATTCACGATCTATTGAGTTCCTACGACAAGGATTGTTGCAATATATTCAAGGAGGGATCGCACTTTCCGTGCGAGAGACTCTGTTGAATTTGTCGAGCCTAAGTCTAGATGACGCGTAAGAGATAACGACGCGTTTTCATAATTTAAGTACTGCACATAACGACACGTTATCTGCAGTATTTAAAGTATGAAAACGTTTGCTTGGTGGTAGTAGTTGTTTTTACGCTGTTATGGCAATGTTGGTAAGTTGTTAAAAACAAAACAAAAACAAAATATATAAATATATATATATATATATATATATATATATATATATATATATATACATATATATATATGTATATATATATATATATATATATATATATATATATATATATATATTATCGCAGTTACCGCCCTTATTTTACTCACAGCTCGGTAGAGCATGTTGTGATTGGCACGTCCATACGAGAAGAACCCATCACATTACATCACGGTGGCGCGTATGTGGTGGTACTTTTGCGCGTTGTTAGCCTATGAAAGTTGTCGAAGAATGTCGAACTAGCAGCGGACACAAGATCGCGTTCGAGGGTGACTCACGTCTTCGTCGAGTAAGTCGCTCATTGGCTAGCTTATAGCACAATTGAGCAAATCCGTACTAGCCATAATGAAAGCGATCGGCAGCTGGCCACACGGTATCATCAACACACAGCATGAGTACGCAGTTGAACGACGAACATACACAGGCAATATGTAAACGCTGGAAAAGACACGCTGAGCCACACACAAGACGCACAACAGGTTATCACGACGTTCCTGATGATCGGTGACAATACGCAAGGTGATCGTGACATCGACAATTTCAGAACACTGCTGGGTTACCAGGAGGGGAATGCGGGCGTCGCTAACTAAGCACTACAACATTCGAATTCTGAGAGTAACAAAATGCACTACCTAAACACTAGATAGTTTTAAAAATACAGTTAATACAGTTATACAGGCTGGTAAAGCCAGCGGGGCTAGTTCCGCTACGGGTTCTACCGGCATCCGAAGAACCGAGTAGGAGTGTCGACTTGATCGTGTAGAGTTGTCTCTGTTTTCTGGCGATTTCGGCCCATGTAAATGGTTGCTATGTCCGCTATTGTACCATCACGATGGCGACCATCGACACCATCACACCTGACGCTGTATGTTTTCTTTTTTGGGTTTGTTTTCTTAGTATGTAGTCACGCTTAGTATGTAGTTTTGCGCTCCGATACTACTTGTAGGTGGTATTCCGACTACGACTAAGAAAGCCACTTACAGCTGCTACTACTACTACTACTACTTCTACTCCTACTACTACTACGGCTCACGTGATCGTTATGATCATTGTGCATACTATTGCTACTATCACAATGCTGATTTTGAATTATGAAGCAGCTGCGGCTGTATTTGGACACCACACGTCTTTTCACCTACACCACACAGCCGGTTCTCCGCAGGATTTGCCCCGCAGGCGGCGCCGCCGCCGCGACCAAAATCCGTAGACCGCTGCGGAGCAAAACCTCGGCGAAGGCTATCGATCAGACGCCGCCCCCGGCGATCGCGCACTCACACACACGAACTCATTGATTGATTGATTGATAGCCAAACACTAGACCCAAACACACTGTAGAAGACTGCTTCATCCGTAACTGGTCGAGGGCGATCAGAGAGGTTTCCGCCAGGTAGATCCGCGCGCCCGCGCAAGGTGAACGCGACGAACGAGCCAGCCTGCTTCTGGCGTCTTCGGGCAACGACAAAACGTGTGGCGTCTTCGGGCCGCTCAGGCGTCTGGCGCTCAGATCGACAATTTGGAGACGCCCACGACGTCGAAGGTGACGTCGAAAGCGTCCCAGTCTGCAGATTGTCGTTTGCCTGTCTAGAAAGAGCAGGGTAGTGGTAGAAGCGTCTGCTGTCCGTCTGCTCCCAGGTAAGGCGCTTGTAAGCTCTACTTGACGTCTTCGTCCACAACGACCATGACGATGACGACGACAAAGAAGAAGGAGAACCCAAAGATCACTCGGGTTACTCGGGCAAACGACCACCAACCAGCTCGATGGGACAAGTGGCCCATGTGGAGGAGACACATGGGCAGGAGGTTGTAGCTGTTTACGAGGTAGCGGCCCTTGTAGTCCTAAATACGGTGTTGTTGTTGTTAAGAACGTTGTTGGTGCTGTTCTGGTTAGATACAATATGGTTGTTGTTCCTCTTTTCGTCTTCTGAAAAAATTACTTCAGACAACAAGCTTAACTACGTCGAACTATTAAGGTTGTCTGTTAAATAAATAATACGAAATACAAACAACGTATATATATATATATATTTTTTAAATATATATATAGAGAGAGATAGAGGCTGAAAGCAACGCAAGAGAGAAAGTGGGACTAAGATAGGCTGTTCTTCCAGCATCTAAGCCCAACAGTTTCCAGATAAGCACGCATTCATGAGTTGACGCTTACTCTAGGTGAGTGGCCACGGTGACCACGGCTGTGAGGGCAGCTGCGCCGGGACCAATAAAGACAACGATGTCGCTACTGGCCACCAACGCAGGTCGCGTCTTCGAGTTGATGCGTCGTCGAATGCTGCTATCGAGAACGGGCTCTGGTAGGTTGTTATTTCAAGAGGGATAAATGAAGGCGTAATTTACTGAGATCTGCCTTCACGGATAGCATGCTTTCGAATCTTCTTCGATAACAGAGGATGCATCAGCTTTCAAACTATATATATATATATATATATATATATATATATATATATAAGACAGGTCATTTTATTTGTGTGTATATACATATAAATATATATATATATATATATATATATATATATATATATATATATAAGCCAGGTCATTTTACTTGTGTGTATATACATATATAAATATATATATATATATATATATACAAAAAAATGACCTGGCCAACTGTTGATCAGTATGACATCAAAAAAACGGTGAGATTGGACCTTCTCCTGCATGATGCTCAACCCTCTGTAGCAGATGAGGCTCTAAATTGAATGATGCCACAATGTCGACTATCTAATCTAGATAAACGTCTATTATTTAAGCTGATAACAAGCGTCGCGTTATGTGCTCTCCTCGAACGTTGTTTGTCGACTTTTGTTGTTATGTGTCGATTCAACATTACATTTCAACATATCACTGTTGTAGGTGCGCTAACACTGTTGCTGGAACTAGCTCTTTGAGCCTCTACTGTAAACCCATTTTTCAGACGCGTATACTTTGCACAAAGCAAATACTCGTAGAAGTAAATAGAACAATCGTCAATAATGTAGTCGCATTTTCAAGCCCCGGACAACACATACCCCTTGGAAGCGACAATTCCAAATAAATCGATTATGAAATATTGAAATACTGCTACATGCAACATCTATCGAACGGGCAACCGGGGAATAGGAAAGAGCAACTCACAGGTAGAGAAGCATGTTCATGTTCCATCTAACGTCATTGTGGCAATTAATCAAACGCGTGGTGGCGTTGGTAATGACAGTAAGTTAACAGCTATCTCCACGGATCTAGCTACATATCCACCAGGCGACCCAGCGAGTTAGCGAACGTAGCTCGCTGACCGTTGAGTTCGACGATTCTGGACGCGGTAGACATAGTGCTGTGGTGTTTTCGAGAGCGAGAATGACTGTAAGTGTGTTTTTTTAATTTTTTAGTTAGGAGGTCTTGGGGAACGCATAATACACCTACGACGTTGGCACTCTATGGCGCGCGCTTGGTGTGGCCGGCCATCGGTCCACTAACCCCGTATTCCTGCACAACCGATGAGGTTTGGAATTCTGTGCCGCCACGAAACGGTGCTAAACGACATTGTCTACTGTCCGTGTCGAGTACTTGTCCACAACAGGGAAGTAGGTAAAATTAACCTACGCATAGTCTGTTTATATACTATGTGGTGTTGTCCCGTCACAGTATTTTGTTTGTCTTAGTTTTTCCTGAGCGATGTTTTATTGTAACGACACTCTAAAATACGAATGCTACGATATAATAACGACGCTTTGTTAAAAACTTAAGCATTTTTTCTAAGCTTGAGAAGAAGAAGAAGAAGCAGGCGCTTTGCTTGCTTCTTTTTTCAATAATAATATACTAATATAATGATAAATATATTAGTGTTTGTAATAGCTGACGAGAGAGGTAGATAAACTTATTTTTACCGGTTTGTTTAAAAGTCATTCGTTAAAAGTCTCGTATTAGAGATAATTTACTTTTTGATTTCTATTAGTCTGCATTATATCAAAATTATAATATATATATATATATATATATATATATATATATATATATATATATATATATATATATATATATATATATGTGTGTTATTAGCATTACAATAATATAATTTATACATCAATAGTATTATTATGATTTATTACAAAATAATAGTATATGGCAGGCACGTATTTTCGACGCTTTGCATGACCTGCATTTCATGACAAATCGAATCAATAGATCGAACCTTCAAAAAACAGAGTAATTGCAGTGGTAGTAGTAGTAGTAGTAATCGTAGTAGTAGCGCAGTTGTGGTTCTTTTGCTAGGTTTCATCACACTGTGTTAAGGACGCACGATTGAGACGCAGTGCGGCACGCCCGACGGGCCAATAAAAGCGGGGGCCGGTTATTATTGCGGCCGGTTCCACCTACCTGTCGTCAACCGTCTCGACAATCGCGACTGACCGCTAGAAGGGCACAAGTTTAAATCGAATAGGCCGCTGGTCGTCCCACCTGCGACCGACAAACCGTCAGTGGCCTGTTTTGGATGCGGCGGGCCACTGCTAAAAAAAGGCCAACAACATTTAATAACCTCGGCCGGCCGGCCGGCGCGCCCCTGTCCTGACAACGTCTTTTTGGCGTGATGCTGAGGTTTGCGCTGCCCCGGTTTCGGCAGCTCTTTTTGGCATTGGCTTGACACCAGCCTCGGCTTGATCAGCATGATCAATACGATTCTTTCATATTTACTTCCAGTCAGCGCCATGTATGTCAAGGGGCGGGGGGGGGCACGCGCTGCACTGTTTACGAAAGAGAAAAGAAGCTCATCTAAGGTAACTGGAACAGCACGCTACACAAAATGTGTATAACATGCTGTTATATATATATATATATATATATATATATATATATATATATATATATATATATGTGTGTACGTGGGGACCTGAAAAAGTTTTTAAAAGTATTTTCGTTCTTGATATTAGTCTTCACGTCTTACAATTGTGTTGATGAAGCGTTCTTACTGCTATCAGTTCATTTCGGGTCAGCCCATGGCGCCTGTAATATAAGCCTCGTTCCCTCTATAAATAGCCGATGTCATTATCTGCTCCAGAAACATCGCTTCGATCGCCCGTAATAGCCTGCGCACGTTAACATTATTATTAATAATATTATTATTAGGCAGCGCATCGCCTTAGAAGTCCAACGCGGCAACGACTCTTGGCACGCTTGCGAACGGGAGAGGCCTGGAGGATCTGATGTGCATATAAGGAGTTCAAGCTGTACATTTATCGGCAGTTAAGTCGATAGCCGAACTAGCGCGACGGTAGAAAATCTAGTAATGCGCAATAAATACGAAATGTCTTTAATAAATACAACCCAACGAAGAGTGTTAATAATAATAAATTATTATTATTGTTGTTGTTGTTGTTGTTGTTGTTGTTGTTGTTGTTGTTGTTGTTGTTGTTGTTGTTGTTGTTGTTGTTGTTGTTGTTGTTGTTGTTGTTGTTATTATTATTATTATTATTATTATTATTATTATTATTATTATATTGATTATTATCATTATTATTATTATATTTATGTAACATGTGTTTGTGTTATTAGCATAAAGTTGTGAGATTCAAACGTGAAAAAAAAACAAATTATTATTATTATTATTATTATTATTATTATTATTATTATTATTATTATTATTATTATTAGTATTCCTAAAAGTATTCCATGTCGACAAGGAAACCCAAGGAGGCCATAGCTTGACCAGGGTAGTCAAAAAAAAGGTGGCCCTTTTCGGAGCTGCCGCTCTCACC
Organism: Dermanyssus gallinae; assembly: GCA_003439945.1. NCBI lineage: Eukaryota > Metazoa > Arthropoda > Arachnida > Mesostigmata > Dermanyssidae > Dermanyssus > Dermanyssus gallinae. The sequence continues at coordinate 244,509 of QVRM01004363.1, read as the reverse complement.
TGCATGGAGGCTGAGGGGCGAGGCAAACGTGTATTGACGGATAAGGCTCGCGCCCAGATCGCTGCTCACAAGCTTTCCATGGATTTTAATGTGCGAAGCGCCATTAGAATCTTGTCTTTCGATGACACGATTGCGCCCGTAACAAAGGAGTCGATTGATGAGATGATCGCAAAACACCCTCCTGGTCCCGCAGGAAACGTGGTGCCACCATCCCCTATCGGCTTGCCAGCAGTTGGGTCATGCTCAAGCGAGGATGTTGCCAAGGCACTTCGCACCTTTCCATCCGGTGCGGCTGACCATCTAAAATGCCTTCTCCCTGCCAACGGAGACCACAACGATGTGCTGGAAACACTCGCCAAGGTATGCGACATCATACGTAACGGGCAAGTTCCGGAGACTGTGAGAAACGTCATATATGGAGGGTGGCTTATTGCCCTGAAAAAGAAAACCGGGGGATACCGACCCATAGCCGTTGGCTGCACTCTGCGTAGACTGGCCACAAAGACCCTGCTTCCCCAGGTCAATGTGAACAACTACCTGCAGCCTCGGCAAATGGGGTACGCCACTCATAATGGTACAGAAATAATTGCCCACACGGCTCGCACCTTCTTCGAAAACAACGGGAAACGCTGCCTCCTAAAAATAGATTTCAAAAATGCGTTTAACTTGAACAAACGAGGACAACTTTTGGAAGAGGTTTCTAAGCACGCCTCGGCCATCCCATTTCCAATGATAATTGTGATACATCTACATATTAATAAAATAAACCCTTGTTCAAAAAAATTATTATTATTATTATTAACACTCTGGTTTGGTTGTATTCATTAAACACAGCTCGTAATTCCTGCGCATAACTCGATCTTCTACGGTTCGGCTATCGACTGAACTGCTTGATATATTGCGGTGAGTATATGTACTCGCCTGGTACATACTGACCTAAGCACCTCGTCTATCTACCACACTCCTGAGGATAATGGAATCCTTCCGTGCAGCATAACACGTGACTAAACCCGTGGGCTGCAAACGCCGTCGTTCCAATGTGATTAAAGTAATTCCTCCAAGATATGAACAAGTCTCTCCCTACATAAATAAGTTAACTCCAATACCCGTTTCATGAAAATTGCTAGTTATATCCAGTAGCTCTAGGTCTGCTTCCCTTCATTTTTCCTATATTGGTGTTACGCCGAATGTTGCTATTGGATCTACTTTAATGGTAAAAAAGCGGACGCGGTATGTATTGGCAGCATTTGCGTTTTTTTCAATTCTTGCTGCTGCTGCTGCTGCTTGAATTGCTTTTCCCACTCGGTTCATTTTACGGTTTCGGGAACTGCTACCATGCTACTAATGCCATAGTGATTCATTTAAGTATTGTATATTAATTCATAAAATTAACTACATTACCTACCCCCAACTTGTAGTAACACCGTATTTCGCTAATCGTGTACCTCTTTGTAACTTAACTACTGTCTTTTGCTAGTTAATGCTAAATGCCCAATATCTGTGGTATATTTAATTGGTATTTACAATCCCTATTTAACCCTAAAAAGGCTTCTACAAACGATAGAAATGCCATCCACGTACATTAGAGTACTTCCTCACTCTCGGGGTCACCTTTGCTTCAGCCGGTGAGGAGGCCCTCCCAATAGTACCGAAAAAAACAACATGTTGATTCCGTTTCGTCTCCAGGTGAAAAACGGCCCTGAGATCTATGAGTACAGCGTATCTTGAGTAACAGTCTTATAAACTTGTAGATGATTCCCCAAATCTTGGCTAGCAATTAGCATACGGCCGTATCAATCGACTTGAATCTTTTAAACCCATGCTGTTCCTCTGGTTTTGCTTTTTTATTTTCTAGGAAGTACTCTGGTCTACTTGATATTATGCCCAATAATATCATATAGGAACAACGTCTTATTGAGCGTCCCTCCAAACGTTTGGTTTTTTTCTATGTTTTTTCCTTTCTCTTTGAGTATAACAATAAAGGCATCCTATGTCTACGCACAGCATTCCCTGGATTTAAGGAATTCGTCAAATAGAGCTGTCCAGCTCAGTGATTGTCGTGTCAATGTTTGCTTTTGCTCTTTTGTTGCAAAAGGGTTTGTTTTTCATCATATCATTTCTGACCGCTTTGCCTCTAGGCGTCCATCACGTCCTGACAACGTCTTCGATTCGATTGCACAAACCCATTCTCGTTCTGATTCTGTTTCTTTGTCCCAAAGCTCATTGTGTAATGTCATTCTTTTCGGAGTAGTACCGGCATCTCCGGCACCGGCGGTGGGGTTGAAGTAATATTAAAGAATGGTTCCAGCTCCTCGCCTCTTCCTGAGGCCATTTAGGTGAGAGGTTTTTAGTGGGTATTATGCCAACAACATCGGCATCGAGTCCCACACTACCCGCTCTGGGTGTGCGTAAACGCATTTTTCCCTCTCACCATTAAAAAAAAAAAAGTACCGGCATCTCGCAGCGCACTGCCAACTGCTTAATTAGTCGCTCAGACTCCGCGGGCACTTAAGATTTATTTTCTGCATTCACCAATTGTGAGATTTTTTTCTATGCTTCCTGCTGCAGCTCAAATTTCAGATTTCTCCTTCTACCTTACCTTCTTGTTATTTTCACTAATATCCCAAACGGCTTTTATATCGGAAAAATGCCATGTATTATATACATTTGATTATAATATATAATGCTTGTTAGAGTTGCCGCAAGTAAAGGTACATTTGTTTATTTCGCATTTCAAACATTTCAAGATCTTACATAATTACAATGCAGTTCATTATATACATTTTGAACACTTTAGCGACCGTCTCACCGGGCGAAAAAGTGCAAAGACCGCCGATGGGTCTGGCAGCTTGCTACGTGGTATTTAGCGCATATCTGCGAGCAGAACCGGCAACGACATTGATCGATAACTTGGTTAAATCCTTGGGTCGAACACATACCAAGTGATGATAGCCATGCACAATGTACCTTGTGCACACGTGCCGGCTAGTGCATGCCATTCTATGTATTATCTGATTAGCCAGTTGGCATTTTTCGCTACTTCACATCGTTCATCGAGCCAAGCCTTCATTTTTGTCCTTGACGTAGAGCAGTTGCGCTTTTTAGCAGAAATGCTAGTTTGCGTTCATGTTACTTTATTTAAAATTGTTCATCCTTTCTATTCTGCCATAATGGAAGCATTTCCCTCACCGTTCTTAGGAGGATCCCACTCTCCTGTTTTGTCCCGTGGACCGACCCACAACTGCCTTTTTCTATTGCTGCAGACCTTTATTGTCATCCATGTGGGCCTCCTAATCCTTCTATAATAATATGCCCCGCTTCTTCCCGAAAAGCTGAAATTTTTCCCAAAAGACGGATTGATTTATTTTATGAACATTTCTGTCCGAGACAAAAACGTCGATGGCTAGCGCCTCAGTGCTGCACAGTTGCGGATCTCGAAAACAAAAAAGACAGACTTTTGTCAAATGGTATTATAGTTTCACGAGATGAAAAGACCCGCGCCTCTATTCTGTGGAAAATCACAATGTACCCCCCTGAGCAGATTTTTGAGAAGTCTGAGGTGATCGTGCAGAATCTTATAATAAAGATTCATAAATATACGGAATAAAGTAACTTGGCATTCAAGGTCCATCTAAAGTGTGTTCTAGAAATGCATATGTTATGCTTGAGTTTTAATGAATCGCAGCCCTCACACGACGCACATTTTCGACGTCTGTTGCTATTCTTGGACGTCCGTTGTACGAGGTCCGTTGTACAGATCAAAATGTCCAGTGTTCAAAGTGCCCTGTGCCCTATCCATATGCGCTCTTCAGCGGTGGAACCATATACCCAATGATCGTACGGAGCTGGTCGCACGAAAAACACCGGTACATACACACCGTATGCTTGCCATCTTCTACCAAGAGTTTGTGTCTCTGAGAGAATCGACTCGAGTGTTCCAGCCAAACACCGGCAAGTGGATTGCACAACTCCCTCCGGTGAGTTAAATTCTTAACTCACTCTCCACGGCGCTGAAAAATGTATACATTTTGTCAACAAGTTTCCAGATGCTATTTTTGTTGTATACATGTAAGCAATGTATATTTAAATACAGGTAGTTCAATATGTTCTTAGAATGAAAACCAAGAATTTTCCAAATCATGTTTTTAAATTTATCTTATTCGATATACCCCCCGAGATGCTCAATACACTTTTCCCACCAAGATTTCAGAGCTTTTATACCTCTTAAGTAGAATTCCGCGTCTTTAGACTGAAAATAGGCATTGACAGCAGCCTTAACCTCTTCATTGCTGGAAAAACGCTTTCCACCGAGACTATTCTTCAAATGTCCGAAGAGGAAATAATCAGAGGGGGCCAGGCCTGGAGAATAGGCAGGTTGTTCAATAAGTTCGAACCTCAGTTGGGCCAGTTTTGCCGATGCTTGCCGGGACTTGTGTGCAGGAGCATTGTCCTGGTGAAACAGGACAACCTTCTTCTGCAAAGCGGGCTGTTTCACGATGAGTTCTTGCTAAAGGCAGTCTAACAGTCTTGCCTAATATTCTCCTGTGATCGTTTTACCGCTCTCAAGGTAGTCGACCAGCATATGCTACGTTGGTCTTAAAAAACTGTAGCCATCACCTTTCCGGTCAATGCCGTTGTCCGCACCCTCTTCGTAGGTTCTTCATCAGGTGCACACCATTGGCAAGATGCTTCTTGGGTCTCGGGAGTGTAGTAATGGACCCAGATTTCATCGACGGTCATGAATCTGCGCCAAAAATCCGACGGATTGTTCGACATCTTGGCCAAATTTCGCTGTGAAGCGAAAACAGGCGCGTTTTTGGCCTTGGTTGAGCAAATGCGGCAGCCATTTTTCTCTGAGCTCTTTCATCTTCAAGTTTTCGTGCAGGATGAAATGCACACTACCCAAACTGATCCCCAAGGCCTCCACTATCTCCCTAATGTTCACTCGCTTATCTGCGGCAACGATTTTCCGCACCTTTTCCACGTTTTCCTAATCAGTTTCCGTTTTTAGGCGTTTTGAACGTAGTTCATCCCTGTGCTCCTGCGACCTCTTTTTAACTCATTAATCCAGTTGGAAACAGTGGCTAAACATGGCGCAGAGTCACCGTACACCTCGTCTAACTCAGTTTTCACTTGGGTCGCATTCCAACCTTTGAAATAAAATGCTTGATAACCACTCGAAACTCTTTTTTCTCAATTTTTCAAAATCACGCCGATACGTTGCACGGGAAAAGCGATCAAACGAAATCGCAACGGCCAATCACCATAATATTTCGACTGCTGGCAGTCGAAAAGTTGCAGTTCCTAGTATCTGTGGAAGCGCGCCAAAATTCGAATTCTAAAAAGCTCATTCTAAGAACTTATTGAACTACCTGTATATTATATATATATATATATATATATATATATATGTACAATTAGTCAACAAAGCACGTATTCTGGTTCGCCAAAAGATACTGCGGTGCATATCAGCGCACATACGCGCATTTGCGACCATACGTGTGCATATACATTGCACAGCGTACATACTATCATCATTGATGTCATCATTAGCATCGCCGACCTGTCGTCATCACAATGGCGCCTGTCATAGCGCTTGGCCATTGAGCGACGGTGAAGTCACAGAGGCGAGACGATGCAAGCCACAACAACAGCAACAATGACAACAACGGCAACAACAACAACAACAATGGCAACAACATCAATGAGAACAATGGCAACGACAACAACAATGGCAACAGCAACAACAATGACAACAACGGCAGCAACAACAACAGCCACGGGGCACAGAGTTGACACAGTTTCGAACTGACAGAATAAACGGCCGGACTCCCTTTGCATTATAGACAAGCAGCCAAGCAGGAAGGGTACGCGGATTCTGTTGCGGTTGCGCGCCACTCTTTTTAATGCATAAATACATATAATTATGATGGATATATATATATATATATATATATATATATATATTATATAGTATATCTATTACTCTATCTCTCTCTCTATCTATCTCTCTCTTTCTGTCTCTCTCTCTCTCTCTCTCTCCTCTCTTCTCTGTCTCTCTCTGTATCCTCTCTCTCTCTCTCTCTCTCTCTCGTTCTCTCTCTCTCTCCTCTCCCTCTCCCTCTCTATCTCTCTCTCTCTCTCTCTCTCTCTCTCCTCTCTCTCCTCTCTCTCCCTCTCCCTCTCTCTCTCTCTCTCTCTCTCTCTCTCTCTGTCTCTCTCTCTCTCCCCTCTCCCTTCTCTCTCTCTCTCTCATTCTCTCTCTCCTCCCTCTCTCTGTCTCTCCCTCTGCTGTTCCTCGTTCTCGCGCTTTTGTGTTTTTTCCCCCTTCTTCCTTTCTTCCTGCATCTCTTTTTGTCCCCTTTCCGTCCTCCCCCTGCGCTCTTATCCCCTTGTGCCCCGGTTTTTCCACTCTTCTCTCCTTCAAAAAACCATTTTTTTAAATCTTGTTCAGCTCCTCCTTCGATGCCGTCTTTATCTCGTCAAGCGTAGCGTAACGTCGTCCTTTCATGGGCCTCTTCAGTTTAGGGAACAAGAAAAAGTCACGGGGGGCCAGATCTGGGGAATACGGTGGCTGCGGCATCATTAGTGTGTTGTTTTTGGCCAAAAACTCGCGCACAAGCAACGATGTGTGAGCAGGGGCGTTATCGTGGTGCAAAAGCCAATTTTTGTTCTTCCACAAATCCGGGCGTTTCTGGCGGATTGCTTCGCGCAAATTGCGCATAACTTGCAGGTAATATTCCTTATTGACCGTTCTACCCTGTGGCAAGAACTCATGATGCACCACGCCCCTGCAATCGAAGAAAACTGTCAGCAAAACTTTCACATTCGACCGAACTTGGCGCGCTTTTTTCGGTCTTGGTTCGTGCGGCAGCTTCCATTGAGATGATTGAGCTTTGGTTTCCACGTCATAACCATGAACCCACGATTCGTCACCAGTTATGACCCTCTGGAGCAAATTTGGGTCGTCGCGGACAGAGTCCAACATCTCATTAGCAATGTTCATGCGATGCTGTTTTTGGTCGCAATTGAGCAATTTTGGTACGAATTTCGCGGCGACTCGTCTCATGCCCAAATCATTGATAAAAATCGAATGGCACGAGCCAATCGATATGTTTAGGTCCTCAGCAACTTCTCTAACGGTGATTCGACGATTGGCCAATACCATTTTCTCCACTTCATTAATTTTTTCGTCTGTTGTTGAAGTGCTCGGGCGTCCGGCACGCTCTTCGTCGTTCACATCTTCTCGGCCTTCTGAGAACATTTTGTACCACCGATAAACGTTGCTTCGGTCCAAGGTAGCTTCTCCGTATGTCACAGTCAACATTCGGAATGCATCCGCGCACTTAATTTCGTTTTTCACACAAAATTTGATACAGGTTCTTTGATCCATTTTTTTGAATAGGTAAAAATCGAAGACGATCCAAAACACGTGCAAGCAAAGCAGCTGTCAACAATTAAGTGAACATTCAAAATGGCCGAGCTTGTCGGCATAAGTGAGAGACATGAGTAACAACCTAACGCCACAAAAAAATCGAAATTCGAATATACGTAACCCGCGAAAATTTTTCCCCCCGCGATACTTTTTGAACACACCTCGTATATATATATATATATATACATATATACATATATATATATATATATATATATATATATATATATATATATATATATATATATACATATATATATATATATATATATATATACATATACACATATATATATATATACATATTCATTTAGCCTTCCACATTGTTTGTTTTTAGACACGTCTTTCGAAAACGTTAAGTTGCATCTCCGAATTTTTTTTGTATCCTCTATATAGTCTCGAAACGTTGTCTCTTCAAATTTTTAACGGGAACAGAAAAAGTCGCACGTAGCCAGGGAGAATAGGGAGGCTGCCGAAGTATAGAAATCGAATTCCCATCAAACAATCCGATATCAGTAACGATGTGTGCATCGGTGCGTTGTCATGATGGAGGATTTAAAAGGTGTTTGCCCAGAGTTCAGGCCTCTTGCGTCGGACGTTCTCGCCCAATTGCAGAACTAGGTGGCAAACATCCATGAAAGTTGATTGCCTTCCAGTAAACAAACAGTTAAAAAAAACTTGGTGTAGAATCTGCTCTACGCCAAGGTTTTTTTTCTTCTCTGTCTGAATTTTTTCAATCGACTCTCTCTTTGGAGGATTAGGCTTTGGTCTCGATGCCAATTCCTCAGTTATCTCACTGATGGTAATTCGGCGATTTTTGAGTATATCGTCGAAGGCCTTCTCTTCGGTATCATCACGCATGTCGCAAAATCGACGGTTCCAGGTGTAGACAATGTTTCGGAACACTGTTTCATACATCAGCATAACATTTCCGCTACTCTAAGACATATGATTCGGTTTTTAACACAACATTTAAAGGGGATTCCTTGTTCCTCTGCTTCTTCTGAATCGCCAAACCTCTTCCTTGAACCAAACTCAAACAATAAACATTACTACCAATTGGGGCGAAGTTTGGCCTCTGTATAGCTATTTAGTGACGTTTTTACATATGACACAATAAAGGCGGTATAGAGTATATGTAACACTAAAAGTATCACAATAGCAATCATAGCAATGCGTAACAGTATTAACAATATTTTAAACCAACAAAACGAATAAACGAGAAAAACGGCCATCAAAGTCTATATTAGTCATATCTCATAAATCTCGAAATAGTCGTATCTCATAAATACATGAATAGTCGTATTTCATAAATACATGAATAGTCGTATTTCATAAATACATTCGTGTAACGTGTTGCCTGCCAAATGCGCACGAGTCACAATGTGATATTAGCGTTGTTGTTACCGCCGCAATTGTTGTTGATATTATTTTTGTCATTGTTGCTGTTGTTGTTGTTCTCGTTGCTGCTGCTTGTGATTGTCCTTTTTGCCGTAGTTGTTGTTGTTGTTGTTGTTGCTGCTTTTTGAAGGCGAGGTCTTAGTTCAGAGCAACAACGCTGATGATATGGGCAACTGCAGCCGCACGAACAAAGGAAACGAGAGCGGGACGGCGAGTGAGGCATGACCGATTATGATGGCCCGAGGGGACAGCGGAGCAGCCGTGAAGACAACTTGTCTGTCATACTACTGGGGTACAACAACGGACTCAGCCAGGGGTTGGTCCTGCAGATAAAGCCAAGAGACCCACGTATCCCCCACGCGCCCGTCCTGGCGGTTAACAATGATCACCATGTGGTGGTCGGTCGACCAGCAGACGCCAACAACTAACTGCACGCAATGCTTCAGTGGCTTCGGAGGATGTAAGTCACATACTCGCGTGGCCACATACATGTGTTTGTTGCTGGCTCAGACGATGAACCACTGGACATAGGCTGTCATAACCGAGATCCTAATCCCCTGTATAATAATAATAATAATAATAATAATAATAATAATAATAATAATAATAATAATAATAATAATAATAATAATATAATAATAATAATAATAATAATACTCATCATCATCATTAGTATTATTATACCGGAGTACACCTAGTCACGGTTGACGTCATGAACCGGGGTGTCGCCGGTTCGATCCCTTTTGTTGATCGAATAGTCTCATTTGAGCGATAGATCTCGTTAAGAATAGATGATAAATCAGAGCGGCTATGCTATTGTCATTGTTGGACTGTTGGGGTAGGCCTAGATATCTCAAAATACCCGGCCCTCGGTGCATATATATATATATATATATATATATATGTGTGTGTATATGTTTTTCAATTTTAAACGTGGGTTATTTACGGAATTGCATTTTTCAACGTTTAATCTCTCGGTAAATAAAAATAGTTGAAAAAAGATGACGCACACAACGATGTAGAAAATCACTCTCGAAAAAGTCAATATAAATGTACACGCTAGCTGGAAATAAATGTCCATAGCATCGCCTGTCTATTAAAAAAAATCCGTGCCGCCCACAGCGCCAGAGAAGCGTTTGTCATTAGCAACAAAAACAAGTATTATGTAGATCGGTTTCGAATTGCGCGCATAGCAGGTCGCGCACCTCTAGCAGATCAACGGTGACAAAACGCTTTTTAAGGCTCAATCACAACGTCAATTAACATAGCATAACATCACTTTTATTTCACATAAAAGGGTTGGTATCATTATACATTATTCTATAAGACAATCGTGACTAATCACCAAATAGGCGAGCGCTATTTGGATTAGCATGGGCCCATTTGGCCATACGCCAAGCAAACAGTCCGTTCACCGCGAATTCACCGCGGGCCACGGCTCTTGAGGTGATTGATCGTTGACTCCTCAGGTTATTGGAGCGTACATCAAAAAAGTGTCCTAACAAGTCACATTTTCGTAAATGATGTAGAACAGATAAGTTACACTGCATGAAAAGTGATTCAATACTTGGAACAACGTCATCTAACACGCTGTGGGGGCACCTGATTCGCAGGCGTCTTAGAAACATGTTTTGGACGCCATCCACCAACTTCCTATAATTGGACAGATAAGGCTCCCAGACAGGGGAATTAAAGCCACATCAGTTTACAGAGCAAATGCACCGTCGCATAGTATCATTACAGATTGGATTGCCTGTTCCTAAACGGGCGTATGGACACCGAGAATGGCACCGTATGGACATTGACCGTTCGTTCCAACTTAGGACTTCCTCAGACACCACAATAACGCGGAGCTTAGCCGCATGGACAGAAATGCAGCCGTTGTCACTATCATAGTCATAGTCAGCGGTTTCGGTTACCGTTTAGCAAATGGTCTTGCTAAAGGGTTTTAGCACCATGGTCAAGCTTAAAAAAACGTACAAAACTGGCTGTTGCACAAGGAAGCATCTTTTTAAGCTTTTAAAGCGTTTGCATGTAAATATGTAGGCTTATAGCTCGAGTCTACATTGAATCACAGTTTACTGTGCGATATCAAGTTTCTGTCGTTTAAATCAAACGCGTTTAGTTATATACGAATCGAAAACCCAAATGTTTGAATAACCTAATGAAGTCCGTGGCAGAAGTACTCGTTTGCATACTAATAAAATAATGTTTACGGCGCTAGTGTTCGGGGTCTCTTCTCGGTGTTTATGTGATTCTAGGTTGTTTCTCTAAATAGGACGCCATATACAAGGATAGACAGATTGATTTATTGTTTACATGACATGTATGCCTAAATACACATGCTACCATTTTATACCAAGGAGCGCTTAGAACGACGGCTGGTGTTGGAAAGTGTAATAATGCAGTTGGTTTCACTTGCTGTAGTCCCCTGCGACATTGCAGCGTTGCGTCAACCAGAACAAGTAGGAGATCAATATAAGTAAGACAACGGCCATGCAAGTTTAACATGGAGGAACATGGGTCGGAAACGACGAACTTCGTTTGAGTTCAGGAAACATAGAATATGTCTCACACTTCAGGCTTGTTACAGAAAAACATTAGAAAGGACTACAATCCATTCAGAGTATTCTCCAAGCCAAGGACAACCCTTCCCCCTCCCCGCATTAGCAGATTGAAAGATCTGTCTGGTTACAGGTGTCATCCTCGCTATTCGTTGAAGGTCTAAAGAAAAAACACGTTCTACCGCAAATGGTAGCTTTAAAGAACTGCAATTCTGCAATTATGACAGTAGATATATGATTGCAGGATGTGATACACATATGATTTCACATGAAGATCTTGTAGTAATAAAAGAAGTTCCTTTAAACCCTTATCGGTATGCTTGTGCTCCGCGGGGATCTTTTATATCGTTAATATCACCCGCAATTATCAGATAAAGCAGTTTCGTTGACCCGACAATTGGATTCATTATGAATATACACATAGAAATATGTTAACTTGTGTGTGTGAGTTTTTTTACCCATAACCGTTGGTTGATAAAGCTAAGTGTATATGGATACAAATACGTACTAGAGCAGCAGCGTAAGCGGACATGTTGAGATATCTAGGGTTCTCCGTTTAAAGAAAATGAAACATCACATTTATCTAAAGTTTAATGAAAATGCCACTACCAATATATATATATATATATGCTGTTGGAAATATCCGCTGAAATGACTTGCCCCGTTTAATCGAATAACGTTCCGCCGGTTCGGTTTTGGTTTGTTGGTTGATAAAACTAAGTGTTTATGCATAAAAATACGCACTAGAGCGTAAACAGACATGTTGAGATATCTAGGGCTTTTCTTTTAAAAAGTATATTATATATAAAAGTCCAATGGAAATTCCACTATATATATATATATATATATATATATATATATATATATATATATATATATATAAGCTGTTGGGCATACTCGCTAAAATTACTCGCCCCGTTAAATCGAGTAACGTTCCGCCGGCAGGATAAGGATTTTTTTTTTTGTTCTGGGAGGTTTCGGGAATGCATGATGCACATGCGCCACTAGCAGCCTGCGTGACTAGTGTGAGACTCGCAAACCCACTAAACCCAGATTCCTCCCCACCCCCCCAGGCTCAGTATTACTTTGGCATTACATCGAAGCCGTGGGAGTGAAAGGATAAGGATTTGCGAGAGCGTCAAAGTCGGGACAGCCTCACACCAGACTATACCATACCGTCTCACATTCGTGACGCTAACGTTATGGGGCACTTTTGGTCGCCTACCCTGACACTCAGTAATGCTCGGACACGACCGTGCTGACACTACACAGACGCCCCAGCGCTATCAGACAGAACGACCGATAGCCAGTTCGTCGGGCTATCTGGCGCAACCAGCCTACAATAGACCATTTATAGGCGAGGCAAGGCAACGCAGGCCCTCCTTGACGCAGAGTATCACAAATGATCCCCCGCACGACTAATGGCTTCTCTTTGTGTACATATGATTCTAACGACAGACAACAAATCTGTCCGCATCAAGGAGGCCTCTGTGTCCATTATTGTCGAAGTAGGCACATTTCGGTGCCACCGTATGAAGTGTCCCCTGCAGTTTAAGGACAAAAAAGGAGAGATGATGATAGAAGCGCATGAAAGGAAAGTAGATTTACCGAGATACAAATACCTTCAGAGCTAGCAAGATAGTAAAGCTTCGTTCTTGTCTGCTGCTTTATTTGATTTAGACTCGTAATTTCCATAGATGTGATGTTTGCAACCTTGGTTAGCATGCGTGACTCCTGTGAAGCGTCCAAACTGCGAATATTTGTGTCGGTAGTTGGCACAATGACTGATGGAATTGTAACAAAGATAGTTAAACTATTCGACTGCCACTGATGTGCTCGTAGTATCTCAGAATGACTTAACAAAATGTGGTCGACGCAATTTTATTACTGACGACGTGCTCTGCGAGGTAGTCTCGCATGAAGAATATTGTGGATACATTTGGCCGTTTAAGGTAGGAGATTTGCGATGCAATTAGTTGCTTTTCCGGCTTTATTATTAATCCATAAAAAAAGGATTACTTTGGAGAAAAGTCTTTAAGAGAGAAAAGATTAATTTGCCGCTCATACTTTGATCGGAATCACTGCAAGCTTACCTACCTGTTAATAATATTCGACGGTATCAAAGTAATGCGCATAAATAAAGCAAGCTTTTTCAAATGTAGCAGTTTCGATCCAACATACATTGTTCAATTTAACCTGCCAGGGAGTTTCGAAAATGAGACTTTTTAGGTATTTTGTATAAAAATAGGTATTTACTTTAAACAAATGTTTAACGAAATACGACAGTGGCCAAAAAAAATATATGCAAATTTGAAGTGCGAAGAACATCCCTTCATTGCATCACCCTCCATTGCATAATTATAAACTGCTTGTTCTAGCCCTTTAGCAATAGAAACTATGTTGTATACCCCAAAAAAACCGTTAGCGGAAAGAAAGCGGTTCCGGCCTCACTAAGAGGAAACACGCCCCCCCCCCCCCCCCAATGTTTTAGTATTCGGTGAGCAGAAAATGCATGCTATGGTATGTGCATGCATATGTATGCACTCATTCACGCATATATACAAATGTAGACTAAACTCTATGTGCATATGGTGTCCACTGTCTTTACACACCACTAGCAGCCTTGTTTCTGATGCACTTTCCTCGCCCCCTCGCGCGCTTCTTCCCAAGGGACTTGCTTCTACAGCGAATCGGTTTCTCGACGACAGAGCCTAGGGGGAATTGCGGCCTGCCACGAAAGTTCGTACGGCGCGATTCGCGCGATAAATAGGCCCCGTCAAGATTCTCACTGTTTTCGGTAGTTATTCTGCTCGAGTGAGAAAGATAGAGAGAGGTAGAAAAAAAGACGAAATAAATTTAGGCGTGTTCCCTTTTTTCAGCGTCTTCCCGATGTGTCAGTAAATAAACAACGACGTGCTTTTCGCAAAATGCGTAAACTTAGTCTTGACCTCGAGGCGGGCGCGAGAAAAGAGACTGTTTCGGCCACCTCTGGGTCATGATGGTATCTAACCCGCAGCTCTTCCTAGAGTTCGAAATCGTTGGGTATGCTCCTGAGTGAGTTAATTTCATAGGAATGTTCACATATATAGACAAATGTCATAATGGAGAATCCCATTACGTTTAGTATTATGATCGGCAATCATATTTGGAAGCAAAGCGCTTGCCATAGAGATTCTCATGCCACAAAGGTGAGCTTTGAGGCTCAGTTTCAACTGTGTACGTAATGCTAAAAATTATCATTCGTTTCAGTCAATCAAATAATCATGTTTTCTAATTAGTAACTCTATCATCAGGTTAACCCCTTTTAGCACCCATAATGATGATGATGATGATTATGATGATGATGATGATAAAAATAATAATAATAATAATAATAATAATAATAATAAGATCGTCCAGACATGCTGAACTAAACAGTGTGATTATAAGGTCTCTTAGGAAAGCCGGTATACTATCTACACTTGAAACAAGAGGTTTAGTATCTGCTGGCGAAGCAAGACCCATGGGGTGGTGATTGCTTTATGATCACATGGGAAATCCTCAGCTTAGGGCGTAACGGTTTTGTGCACAACCGCGGCTTTCTATTTACATCACAGCTCAGTTGAGCCGGGTGAGTATCAAAGCATCGCGGTACGCCAGCAAACGGAATAAATACGCCGTACTGGAAACAGAATATACTTCTGTGCCTATTGCCATGGAGACATAAAAACCAATCAGCAAGAGAACCGAAGTATTCCTTAAAGATTTAAGTACGCGAATTCAGGAGGTCACGAGCGACCCAGGAGAGGGTAAATTCTTGTTGTCTTTGGCCGTTTGCAGAGGGAACGCGGCATCTATTTTAGGCGCCATGGAGTAAAGTTATTCTTTAGAAATAGTGCGATAATAAGTTCAGACTTCGCAACTGTAACATAAAAATAATAATAATAATAATAATAATAATAATAATAATCATCATCATCATCATCATCATCATCATCTTCATCATCATAATTGCGTGAATTACATTGTTTGCATTTAGAACTAACTTTTGCATGTGCTTTATTCTAACGAAGGTTACTTTCTAAATCACCACTGACACTCCCGCGTGTGGGGATAGCTCGGGGGAGGTTGAGCTTGTAAAGCAAACCGTTCAGCAGTCAACCTCTGCGAAGGTCGATGTTTGGCACAGGCGCTTCCTGATGAGGCAATATGTCAAAGAGCGCCTCTAGGCTTCAAAGTAGCGATTGATATGCATACGTAAAATGCGCGTGGATCGTATATCGTGTCTATCTATCTATATTCATGCACGTCAACGCTTCAGTCCGCGCTAGGGCGATTACAGCGAGCCAAACGCTTAGTAGCTGTCCCACAGGGAGTCAACTGTTTATTCAATATACGCATTAGAGCCAGAACCGGAAATTTTCCGAAGACTAGATAATTCATTAAACCCCAGATGCGGTGTGTTTTTTCGTCATTCCAGTAAAAACTCTTCTTAATGCACAGAGTACGTCAACTAACGTAGTTAACGCCGGTATTTTCAATGTGGAGCGTGGAACTTTACGGTGAGCCTATTGCGTATCTGCTGGCTTTGTATCAAATCTGCAACTTGTATATGATACTTTTCGGCAACATTTCGGCAACCCAAAAATATAGAAGCGCCAGACGTGGCATGCGTGAACTTACGCCGGTCCTGCTTTCTGGTTGTCTAGTTTAGAATAGAGCATTGCGAAAACATTTAGGTCCTAACTAAAAGCGACAATAGATAGACACAGCAACTAACAAATAAACGCTCAATAAACGATGAGAGACTGCACAAAGGTCTGTGCGGTACCATCTGAAAGATCTGCAGGCTCACTGACCGCTGCCAACAGCAGCTTTAGCAATGTCGTTAGAAACTTGGACGGAAAAGTGGAAAAGCTCTCGTGAGGTTGCGTCGTGGCGACTTTTGGCGAAGGGAAGTGGCAGCCCCGTTGTGGTATGCTGACATCAAATACTATAGTACGTTTACGTTTGGCGAAATACGCAACTACTGACCTGTTTGCCAAGCGAATAGCATATTGATATTTCCGTTGCTGGAGAGCTCAAAACATTTGTAGAGCCAGCGAGTTTATCTTTAACAGGTCACAAGTTTGTGAAGCTGTCGCTCGGAATAAAAATTCATTAACTAGGTCAGTAGAATCTATCGCTTATCGTTGCATTTTGCCAGAAACCACGAAGATAGACCTGTTTTCTTGCAACCTAAATACAGCACAACAAAGACAGCACTGTAGGAGAAGTATGAAAATATCTCTTATAATCATCTTACGCATAGCGCGCATTTTGCGTACTTATTGGTGTTGTACATTCAGTCATTTCAAACAGACACCGAAAATGATCAAAGCTAGAGTCAGATTTCGAACCGCGAATGCTGGTCACGGTCTGATAGCCAGGCCTATTCGACTAGGCATTATATTTGTCGTTCCAAAAGGAACCGAAATGTCAGTTCAATCTTCCTGTCCAATTAGTAAGGGTAGTTAGACCTGTCATGGCTATGTCAGACTAGTTAAACAAGACGCATTACATCTAAACGTGTCCGTGCCATACTGGTCATACGTTCTACTCGTATGCAGATGCAGGTTTGTCATATAGGAGCGTATTGTTCTGTGCTTTAAGAATGCGCCTGCTAAGCAATAAAATAAATGCGAAACGTTAGAATACGCTTTACCGTAATTAGTAGCGTATTGAGAAACATCAAGGGTCGTTTAAGATTCCTGCGGAGCACTTTAGTAATTAGGGGTGGATAGACTATGTATTTACATTTGGAATGCGGATTTGCGGGGTCCCCTTGGGATTGTCGAAACCTTCTGTAAGACTTTACGCGGGGGCCGATAGTCGATAAACAGAAACATCGGTTAGTGAGGATTTTCCGGAAAGCATAGTAGAAATGGCAAATCGTTATATTTACTGTGCTGTCTCTCAACAAATGATGACTTGTTCACATACATAGTTTCTTTTCTAGTGTATATATATATATATATATATATATATATAAAAGGGTGACATGTGTATTTAGGTATACATGCCAAGCGAACAATAAATAAATAAATCATAGATCTTTAGAGGTCACTTGACTCAAAACTTGTTGTAAACTAAAGAACATTGTATAGCTTACGTTATGTTTAGCGTTGCAAAAGAGAGTTTGTCGTTTTGCACAGTTTTAAAAAGTTTTGCACACCGATTGTAGGATACTGAGCACACCCGTCGATCGCATCCTATTCTGTTCTCGTGTTGAATAATAGAGTGTTGATTAGACACTACGACCGCCGCTCGTGTCATCAAGTGGGCATCAAGTTAGTTAGGGCAGGTCGAATGCGCTCAACAAGCGAGTGCTGTAATAATAAGTGTTAACTAGTATGTTATGTTGTCACGTCACAGGCTGCACATCGCTCGGCCGCCTATAGTCAGGCATAACCTGGGTCTGTCATCACCAACCACCATTGTCCCCAAAAGTTCCGAGAGTGTACGTCGACTGAGAGTCCCTAGGCCAAGTAGCGGTGGGATGAGCACATGAACTTCTCCATGCCTACTAGCTGGTGCGGTCAACTATTGATTTTCCAATTTGCTGCTGCTGCTGCTGGAATCTGCAGAAACATGACTTGTCATTCGCTACTTTGGTTGGTGACAACGTGTAGTCGATGGGACAGCAGCTGTCTCAGTCTGTCTAACTGTTTCTAGCTGTCCAAGTCCCATTTAGGGCAAGAACGAAAAAAAATCATTTCGGGGCTGACTCTCAGCCAAGATTTACCGTCCATGGGACTGCTTTTCGCATTGCTTCATAGACGGACCACCATACATACAAATGTGGGGCAACGGTGGGGCTGCTCGAACCCGCGCACCTGCTATGTGTCTCCCCCGGTCGCGAGGCGCAGACGCATGCCCCCACCACGCCACTAGGCTCGACTTAGGGCAAGAACTAGACATGGTCCGAACGTTCGTTCGATAGTTTGCGTTCTCGGTTGTAGACGGCATCAGTTTTTCGGTCGGTACGGACTTGGGCCGCTAGCTGATCGAGATCGAGATCACGCACAGTTGCATCAAACAGATGAGCGTAGTGAAACTAGGTAGACATTAGACGGAGCACTGTTTATTGGTCTCACGCATGAGATGAATTAATTCTCTTGCTGCACCTGCGAGTCTCTTCCATTGAGCGATCAGTCCGCGTTCCTTTGCGGGCCGCCCTACTTGTTAAATCTCCACTCAGTGCACTTTGAGTAAGAAAGCTAGTCCTGATTAGACTAAATCTCGCTAGTCCATGCTTTAGCAGGTGATTATCTTCCGTCTCCCACGGGCTTGGCATTGCCGTAAAGCGCATATCCTGAGTGACTCTAAGGCTGTCGTACAGAAGTACGTCTTTGACCGCCGCCGACGACCGTGCCACGTTTTAGCCACTGTTGATCTAATTTGGCCTGGAGCTTCACGCAATTCTTGCAGTCTCCACAGCGATCCCGCTTCATTTAGGTTGAGACGTCTGGATGTCGCGAAGATGCAGAATACATCAATTGCCGCAGGCCAGTCAGCCGGGCATGACGATAAAGTGAGAAACCAAATTACGGAGCCGGGCCTCGTCGAACGGGATGTCTCGTCTTGCTGAGACTCTGGCGTCGTTCCAAAGGACGTCCGTTTATTCAAACGTCGGATTTTCCCAGATAAGCCCCTCATCCGCAGTCCCCGTTTCTTTTACACCACACTATCTGCAATGCTTCATTTGGTTTAGCACACGCCACTGGTCTATAGGCTGAAAATTCGCTACCTTAATGAAACCTGGCTGCACCGCCTTTGCTACGTTGAGCCTCATCGAACGTGCAGTAAACGAGACATTGTATTAGGGGCTGGTTTTTATTTCGTTAAATTCTCCAATTTATATGCAGGTTTATATGGGCTATATATGAAGGTAATAGGACGTTTAACGCGCTTGACGGTAACCTATAACGTATCGACCTCAATACCTCAAACACACATCGCGGCTTGCTCTTGTCGAAAGTTTGGCAGGTTTTTGTCATGGATTGCTTAGATTGCATTTTTGTTGAGACATAACTTCAACTTGTCCTTCGAGCGTGCGACCCTCCATTCGCATTTGAATTGCAGATATGCCTGGACACGGCGCGTGTTCAGCCGTAGGCGTTCGACAGAGCAGCGAATACCGCTGAGGGATGCATCGTGCCCTGTCTAGAAGAAGGCGAAGAATAACGCTGAGAGGGATCTACGCGCTCACGAAATACAGAGCAGACTTTTTCGTCACGCAGCGTCCCTAGAATGGAAATGTAGTCAAGACAACGAGCGCTAACGCCCTTATAAGCAGTCTAGTTCTCAGACGTGTAGTTATATGATTTTAAAAAAAAAATATATATATATATGTATATATATATATATATATATATATGTATACGATTCTAACTGTATATGTATATATATTGTAACGTTGTTGTGTTACGCTGGTCCGCTCGGGGGATGTAGACTCAGCCGGACAGGTACTGCAGCACGAGGAACTCAGGAACGAAGAATGACAACACGTAGCATATGGTCTAGTGCATGACCGAGCAACGAGTGTGTTTTTAGCCAGGCTGGTCGGTCTATTTATTGACTCACAAGACACCGCGGCGTGCTGACACCCAAAAGAGTCTCAGAACCCGCTCTCAAATTGGTCGAAATTTACATTGGTTTGTTTGTTTCGTATACGAATACAGGTTAATTTAGGTCTGACTTAGGTTGCCGATCATAGGTCGACCCTCTCCAGGTGTCGACCGATGATCGTTTTGGACGGCGGATGTCGTTGGTGTTTCGGCGCGAAAGGCTGTGGTTGGTTGAGACATGTATCGGTCGGTGAACGTTGGACGCTATGGCCGTTGGACGTGGTCGGTTAGAGTAGATTTGAATTGCGCTGTGATGCACACAGTGACTTCGTCACACTGCCCCCCCCTCAGAATTGGCTCGTCCCGAGCCAACAGTGGAGGTCTGTCGCGTGTCAGCGGACAAGGCGGTTTGTTGAGCTTGGAAGTTGGTCTGGAAAGGTCGGCAGTTCACGTACGTTGTTGATCGCCGGGAAGGTTGCTGTCGTCCGATGTGTCGCTCGGATGGTTTGGGTTGTAGGTTTGAATGACGGCTTGGCTCGGGATACGGTCGTATTGTCGGTGACTGCAGGCTTGTTGCCACTTGGTATCTCTCTCGTCTGGGTAGAGTAGTAGTGTGGAACAGAGTCGGCACGGGCGTGCACTCCCGCGCGGTGGGAACCCTCGTTTTCAGTTCTTACACTTTTCCAGGCGATGTCCTGGATAGTTCACCAGTTGCAGAAGAAAAGGCCGTGGGCGTCGTGACGCTCGTAAAAAAAATATGAGGTCTGTTGGACGAGGTCGGTCGGTTGTACGATGAGGACGGTTGTATATTGCGAATGGTCGGTGTTTAACGCCAGTAGGACGGCAAATTGTTCAACTGCGTCTAGTTCTGCGCAACTTGCCCGGGCGATTTATACGCTTTTAAACCGGGCAAGAATGAACGCTGGTCGTGTTTCGGTCTTGTTTTGTGCAACTTACCCGGGCGGCTTGTACGCTTTTAAACCGGGTAAAGTCGAACGATGGTACTATGTCTTGAACTCTGTCGTTCGTGGTCGGGTAGGTCGGGGTTGATCGCTTGTCGGATTCACCGACTCGGCGCACTGGAGTGTATATGAGCACTAAGTCGCTCACCTTAAATGTCGGTTCACGTCTCTTCTGGTTGTAGCGGTCCTTGTTCGTTGCATTGGCGCGGTACGCTAATGAAATCGCCAGGCCTCTTATTTCTTCGGTGTTGATGATGAGACGGTCTACGTAGTCGTGGAGTGGGAGGTTGGTCGTCGTCCGATGTGATCCGTGCATCGTGTCGTCATGCCCAGCTGGGCAGATAGATTGGTTGTCCATGATGGCTGAAGTGGCGGTCGGCGGTAGAGGCAGCTGGATGCGAGTCTGGATCTGTTAAGCTGGCTGGACGTGAGTCTGGACGGGAGTCTGGAACGGTTGACGTGGCTGGCCGTGAGTCTGAACGGTTGACGTGGTTGGTCGTGAGTCTGGAACGGTTGACGTGGTTGGTCGTGAGTCTGGAACGGTTGACGTGGTTGGGCGGGGGTCTAGGTCTGTGGACTGGTGTTGATTCTCTTGGTCGCGTTCCGTGTGCTGTTTCGTCGTCGTCCATTGTCGCCTCGGTTGGTTCGCCGTCCGTTGATAGAGAGAGATCGAAGCATCTCCACCAAATGTAACGTTGCTCACTGGCATCGTCCGTTGTCGCCTCGGCTGGTTCGCCGTCCGGTGGTAGAGAGAGATCGAGGCATCTCCACCAAATGTAACGTTGTTGTGTTATGCTGGTCCGCTCGGGGGATGTAGACTCAGCCGGACAGGTACTGCACCACGAGGAACTCAGGAACGAAGAATGACAAAGCGTAGCATATGGTCTAGTGCATGACCGAGCAACGAGTGTGTTTTTAGCCAGGCTGGTCGGTCTATTTATTGACTCACAAGACACCGCGGCGTGCTGACACCCAAAAGAGTCTCAGAACCCGCTCTCAAATTGGTCGAAATTTACATTGGTTTGTTTGTTTCGTATACGAATACAGGTTAATTTAGGTCTGACTTAGGTTGCCGATCATAGGTCGACCCTCTCCAGGTGTCGACCGATGATCGTTTTGGACGGCGGATGTCGTTGGTGTTTCGGCGCGAAAGGCTGTGGTTGGTTGAGACATGTATCGGTCGGTGAACGTTGGACGCTATGGCCGTTGGACGTGGTCGGTTAGAGTAGATTTGAATTGCGCTGTGATGCACACAGTGACTTCGTCACAATATAGTTGGCTGGTTAGAAATAATTCATTCGATAATTGCGCTAACACCAAGCCTTCTAGTGACCCTGTTACGCTCCGCACTTGCAACCTATTTTTTCACACTAAGATATACCCCAAAATCTAATGAGTTGTCTTAGAAGTTACCCTTGCCAATATCCCAGTTTGGGCATCATATCGTCCCGGCTGAAGTAAAAAAAAAAATACCACACATTCAAATAGATCCTGTTCGCCCACATTGTACCAGCTCCACACATTGATACAATGCGTGCTCCTAGAGTTCTGTGCAGTTCTTTCAAAACAACGGTTCTATTGAGGTGGTAGCTGCTAAGGCCAGATTACCACAAACTACTATATCATAAAAATATTTCTAAAGGTATAAATATAGGAATGTAAATATTTATGTGCATATGTATATGCGTATATATAAAGATTAATGCAATGTACAAACATATAAGCGGTACTTAGGATTCGGTATGATTCATGGCTTTGCACGATGTACGAGCATAGCTGTCTTCGTGTCTTCGGTATATTTACGGGATTTTTTTCATTTACGGAACTGCGCTTTGTGATACTTGAGGCTCTCGGATCAAAGCAATAATTAAATGTTTACAACAAGTCCCGAGGATGTTTGCAATGTTTAGCGCACCCACACAAGCTAGAAGTACATACATAGTAGTAATGGTAAAATTAGCCCGCCCGGTTGCAGACAAAGACGGACATGTACGTTTCAATTAAAACTAGTGATTTATTTATACGCAAGTGATTTGCATTTACAAAATATTTAACATCATAGTGTGTACATACACTGCAACGATCGTTTTTTCATAAAACTCTTTAGCACTCATCTCTCACTGGACGATAAATTTCAAAAAAGGCGCCGAGGCGCCTTACAGTTACTTGCGCGATACTTTGCGCACGGTTGTTATCATTGGACAGATTCCGTTAATGATAAAAATGCGCTTTATCACTCTTCGTACCACGTAATGAAGTTATATATATATATATATATATATATATATATATAAACACATACATCCCTATACTCAAAAACGCATATGCATATCGTGTCACGCCACCAGCAGTCTAGCAATGGAAACACTTGGGTACGGGTCTAGAACCCTAGATAGCCTTGCTTGCCGGTGCAGCCACGGGAGTAACATAGCGGCGTCCACGGTGGCAAGCACGCCACAAGTTTATTATTCTTATTCAATATTTATGTTCATCGCCCTTCAGCTACACATTTGCATTATACCTATATAAGTTAATGTATATTTATACTACTAGAGATATCAACAGTATCAACAATTCAACAACGACTCTTCTAATGTATTGGGTGGGCTCAGAGAAGAGAGTGTGTTTTGCGCTGAGACTTGAACGGCCACAAGCACGGTCCGTAGGAACAGCACGCACAGACAGAACAGCAAACCTCCAAATCGTTGGTTAGGGTTTTAGTAAACCGCTTTAATCCGAACAGCTATTGATTCATTCTGTGGAAAAAGCGTAGTAAACGAACAACTCATTTTTACATAACAATGCTATTTTTTCTAGCGCCATTGTCTAGACACGAGGCGTCAGTCTCTATCGTTTGCCACGGCAGCCTATGCGAGATCCGCCGCCGGTTCATTAGCGGTTTCTTGCCGAGTTCGCCACTAGTTCTCTCTGTACAGACAGGGCTCGTCTCGTAGTGCGTTAGTGCCTGTTAGCCGGACACACTTTGTCTCTCCCACTGTCTTCCTCTCTTCTCTTTCGATGGCTTTCATTCATCGGCAAAGAATTATCTTTGCGCACTCCTATATTTACTGCGTTTCGTACAGGTTGCGGCGGCGCGTTGGACGCTTTCTCGTATGCGGGAAAAATCAAGGCGCCGGTGGGGGCACAACAATAATAATAATAATATTTGTATTTCTGTGTATATATGTGTAAATGGACCGAGCAAGGACGGCCTAGTGGCGAAGCCTTTGCCTTGCATTCGGAAGACCTGGGTTTAAGACCCTGACCGGCCACTCTTAAATTGGTTTTCATGGTTTCCAAGTTAGGCAAGGTAAATGCCGGGGTGGATCAAAAATCAGCCATGACATGAGAAACATTCCGTACACAGGCACTAGCCCTACGAACAAAAAAGTAAATGGATTTCGAAGACTAGAGAAACGTTTTCTGGCTCTCGGCCGCGCCATTGTGCGCTCGCTGTACGGCCATTGAGAAACCAGTCAAGCATTCTTTCTTGGTGTAGTGCTCCAGTTTCGCATTGACATTAAAATTTCATAGGCGCGTGCCTACTTGGCGAGAGGAGATAACAGAAAAAGAAGACGAATCATAAGGAAAGCCTTACAAAATGATCAGAGGAATAGGTCTCAAAGTAACACTGTCAAATACGGACGTTTCTTTAGACAAGTTTATTAGATACAAACTCTTTCCACAACGTTCACATTCCTATAGGGAGACATACATGAAAATAGGAACACCTTCATAATAGAAGAGATTCCCGCCTATAGGGCGCGCGGGGGTACTGACCGTTGTAAAGAGGTTCAAACCAGGAAGGTACCCGGGCAACGATGACATACACGACGAATAACAGCCTTACTTAGAGCAGTACTTCACAAAGTGCATTTATTGTATAGGAAGTTTCTTGTGGCAGCTCACCTTTTGGATATCAGAAACGCTTTTAAGAGTTTACCATAGAGATCATACCCTAAGTAAACAAAATGTCTGTCTCCCTAGAAAAGCACGCTGTGATTGGAACAGCAATGCAAACTTAATTCAAATACTTGAACATATATAAAAATAATATTGCATCTGTTTGTAAAAGATGGAATTTAAAATATCAAGCGTAAACTATGCGTCGCGATAGTTAACTTGTTTTAACTATGGGAGCCGGTAAACGTGGGACAAGGATATGTACCAACCGTGCACTCCTCGTGGAAGTTCATATCTAAACAGACCAGGTGGTGATTGCCGTGAATTATGTATGTGGCATAGATGTGGCAATCGCCATATGCAAGACCAAACCAAAGGTGATAGGCACTGACAATATACAGGCCTCCAACCCCTCGTCGGATTTGTCTAACTTTACTTTCCTATTCCGAGACGAAGCTTTCGAATGGTACTGTACGCAGCGTCTTCAACCTCAATCGAATCACCTCAACAACCGGTGCCTGACATTAGGTACATAAAGCGGTTCCTCACCCGCATCGAGAAGCAAAGTACTCGCCTCGTGTACATTGTAAAAGCATTTTTCAAGCCGTTTTCCTGAGAGAGGTGTCCCCATACTCTGTCAAAGCCATACATCAGCTCTAGAACAATCTTGAGGTGTAAGAGTGCCACTGCCGTCGGGACGGACAGTCGCCGGCCTCTCCACAGAGATAGTATTGCGCGCACTGTATCGCACGATGTGTGAAGTGAAGGCCGTCCCAGCATAATGGAGCCGAAGCCCCTAATACCTAAAAGGGTTGACAAATTCCAAGGCTTGGCCGCCGCAACCTGTAATGTCTGTGGCAACCAATCGACCTCTCCTTTGAATTTCACAGCGTTTCATGGCGTTTATTTATATCTCTGATTGAAGCATGTGGATTGCATCATGCGCTTCCCTACATGTCCGAAAGCCGAATTGCTCCGGCGGAAGAGGCTGGTTGACCACGTACTTGATCTGCTTTATAACCAACTTGCTTCTTCAGCACCCTTTCAGGCGCCATACCGCAATATAAGACTGCCATACTTCAATATAGCAGAGAAGGCTTGATCATATCCCAGGCTCCTGGCATTTGTCCGCTCTTTACGAGCCCATTAAAAAAATTACAAAAAGTGGTTCAGACTGCACCCAGTACTTATAGTACACCTGGTCGTGCCCCGCACCCTTTCCTCTCGGAAGTAAGCGCAGGATCTGACTTACTTCTCTCAGTTGAAGAATATATACTATGCCCGAAATATACTATGAATCTCAATTGAGGAGTATGTTGCAAGGTAGACTCATAGTGTCCCAAAATGAGCGGGCGCATAATTGTTGGAGCCAGGTGTACCGTCTTGCAGTTATATTGAAGACCGGTCAGATGTGATTCGTTACTTCTTCGTCGCTGAGCAGATGTCGCTCGCCTCCCTACGAGGTCGCTCAACGAAGGTTGAGGGCTTCCGTTCTGTTTTTTCGAGCGTAGCACCAGAATAGCAGAATATTCACCCCTGTGGTCATAGCATAACTTTATGTAGGCTTTCTACTGTCTCTATTATCTGGCATATCTACAACTCATGAACATTCTGCGCAATACGGCAACGCTTTCCCAGGCTAAATTACACCTGCCTACAGAAAGCGTTAAAAGAAAAGTACCTCATGTCGTTGAATGCTCTGCCGGTAGAAATATCTGCACTTTTAGAGAAAGCATGTCGAGCATCCAGCTCCCACCCACATCCTAGCTTGGCCAATCGCCTCCCGCGCTACTGGTAGAATAGCCAGATCGCAGAAAAGTGCAGGCATTGTCACTGCTTACGACGAGTATGCACGTGCCGCAGATGAAAGTACCGATCAGAATGTTCCTATTTATGAGAATATTACAGAGAAGCACAAAACGCTTTACATGGCAATTAAGAATAGCAAATTAGACCTTACCTTCAAGCCAATCTCACTCCAAGAGATCAGAATTGAGGCCAATGGCATACGATCTCGTAGCAAGCAGTACACATGCTTTGGAAGAACCACCCAAGGGTATTCAAACGCATGATGGATAAAAGGCTCACCATGCCTTAGAAAACAGCACGTTTGGCCCTTATACCGAAAGGAAATACGCATTTAATGCGCTCAAATGGGGCTTCTCATAAAGAAAGTTCTTGTAAACAAGGGCATGCCTTTACCTACGACGTATCCTGGAGTAATACCTAAAAGACCGAGCATACACCTAGGAACATACGGATCATGCAGTCGCAGCCGGGGTCTCCCAAGGGTGCGTACGAGACCAACTCTATAAATATAACGTACCATGGAGTACTTCGACTGCCACATCCCTCGGGAGTTCACTTCATCGTCTACAAAGACGATTTGGCACTGATTGTTACCGCCCGTTATTAGTCAAAGGAACAGCCAACAAAGTCCTGGCAGATATCCGACAATACCTCCACATACACACTAGGCCTCAAGTGGCTTCACGAAAAACTGAATAAATGTATTTAAACGGTCTGAAACGCGCTTCACATTAGCTGTTGCATCTAGTCCAAGAAAATGTATGGTTTTCACGGTGTTAAAGTTTTACATTGCCTGTGTGGGGTTGCAATAGTCCTGCGCGAGCACGCTTAAACATATTTTTACAATGTATAGCAAATTTGCTATGGCCCGATTCTGGAGCCACTCTGACAGCACATATCTCAATATATGCGCTGTTCAGTTCAAACCTATAATATAGTAATAAATATTCGTAATCACGGTTAGTCATACGTAAGATACACCGGCCAGTTAACAAAAAACATCCCTCGAGTTGCGTTATGCTTGCGTGACTTTAGCAACGACACCAATATATATATGTATATATATATATATACGTCCGCTGCACACATATGCGAAGGCAATGTGTGCAGCGGACGTGTATGGTGCTCATTACGTGTCTATCTCCTCAGGGCCAAGCAAACCCACTTTAGAAGTGAGCCCGACAAATATATATATATATATATATATATATATATATATATATATATATATATATAATTATATTTTTTACATATTTAAATTAAATCATATTATATATATATATATATATATATATATATATATATATCCGTCGGGCTCATTTCTGAAGTGGTCTTCGCCTGGCCCTGAAGAAAAAGACACGCAATGGCCACCAAACACGTTCATATATATATATATATACAATCTTGCGAGC
Source organism: Dermanyssus gallinae (assembly GCA_003439945.1). Lineage (NCBI taxonomy): Eukaryota > Metazoa > Arthropoda > Arachnida > Mesostigmata > Dermanyssidae > Dermanyssus > Dermanyssus gallinae. The sequence goes on along the minus strand of QVRM01004363.1, from coordinate 216,435 downwards.
TTAAATGTTGCTACGGATTCTACTAGTGAAGTATGCGTCTTGCATTGAGCGCAATGTGTATATGTACGCAAATATTAGGCCCGCAGACGGTAGCAAAGTATAACCAAGGCACAGGTGGCGCCGACGGCAATGAGGGTGGAGTAGGCACTTTGACGTCGTTTACGAGGTCGTCGTTGTGGTGTCGGCAGCAGCAGCAGCGGCATCGACGGCGCTATAAGAGATTCTGCCACAAGAGCCTCAGACAGTGCGGTGCACGATCAGACCTCGTCGTCACAGCATTGAGGATTCCTCTGAGGATCACTATTGAACCACCCCACACGCATACGCATTCTTGTTGCCCGTGTACGGAAAACTCTCCGCGCTTCCTTAGCTACTATCCAGACCAAAGTGTGTGCACTATGCATTTTTGTTCCTGGCGCCCTGTAAAAAAAACACGAAAAAAATACTCACCGCCGGCAGCGGAGCAACCAACAGAATGCGGCTTTGGGTGTGTTTAGCGCTGCGGTAGGTCTACGATGCCCCCTCTGATACACCTTATCATCCGAGCACCACACGATTCTGCAACGAAACACGCCCCACAGACTCTGCCTCGGTCTGTGTGTAAGTCGTTACCATCACAGTGCGCAAGTAGGCGCAACGCCTGAACGGGGGAACTGTGAGTAGGAAATAGGACAACTCTTGTGTGCATTCATCCGGCTTAAAGCCCAAGGGAAACACTCCTGCTCACTGGCTTGAGATTGATTCCTTGTTGTCCTGGTCGTCGTCGTCGTCGTCGTCGTAGTCATCGTCATCATCATTGCGTATTCACCATCGCATCGTTGTATGCTAGCCGAGCTTGCCTCACTTAGTTTTTGCAAGCTTTGAAAGGCCTTTTTTTTTGCTTTTGGCACGGTGGTAGAAGCGTTGACGGCCGAGAAGAGCACTTGAAGGTGACCACCGCTGCATTGACCAGCACTGCAGCGTTCCTCCGATCATTAGCCACTTTAAGGAAATACTATTAGTGGCAAACTAGGAACGCATACGAATAGTAAGCTTGGTTTGAGTGATCCTGTTCAGTAGTAACAAAACCAAACGCCGGCAAGGCGATCTCTCTTGTATACGCACAGAAAATACCTACATTCTCTGTATGCATACAACGCTACTAATCGTTGCATGCATATAGAGAAACGAGTGATCTAATCGCTAACCGCCGTAACAACGCTGTCTACCAAGACATTCAGAGATTTAAACATGATTATGCCATCGGGAGCACCAGCGTTGATTGGCTAGACAATGAGTGCATTAGCTTTGGTGACTGTAAATATTTCAACGGCTCAATATATGCATGCTGTGCCGTGATATTACCTGGCAACGGCTAATATCACGCCAATAATTTCTTACTGTGGGTACGCTTCACATAGGTGCTGCCTCAGGGCAAAATAGAGATCGTACGAGTATATATCGTATACCGAATACTAGTGTTGGGATTAGTACATACGAGGGAGTGGAACGGTGCAGAATGCAGCTAACGAGACCTAATATGGCGGCACAAACGTTTGCAGCGATATTCACTGGCGAAAACCGAAGGTGTTCCCTGCTGTATATATATATATATATATATTTTTTTTTTAAATAATAGATTATATATTTAAATCTTTTATGATACATTAGATATTTAAATCTGTCGTTTAACTTTAGCTTTTTTTTTACCGGGCAATAACTAAGCATCGAATAATTTGTCATAAGCCTATATGGGTGTGTTACAACATTGTTTACAGCACTTCTGGTAGGAGATAAGCTTTATTAGAAGTAGCTCCAATGGGGGTACAGTTCCTGCTATAGTGTGTCAGAATGCTATATATGTATATTCCTTAAAAGTGCAATACATGTTAATTTCTTCATATATTCTCAGTGGTTGTAAGTTTTGTATCATATATTAGGTAAGTCAAAAAGTTCGTCGGCTTTTTTACCCGATTTTAAAGAGCCTTATTTATGCAGATAACAGTATTTTTATTCAATGATATATTCACCGTTTTGTTCGACAACCTTCGCCCATCGCCTCAGTAGATCCATTATTCCTTTCTCCCAGAACGTCTTGTCCTTCTCGTCGAAATACTGAGTGAAGTGATTTTTTTATAGCCTCCAAAGATTCAAATGTTGTGCCATCAAGGGAGTTCTGGAGAGACCTGAACAAGTAATAAACAGTTGGTGCGAGGTCGGGACTATAAGCTGGGTGCGACAGCACATCCCAGTCCAACTCCGCCAATTTTTGCCGGGTGGCCAAACTTTTGTGTGGTGTCGCCTTATCATGTTGAAAAGTGACGCCCCACCTGTTTGACAATTCTGGGCGCTTCGTTGCTACTGCAGCCTTCAAATCTTCGAGTTGTCTGCAGTAGACGACGGAGTTGATCGTCTGACCCATTGGAAGCAGCTTAAAATACACGACGCCCTTACAGTCCCATCAGCAACACAGCATAACCTTCTTCTGATGAATTTCGGGTTTAGGGATAGCTGCGGCCTGAGAACCTCTGGGGACCCAACTTCTGTTCTGTGCTACGTTTCTGTAGAGTATCCATTTTTCATCGCCGGTTATCAATCTCCTCAGAAATGGCTCATTCGAGTTCTTCCAGAGGAGTGCGTGACAGGTATCGACTCGCCCTTCAAGCTGCCTATCATTGAGGTCGTGTGGTAGCCAGATATTCCGCTTGCACGAGAAACCTGGATCATGGAGGCGATTCCAAACGGTTCTGTGGGAGACTCCCGTTACATCTTCAATTTCTTTTATGGTCAAACCTGGGTTCGAAGTAACCAGGCTTATGACTTCGTCGGTCTCCACAACATTGGGTCGTCCTGACCTCGGTTCATCTTCGAGATTGAAGTTTCCAGCTTTGAAACGGGCGAATCGCTTTTCGACTGTTGATTTGTGTACTGCGTTTTCGCCGTAGACTGCACATATCCTCCGGGTTGTTTGCGCTGCACTTATGCCTTCACGGTAGGAAAACAACATAATGTGTCGAAAATGCGTATTTTTGTCCTCCATTGCAAACAGCTACCAATTCCGCAAACGAAACGGTAAAGTTGGAACCGGTATACCGTCGCGCCGCCACGGGTCTGCTCCTGAATGTAAACACCCAGCCACACTCTAAGGCGGCCCTGCTGCAGAGCGCGGGAATTTCAAGAATGTTGTCCCAGAAAGCCGACGAACTTTTTGACTTACCTAATATATATATATATATAGTGTTGTATGTACCTCAGTGTTGTGTATATATATAACACGTGCACGTGCCATATACGTAACTATACCCCACAGATACTGAACTAACTTAAGTCCAAAAACAACCCCAAACACTTTCAAAGATGAAAGGTGTCCAGCAGCCTTGTACGAGACATGCGCGCCCCTTTGACAAATAGGCCGCCACGACTGCTACAAGCAACGGCCTAATACACTCGGTGTCGCTGCAAAACACGCCACAATTGGTCGGTTGGTCGGTCGAATTCCCGAGCGAATAGAAGTCGAAACAAGGCAAACTTTCGTTTCCGGTTGCCACCCTTATTGTCTCTTCTCTCAACTGATTGACTGATTCAGCAGACCCACGCGACTGGCAAATTGTCTTCGAAAAAAAACGACGCCAAACTAAATCGTACAGCACTGGATATCGTAGCAGCAGGAGATGGTTGTTGGACGAGATAGGAAGGTACCTGGGATCTAAAAGCCAGACATTCGCGTGACTCCTGTAAGAGCGCTGTGGACCGGTTGTTGCGCTATTGTGCTGACGACGTAGGACGATAATCCCTTTTGTTTTTGGGCAATAATCTCCGATCGAAGTCTATAAATGTTGCCGTGTTGCCTGATATTCCCTATTCGCATTTAGACAGAACGTGCTCTTTCCTTTCGCGCCTCTAATGAAGACGTTTTGCTGGCAGCTATTGTCGTAAGCCAGCCAGGGTTCTGGTCTCCACCCTTTTAATGCATATCAAACGCCTAAAAGTGCAGCGATTACAGAGCGTGCTGCACAAAAGACCTGTTCCACGTTCAGTTGGAATCCGCTCCAACTTGATGTCCGATGTGAATGCGGAGGAAACATCTTAATGCGAGCGACCATATGCTCGATCAGTACCAAACTCTCTCGTCGATTCCACAGAAACTCTCTCTCAATGCAGGGGCGTGAGGGGGAAGAACTGATTTTGAGAAGATTTAAACTTATCGGATAGGAGGGCAATAACTTCGATAAATGTGGATAACTGAAATCGGCTGCCCGGTGTAAAGAAGCCACGGATATATCCATACCTTAGCTTCCTTCAGTGATCGACTAAAGCTAAAGGCAAACCTTACTAGTAAAAGACATTTTGAGAAAAACGGACAGCATGAAGGAAAGGGCCATTAGAGGATTGCGTACCTGGTACAACAGCATTTTCCTCATAGCACGCATGTGTACGAGTGTACGAGCGCCGTTGTGAAGGAGGCGAAAGTTAACACTATATAATATGGTATTCTCGTCAAACGCAGTACACGGAAAACATTAAATGGCGCGAGCAGTTTCGTGTTGACTGTGCATTATTAGGGCTGCCACTTAAACGTTTCGTTGCAGCGCTGTGTTTCGACAATGCCAAATCTTTTACGCGGAAAGTAGCCTATGCAGCGTCACGACGGGCCTGGGTAATGCAAAAATAAGTACAAGTAGGTGGTTCGATAAGTAACCAGAATTTCGCGAGGTCGTGCGATTATGATCCCTGTAGTTTATGACGGAGAAGTAACGCTTCGTATGCTACCCGATATTAAGTTTCCGGACGGAGCGATGTTTCGATTACGTGTGGCAAACATTTGAGCTTCGTTAAAGTCGTCTGTCCAAAGCAAAGTTGCCTGCCCCAATCAAAGAATTGAACAAAGTTTACGATGATGCAATGGTGACTAGCGTTGGTGAGCATTTATTTTCGTATGCGTTCAATTAAACGTAATTGGGCATTAAATCAAAGTTGAAGTGCGCCTCGGGTGGCGTAGTAATTGTTCACTACGCCAGAACTGGCTGAAAGCATAAAACGTAAACGTGGGGTGCATAATATTCAGCACGAAATATTAAAGGTAGAAAAGCTGTGTGTACCAAGGTGGGTGCCACAATTGCTAACGATTGTACACATAAATGAAACAAAATACTGCAGCGGTGTTTGTCGATGCTTAAGTGCTATGCACCTTAGCGTCGGTTTGTGACTTCGGACCTGGCTCCACAACTATCATTCGAATCCGAACAGCAGTCCAAATCAGTAGACAACATCTGGTGAATGTGCGCCAATACAGAAGGCGAAGACTGTTTATGGTCGGAGAAGGTAATGACTACTCTTTTTCCTATACACCCAAGCAACTATCTCATTACTGACTACATACAGAAGGGTCAAAAGCACAGGAGCATAACCTCTCCTACCCTAAACGAAAAACGAGTTTGGTGCGCGAGAAACCATATTGCACCGTGACAACGCTCCAGCTACAGAATAGTATTGGCTCAGCGATAGCTTCACGAATCGCGTTAAGCGGTGCCCGTTTGCCCTTGACATTGCGGGCTATAAACATATGTTTATGGTCAGATATGTGTACTCAGTGCAGCGTCAACAATTTGTAACGCCTCCTGTTCTAGGTAACCAGAAGAGGCGCAGCGGTCGGCCAAGAGCGGCTCCGGGTTTTCGGACGAATTAACCTAATAACCGTGTTGTGGCTATCAATGGATGACAGCGATTTATTACCTTGAGTGTCAAGATCAAGGTCAAAACCCACCTTGACGCGATGATTGCTGCCGATCCGAAATCAATCCGGCTGCACTGCAGTTGCATTAGGGTCAAGCTATCTGTAGACAGAAGCATCTTGGCGGTCGTGGAAAGACTTGCTGGCAACGATCATTAGACTGACGATGGCATCAGGGACACCAACAATGAACTGATTATGGCTTTAAGGCAGCACTTTATAGATAAAGGACTAGGACCTTCCCAATGGCTCTGCAGGGGTATAGGGTTGCGTTCGGAGGCCAACAAACCTTAACAAGTACTTCTATATAACTGCGAAGGTCTTAAGGGAGCCTTAGAATACCACCTTAGATGACATTCTTAGCGATATCTCTTTTTCACCCCTGTCATCTTATCTTGTCTGACACGCATGGCAGGTAGTTGGCAATCATCATGCTTTGAATACTCGGCATGAGGACCGTAGAGCATGTTTTGAAAACGTAAAAAACGTTCCGGCAGACTGCTCCAAAATTGCACGAACTGAGTTTGCATTACTACCCCGTCCGTTCTATTCTCCTCATATATGCCTGGCCGGTTGTGGCTTCCTCCTTTTGCCAAGCCTCAAGATCTGTACCGGGAGAAAAAGCATTTCCATCCGATAAGAAGGTCATTGCCACTGTGGATGCGTTTTTGTCTTTCTTTTTTTCCGAAGGTATCAAAAAGTCGAAAACTCGCCCGAGGAAGTATTCAGATATCTAAGCAAAAAATCGTCTTTCGTCAAAAAAAAGAAAGTTATTAAATCCAAAAATTAGATGATATTATGGCAATTACAGTGCTGTTTAAGGATGAGAACAATGGCCCGCCCGCACGCCTCCTGGTTGAAAGCTAAGGTTCTAACTGATCGAACATCTGCCATATTTTTCAAATCTGGCCTCGTCCGACTATTATCTGTTAGGAGACCTTAAACAATATATTTTCAGAAAAGACATCATAGCAACAATAATATGATGCCTGCCGTAGATGAGTAGTTTGGGCCTATTAGAGGTAGAGGGATTATTAAGGATCATTGGTCTAGGTGTGTTCAGCTTTGGAAAACCTATATTGAAAAATAAAAGTAACGTGGTATTTGTACGAGTATTGCTTGTATTCCATGTTACGAGCTATATATATATATATATATACATATACATATATATATATATATATATATATATATATATATATATATATATATATATATATATATATATATATATATATTGAACTAGATGGCACTTTCTTATGCATATAGGTATCAAACTACACATAACGTATGAAAAAGATAAATCAATTTAGGCGCATGTAGTGTTGCCAAAACATGTCTATCTATCATTGGCTGTACGATATGTGTACTGTTCAGCGCTGCTTGCGTTGAGCCCTAAGATCGATCGGTGATCCTTCTCAATAACAATAATGGGGTTTGATGGTGTCTACTACAGACCAGCTGTCCGACGAGGTTCGCGAGGTGACATCTTTCTGCGTCTCCGTGTAGTACGGAAAGGGCGTTCGCCGTCGGACGGCAAAACATGACAAAGCTACAGCGGCGAACCAAACAGACACCCGTACCCGCTGCAGGTTTATAGAGTAGAGCAAGCGCATAGGACAGAATAAGGCCAGCGGTCTTTCTCTTTTCTTTAGGCCAGAGGTTCTTTACTCCTAACCACGAGGCTCCTCAATCGACCAGAACTCTTTTAATCGATGCATAATAGACTCTAAGCGTGAGTCGCTACAGATGGAGCCTTGCCTTCACCTCTGCTCTTCATCGATACTACGCGACGAGCTCAACCGGCTCCCTTTTGTTTGATCGATGTTTGGACACGTCGAAATATCACATCTTGTCGTCCTCCGCCCTGCGTCCGAGCGCGACATTGTCTCACAGCAGCTGTACAATTCTGCACTTTACTGCTGGCCCAGAGCCAGGGTTAGTTTCTCTGGCTATGAAATCTCTCCGCTGCCCCAACAATCATTAGAGTATAGGTAATATCTATGAAACCACATACGCCGCCACAGCAGCTGCTTCTCATCCCGCGATTCGTATGTTCCGTCGTGCACGGCCGCCATTAAACCAACAAAACAATGCAATTATTTTCTTAACCTGTGATAGACTAATTACGTGTAAGTATTACGCTGGATACGCTGGTCTCTTTCTGGCTTAACCCTAAGCTACTAGGAGTCGTCGCACGAGCTTATAGCAACCTGTTTGTCGGCGACAGAGCTGGCCAGTCAGAACAATTTCCAGTTTTATTTAATCAAAATAGTATTAAGAGCATCAGTATTCCTACGGGATTCCTCAGGGAACCCTTCAGCGGAGGGAAGGGACCCTTCAACTGACTTCGTATGTCCCCACTGGCCAGTTGGCTAAGCTACTTTTCCGAAAAACGAGCTGCACGCGATTTTTATACGTTTCTTCAACAAAAAAAACTTGTTTGGCTTGCTTGTTATTTATAGCGATGATTTAAATATCACCCGAACAATTGTTCGGGGCATAGACGGGACTTTGGTAGCAGCGGACCATTGTTCTGCACGCCGTCCTTGCGTCATATACAAGTCATCAAGAGGGCCAGAAACGTTTTCCGCTCTATCCCATTGCGAGCATGCATTACTACTCTATGAAATGCGATGACTAGCATTTGTACTCGAAGGGCAGAACGCAGAACTGCTTTCTAATCGAGTCTAAATAATTAATACAAAAACATTACATCAATACAATTATTTTGCATTGCTCGTCGTTAGCCTTTTGAATCGTATGTTAAGTGAATATACGAGTTGATGCTCGTTCCAGGTGAATGCGGGGACGGAGTTTGCACATCTGAGCTACATACAAATAAAATTACTACTTTCTACCAGCTACTAAAATGATTACCTTTGATTCTTGTAATTGACATTATAATTGTTCCAATGCGGTCATAATCCCACGGCTTCTTGTTATTCCCATATATATATATATATATATATATATATATATATATATACACACACCAGGAACCTCCAATTATATATATATATATATATATATATATATATAATTGAAGGTTCCTGGTGTGTATATATACGTATATACAAAATCCTTTCGGGGCTGTCTCTTAGCCAAGATTTAACGTCTATGGGACTCCTTTTTGCATTGCTTCCTAGACGGACCCCATAAATACAAATGTGCAACGCTGGGGCTCGAACCCGCGCACCTATGTGACCCCTCCGGTCGCGAGGCGCAGATGCATGCCACCACGCCACCGGGCTCGACATATATGTATATACAAGGCATCTCCAATTATGCGGATTATTTCGACCTTCTTAGCCTTAGAATGGCCACTCCCATGGATACGAAGCGATGCCTAGCAGTTACAGTTCCCTGGGGGTGGGGGGGAGGCGGGTATTAGTGGGTTTGTGAGTCCCACACTAGTCACTGGCTGTGGTGACGCATGTACATCACGATTCCCGTAATTACCCATATTAATGCTGAGAGGTTTCAGCATATAAAAAAAAGCCTTATGTGCTTCCATCGTCAAGGAGCATTGATGGCACTAGAACTATGTGTGGCGGCAGTGACTTGTGAGTTACAGGCGACCATGTCTAGGCGGACGGATCTCGACGTATGCTAATCACGTTGCACATATCGGGCTAAGGTATCGTTTCTACTGGTGTCTTGTCGTTTGGTAAGCATGCTGCGAAATGTGGGTTTATGGATCTACTCGCAACAGGGAAATCCCTCGCTGGAAAACACTCCGCTGCTTGTTCTTGACCTAATAATGTATTTTAATGCTCTTGTTGACGCCGGAGAATATACATTTTATGAGTAACTATAAAACCAATTGATGGAACTTAAGCCGGACGCGTACACGACAGGGACAATGGCGTCCAGCCTAGATCACGACTGGCCATCGCGTTTTTCTGTGCAGAGCGGTAAATCTATGCTGGATAAACTGCCGATGAGTACTCGTGCACAACTGAGGTACCTTTAACCCAGTTAAAGAGGAAGTTAGATGTATTTTTTTTGGATGTATGCGTTCGACATCCGTGCCACAGGCCTTAAGGCCCATTGCGAGCCTCGAGACATGTTTTATACTGAATATATGTTAAATAAATATGTATGTTATATTAAAAAGAAAACAAAAGTTGGTTTATTTTCACATATTAATAGTTGATTGGCGTTTTTATGAGACTAGAGCGAGAACCACAAACTATCGAAATGGCCCATGCCGTAAAAACAAGTACTTCAATACTGGGTTTGCAGTACATGGATTTCATATGAAGATGTGTATACAAAATGGGTTGCAGAAGCTATCAACCAAGCGTAAATGCAAGCTATGCGGAAAATCGTGTAATCTGTATCATCTCTATCAGTGTACAAAAAAAATATCGCTGATGAAAGTAATGTAGGAGAGCTGTATCACATATGTGCATAAACCAAATATTGGTTAATGAACAATACATTCACTTTCATATTCATTTTCAGATATGGGTACATATTCATGTACGACAATAGCTTTTTCTTTTAAAAATCATATAAGCTAAGCACTGAGCGCAGAGCTATAAGCTCCTTGTTTCCCTTGAGCGAATATTATCTTCTGTTCGAACAGCTAATCATTAACAGAATATAGCATTTGCCTTACACATGCCATTAAGTTAAATGTTTGAACGGAGGCGTTAAAGAACCTAAAATAATCGTGCTGAAAACACTGTTTCTTCCGTTTTTCGTCAATAAACATGATTACTATACTTAAACATGCAAGCTATAAGTTTGTAGCACCGTCAGTAAGAAATAGAGACAACTAACGCGTATTACAGTGATATATATATATATATATATATATATATATATAATTTTTTTTTAATATATAAAATCTTATTTTGCATTGAATCTGCATATTAATATGACACATTATTATAAATATAATGTTGTTATTATACAATTTAAACGCTTTAGCGACCGCCTCACCGGACGAAACAGCGCACACACCGCCTATGCGTCTCGTAGCTTGCCGCGTGATATTTAGCGCACATCTGTGAGGAGAACGGGCATTGATCGCCAACCTAGTGAAAATCCATGAGTCAAACACACCAAGCGATGGTAGCCGTGTATAATGTGCCTTGTGTACACGTGCCGACTAATGCACGCCTCATTTATCCACTTCTCATCCACACGCTCCCTGGCAAGGTACACTTCTAACAACGTTACCTCTGCCGAAGCATTGGTAACTTTTTCCCGCTCCAATAAAAGTTGCCCGTAATAGGTGACCTAAGAATGTAGGTCTCCACGTAGGCTGCGGATCGGCAGTGGAAACGATCAGGCTTAGGTCACCCATTACAATATCGGGGCTATTCCCTGTCAGCTTCCATCAGCTGTTGGTCAGTAGGCCCATTTTACCCCTGCTAACCGCGGTGTATCATCGCTGTGCATTTTCCTGCGTTTGAATTCTAAAACTGTCCGGTAATTTTGCCGGAAACCCTACAAATGTATAAAGTGCCAGTTGGTACAAATCGCAATGCAAAAAAAGATACACATGAAAAGTTATAGATATAGGATCGTTGCAAAATCGTCTAATATCGTTACAGTAACATTAAGATATTTAATAAATAATTAAAGTCCGGGACACCTTATCCTTAAATGCCCAAATGTCTCATTGGCTGTTTGGCTTGTGGAACCATTTTGTTGAAACCAGAGTTCACTCGTATTGATTTCGTCAAAGACAATTAAGGATCATGCTGCGACAACGTACGATAAAGATCGTGCTACCACAAAAATAAGGCCCAATAGTTCAATTCTCTGCCGAAATCCTAATCGGCACAGTTTAGCCACTCCAGATGGTCAGTAGGCTTGAGTTCTTATGTCAGTTAAATCTTATCTGGATACATCGTTGGATCCGACCTCAAACACACACTAGGCTGATATGCGCGGAAAACCCGGTTGTTGGGCACGTCGCCGAATCGATGTTCCCGGATATTCCCGTTATTCGTACATCACGTACTGAGCTTGCAGTGTGAAACGTTCGCACAAGGACACAAATAGTGTTCTCTAAAGGCCATTATGTCGACCGTAACGTGCACAAGTTTGAGCTGATACCTTCCAGGTTTCCCTTTTCATAATAAATTTAACATTTTCCTACGTGTTGAAACTGTCACTTTCTCATAAGCGCGTACAAATACAATTCACTTACGAGCGCTTTATGATCCCGTTACCTAAGTCGCGTATCACTTTAATTACATTAGTGAGGCATCGACATCGTGGATGCCAGTGACACTATTTACTCGAATAAGTGACCCTTTAGTTCCTTTGTATGCGATTTTTTAGTAACTCCTTGCCAAGTACTGCCGCAGCAACAACAACAACAACAACAACAACAACAACAACCCTGTATCCTTGCCAAAATGGATGCACCGTTCTCGTAGCATTTTGAGGGAGGTTGTTTTTAATTCTAAACTATCCTCCGTCCCTCGCGGGCTTGGCGTCGTCGCAGTGAGGCATATCTTCAATGACCGTTCTCATAGCATCAGATACAAAGTTGCAAGCTCGGAGTTTGTGTACGTCGCGTTTTTGCACAAGCGTTTCCGCCTCCGTTCCGATCACCGTCCAGCTGAGAGCCGTAATGTAAGTATGAAGATGCCGCTGCTACTGCCGCTGCTGCTGCCATACTTGATGTCGTTACATCCTAGGTTAAACGTCTTCTCTGCGCGATGTATCTAGTTACCCCGTTCCTACCTCTCCCTCGGATCTTGCTTAGCCCACCGACATGAGGCTCAATTGGTTCAATATGAATATCACATTCGTTGAAATATTAAATGTTGTCTGGTTTGCTGAAAGCTTGCCCACTGTTGCTGCAGCTGGCGCAAATGTCGGTGTGAGGTTCGAATAAGTGTCGTTCTACCACTGTGTCACTTTAACACCAGTAGCAACATCAGAAGCAGTCAGTCACGAAAAGCAGCAATGTACAACTAGCTAGTTTAGTAGCTTTCTTGTTGAAGTAGTATTAAAAAATGGTTCCACCTCCTCGCCTCTTCCTGAGGCCATTTAGGCGAAAGGTTTTTAGTGGGTAGTACGCCAACAAGATCGGCGTATGTTGTGGGACTCGAGTCCCACACTACCCGCTTTGGGTTTGCGTAAAAGCATGTTTCCCTCTCACCAAAAAAAAGTAGCTTTCTTGTTTGAGTTTTTCTTCCTTTTTAAATGTTTTCGTCTTCTTGCTCTCGACCTATTTCAAGGATATTCGTCGGCCCACTTCGGGCTCGCACGCGGGGGGGGGGGGGGGGCTGTTTGTGCAACGATGATAATTATCTAGGGTCGATCTAATAATCAGCATCGATTGCATAAAGGACCGATCTGTCTATATATCTAACTATTTGTCCTTCGGCTCCCTGGCGCCTTTAGGCCACCATCAGCAGCCTGCGCCACAGCCCTCAAGAGTCGTGTTGGGCAACTCGAGGGCTACGTTGACACTCCACGTGTAGCAGCACCAGCTGCAGCTGCCTTTACTACGACAACCACGTCTCGGCGGTTATCGATCGGCCTGTTTCTTTGCTCTGTTCACCCAGCACAGCCGTTTGCAGTTGATCTGGCCTCAAGTCTAGTATCGATACAGATAGACATGTGCGAGGCCAGCAGCAGCGTTTTTCTTCATTGTCAGTCAGCAACATTTGCTTTGGTCAGATAGGTGGGGGAGATCGTTGTCGTTGTCATCCCGGTAGTGCTCGAGGGCATCACGGCGTCCAGTAAAGGCGCAGCACAAGCAGACTGATTATGGTTCGCGGATCGATTAGTAACTAGCGAAGACGCCCACAGTCCGACCGGGCATAGCTCCCCGCACGCACAGGCATTGTGACATAAACTTACTAGTGCACGCAAAACATGCAAACACTCCCCCTTTCCCCCTTCCCACCCCAAAAGCACACAACGACACACAACTGTATCTTGTAGACTGTGTCTTCCCCGCACAAGTTGCAGCGTGATCCATTCATCAATGCCAATTAGTCGTGTACTCGAGCGGGGGAGTAATGTCAACGCACGCACGACCTGCCATCCCCCAGCGACAGTGGGACTATTGTGGCATTGTGCGACGACTCGCAATGCGGAAAGCGAACCCACAATAGGAGCAGACCAGAGGTATAGTATTTGTCGTGATAATATTAGCAGTCGGGGTCAATTCTTCGCCCGGTCGATCGCCTAAGCCTTGGGCTCATTCAGTTTTGGCAATTAACAAAAGCCGATACGGCCGCCGCCGCTGTCTACCGCTTCTTATTTTGTTATGCCGCTACTACGTTGTAATGCTCTGTTACCCACTACTTGCCGTTAGGATGGTGGAGCGTAGTAGCTGGCCAATCGTGTCTTCTACGGAGCGAATGCACACGCATTTATATATATATATATATATATATATATATATATATATATATGAGATTTTACGGGAAAATTGACAGGCACCTTGCGGCAGAATGTCTCACAGGTAAGTAAATTGCTGTTGTAAACAGCTTCTGTATCCACTCAGGTTGTAAATAAAAAAGGTTTACAATGATAACTTTATATGCATAACTGCGTCTAATAGGCTGAGCGGTTTATATCGTAATGGCATAGCGGCATAACACTAGCACGGCTAATGGAAATGTTTGAAGAAAACCGACTGCGAGTAAATACAAGTTCAAAGTATAGAGTCTCAAAATACTGAACAACACTTTTACTGCAACTTTCCACATACCTTCTGCCACCCTTCCTCTTCTTAGATGTGTTTGTACTCTATTAATATTCACATGTTAAATATGTATCGAATGATGCATCATACTAGTGTATCTGCCGTTCGTAGACGTTTGCATCAGAAACGGCTGGTCTTTTCTTAAAGTTCTTTCTACTCTAAGGCTCTGCGCACCTTCAGTTCGTGCATGCCGTGTACACAAATTGCGACAAATTGGATCTAACTTTCAGATAGAAAACAGACTTTCCAGCTTTACCGTACCTCGGCCGAGCGGACTTGCTGGAGATTCGATTGACGGACCACCGCCAGAGTTGTCTTAGAAGAACCACTTACGGATCAAAAAGTAGTTTTAAAGCCTATTACATAGATGTCAGTGTAACTAAGTATATAACTGCATACGAGCAGAAGTATACTTATCAGGATCCGCACTCATAGAAATGTACTGAACAGAAGCTTCACTTATAGAAGGATACTGAACGGGGGCTTTACTTATAAAAAGAATACTGAACAGGGTCTACGCTGCTGTCCGGTGCACACTTGCTTGCTTAAAATTCACTACTCCTCGTCGAATCGGCGCTAGTAGACCGCGGAGTGCATTGAGCTAACCATACGCTTGCACACTCGTGTACATAATCTAGTCATTGTTGTTTCCCATTAACCGGGACTAGGGAAACGACCTACTCCCAAAAAGCGCGCGATGAGAAAGAGAGAAACTTACCACCAGATGCGAAAAGACGATTGCTCGAAATCATGTTTCTTTGGTGTCGATACGATCCTGCGTCATTACTCCACTGCTCGATGACGAACCTGAACTATTTTCGACTCTAACAGCTTCACGTATATCATCTGGTGAGACACTGTGAGAGACGACTTATCGTACGGCGACGTGTCTGTATGGACGAGCATGCGAAGGGTATATCCGAAGGACACAGCACCACGAGACTAATGCGCGCCAAAACACTCATCACACAAAATACAGCTTCTGCTAATAACTGGCAGTCGTAATTCGGCACAATCTACTCGGACTCGTTACAGCGACGAGAACTACAAGGCCGCCTTGGGCTAACGACAACACATGTGACGAGTCTGCGAAGAATAAGGTAGACAGGCGGCTAGGTTGGTTAAGAGCGGCGGTGGTGGTCATTGTAGCACTGACAGTTATGGTTGTGCTTCTGCTGCTGCTGCAGCTGCAGGTGATAATTTTGTCGAGGATGTTGGTGATTTGTCATGATGTTGACGATGACGATGCTGATGACGATGACGATGCTGGTTATTCTTGTTATGAATACGACAACAATAACAACAACAAAGACGATGGTGGTGATGCACTTCCCACCCCACATCAGCGACACTTGCATAGGCGCTCACAAACTTCTTCCTTCGGCAGCTCCTAAACGGTACAAGCTTCGCGACTGCCATCACCACGTTGGTGTCGGTCGTTGCTTCTAGTTAGAACTCAGTCGGCAGGGCTGAGTATTTTTTCTAGCGCTACTCCTGCTACAACCCCTGTAGTCAGCTATTGCTGCTGCTGCTGCTGCCACTAAAACTACTCTACTACGACATAAACTATTGCTATGAGTATTTAACGCTTGCCATAACCCCGCTTGTCTTCACGGGGTGTGTCACGCATGGCGGTGTTGTCGTCGTCGTCGGTGTTGTTGTCTCCGCGTACCCCAGGTACGACGTCTGCCCAGCACACTGGCGCGGCGGCTACAGCTGCAGTTGCGGCTTGCTTGTTTTGCAACAACCTCTGCCAAACTCACACAGGCACGTACGAACGTGACAATACAGGCCACCGCCGCCGCCCCCCCCCCCCCGTCGCTGCTGCTGCCGTCGCCGTGTGACAGCCGAGCCGACAGCGCGTTGACACTGCGGTGGTGGACTGCGGCTCCCCCACCACATACACCCCACGTACTGAACGCTAATAACTACAGCCCGCATCCAGGAGTCGTGGAGCGGGGCACCGCGCCTACTGCGGCACGCCGCGTCTCCTCTGCTGCTGTAGTTGCTGCAGCAGCTGCTGCTGCTGCTGCCGCCGCCGCCGATGGGAAAGGATCGAAGGGCACCAAGGGGTTACCGACTAGGAGACACGGGACGGCTGTTGTCGAGGAGCACTCGCCGCGCGTTCTCGCCTCGCCTCTTCCCGCTAGTCGAACTTCTGCCGTGGTGGCTTCTTCGTGTTTCGTGAACTCTGCCTCGTGGGCCAGCACGGCCGATCGTAGTAGCAAGGTGGCTGGCTGGCTGGCTTTCCCTCAGCTACCCCGCTCCCCCCCTTCCCCCCCCCCCCATAGAGCGCGTGGTCGCGGATCCGCGCCCCATGCTTGTGGTAGAGGCCGCCGTGACTTGGCCGCTGTTGCCTGGCCCGCAGAAGAGACCACGGCGGCAGACATAAAAGAAGAAGAAGAACTAGTAGTAGAAGTGGTAGTGGTAGTACCATGTCAGGGGAGAGGTCCACCAGACTATCGCGGCAATCATTATCATCATCATCGTCGTCGTCGTCTTCGTAGTACGTATGTACGTGTCATAGGGTCCTCAATGTGTGCCGTTCCCCTTCCGCAACAGGCGCTTGTAGTTGTGTGAGAGAGGGCGGATCTGCCCGCCCGCTCAATTGACGCTAAGGGGAGGGATAATGCGGCGTTGTGTACCGCACAGCTGAGGGGCACAGCCGGTAGAGGTCGTGGCGGTCGTCGAGACGTCGGGGGCGCCACTGTCGCCATTGACCCCCGTTTGCCTGCTGGCTTGCTGCAGCCGTCCACGTGCGAGGCCACGTGGTTACGCGGCGGTTGCAGCAGAAGCTTGCGTAGCCCAAGTTCCCCGTATGTTCGTCTCGCGCAAATATATGTAAGCAAACAAACCTTCTAGGTATACAGCTTTGTTAGAAAACCGGATCGGTGCGCATTTCGCTTGTCTTGTGCAGTATGATATACTTATCGTAACGCACACTTGCTAGGTCGTATGCGCGAGTGCTTGACAAATAATGCCTAGGTATGGTTGGCCAAAATGATCATAACATGGGATGAGTAGCGAAGCATGCCCATCAGCAGTGGAATGGCAACGTATATCCGAGATCTGGCGGGTAGAGCAGAGGCAGTAACGGGAAATCAGCGCGCAGGAAATTAGTTGAGACAACTGTTGTCTCTTACAGTGTGTAGAGGTAATGTCGCGTTGGTAGTTAGTGTCACGGGATGAGTAAATAAGCTACTGTGACCAAAAGCGATAAAATGCTGTTCACAATTGCAATTGCGAAACTAACAATAAAAATACTCTTATACTGGCTTCTCTCTAAAACTTCAATAGGCTTTCCAGACCAACAGAACTTAATGGCAATATCCGAAGAGCTTTCCGGAGGGCTAATATACTACCTACACATGAACTGACAAACTTGACACTTACTACCGGTGAAGCCTACCTGATGGAGTAGCTACCCCACTCTGGGCATTTGGAAACTGCATGGAAGCTGCTTAGCGCGGGACGTGGCGGTCCCATGCACGGCGGCCGCATCCTACATGCCTTACAGCTCAGTTTAGCACTGCAATAGAAGTCAAACTACGAGACAGAACTAGACAGACTTGGCAAACAACTGCATGTAAAAGCGCTTGCCAAAAGTATCCTAAGTATGTAAGGCTCCGGTAAAAAATACTACACAGACAACTTGTGAGAGAATCTAGCTGAACTGAGAACCAAACAACATTTACAATCATGTGGAAAAACTCACAATCATTTATCACCAAAAGCAATTAGTCGCAACAAAAACGGGAAAACACACATACATTCTGGTTTGACGGGGAGCCTCGGCAGAAAAGGCAGTTTCCACCAAACAACCCAGAAACCGTAGATCTTTTTGTCGCCAAAAAAATCACGAGCAATTCCAGATGACAGAAAAACGTGCTGTTAGTCACTTTGGATTTCGCGGCTTATTGATGAACCTTCTAACCGACATCTTAAAAGGGATGATAAGTAATATATAATTATTAGATAGACTTGAAGAAAAACCTTACTTAAATCGTTAGGCATAATATAATAAAACTTAAAAATGTGTTTGCCGACCACCTCTGCATTGCATCAACAGATGCCAACGAATTAAAACGAGGTGTAACTGAGCTATATTAATGCATAGGATAAGGCGGAGTTAAAGTGACTATATTGAATACGATAGCGATAAAGTTTAGGAGAGAAAAAAGCCTGGAAGATGGCACTATTTACTATCCTTACTTATTCCGTTACCAATATATTAATTTATATAATATTTATTATTATTAAATTTTCGAAATCCTGTAAGAATAGTTCGCATTTAGAACAGTTGAGCTGCAGCCCCTCCACTGCTCGAACGCTCTAAGACCTTTCATGCCTCCGAAGCAACACCAAAGGATCGTTATCAAGAAGATCGTTACCGTCGAGGTAAAATCGGGGAACCCTGGATGTCACCTGATTGGCGTACTGATGCAGAAAACAATCCATCAGGTTTTATTGACGTGCCCAACAAGTTGGCATCTTCTCCCTGATCAAGCTGGACAGGCTATGGCCTCCTTTGAGTCTTATTGTCAAAGTAGAAAACTTTTGGGACAAGAACGAGTAATGCGTAAATCCATATAGGTGTAATGATGATAATAACCGTTGTGCATATACTGTTTTCTTTTTTACTTTAAAGATTAAACTAAGAAAAATACTTTAACCGAACTTGACGTTTATTTCAAAACAAAAACTCTCAATTTGTTATACTTATAAATTGAGTATAATATTCGAGAAGTTGTAGTTGTAATCCTAGGGTTGTAATCCTAGGGACAAGGGTTTGCTTCAACTAGTGAGCATAACTGTTTTGTTGCTGACATTGCAGCTGTATTTTAGGTGCCATTATGAGTGCATAATAATCATCTCGAAAACACTCCCGCAACTGTGATTCTCGCATGATGACACGTAGTTGGGTGGAGCTAGCTCGACTTGACTCGATTATACCGCAGGGGGCTGCACGAGACTAACAGTCATGCCTGCACAGACGTAAAAGGTAGACTTTTAATGATACGAACGCTTCGATGGCGGGCAGGCGGCCAGCAAGCTACTTTGTCTGACATTGCTCACATAATCTTTTTCGTTTGCCTTACTTGTGTTGTTGTTGTTGTCTACCGTTTTGAAAGAGCTACCGTTTTGAAATCTTCTGCTGACTGTTTACGCGGTCTTTTTCACAAAGGTCACGCGCAGATCATAACTTGTCCATGGCAACAACGAAAAAAAACGCTAAAATTACGTCCTAAATCTAAAACGTCTGCGAATTTAACTATGATAGCTCAGCTCGGTGGACTTTAGGGGGGGTTGAAATCAAACCTACACGAGAGGTGGACATGCCCTTAGCATTGCAGACAACGCATTAGGGCGGCGGAGAATGAGATATGTATACGAACGCTGCAGTGAAGAAGACTACGCACCGCCAGAGGCATGTCATCAACGTAATTGCTGTGAATACGAAAGGCATCTTATGGCGAAGAGAGGTCATCGTTCGCCTCGAAACAAACGGAGGACCCCTCTAGCTAGCTATACAGAAAAGGTGACCTCGAGTCAGATCGCGATCCAGGCTAAACGATGGCTCAGCATCTGCTGGGTGTTGAATATAAGCCTAGGCAATTATTGTGTTTGTGTATGCAATAAGAGAAGGATCAGAAGGATCATTGGCCGAAAGCTTCTTATATACTCAAAGGAGATGTAGTACTAGAAATACGCACTGTTTTATAGGATATATCAAAATGATGTATTCAATGATAGGCCACTGGTCTGGCCTTCTAGCGTTATTGATCCTTAAGCACATTATGTAGTCAGTCACGGGGGTTCCACCTAGGTTGGTTACGCAGTTCCCCAGACCGAGGCGGCCAAGATGCTTCGCCATCTTGGGGACACCTAGAATTTTTGCCCTTTCGCGTTTAAAACTCTGAGCAAGCGAGGACCCATAATGGCTGCTCTACTTTGCAATTTCTGCGAACACTTAAAGCTAGCCACCGATAGGCAACAAGCCAAAGAATTCTTTCAGATTTTAAAATGGAGTACAATGCGAGTTTGTCGCTTTGGTGCTAGACACTTGGCACACATGACGTGGTGACCATCTGATTATTCAATAGGGTAAAATTTAAACCCAAATTTATAGCTATATTATATATATATATATATATATAGAGAGAGAGAGAGAGAGAGAGAGAGACGTAAAAGCGCCCGTCCAATTTGGCTTCAGGCCTATTTTGGCTTACACTAGTAGCCATATCAAAAATGGCATCACCTTTCAAGAGACAATTACATAACCTAAAAATATGACCAAAATGTTGAAGCGATACATTTTTCCTTTCTCGGCCCCATAAAGCAGTAAAATAGCGCTCGGATATGCGATCTCGGCTTAGTTACTTCCGTTCTTTTCTGTGCAGTTTCGCTCTGCAGGTATCTCATGTCAACACACAGAACGAAATGTCTAGCGAAATGTTTCATGTCAGTTCAATGAAAGAGCCAGCAGCAAATTTTTAGTTATTGCTACCACACCAACAAACGCCGCCCAAATTGCTGTTTTGCTTGGACTTGGTTATCATCAACGTGCTGTAGTTCATCAACTGAATATAGACAAATCCACCATTTGCAAAGTCTATCCGTACCAACGGTATCAACTCACGAACAGCTTCCATCCGGGGGGGGGGGGGGGGGGTAATGATTTGAGCAGGGCTTTAGCTACAACCCGTCAGGACGACCGCCTCTTCTAATGAACACTTTGCGAAACAGCCTGCCCATCTCTGCTGCTGCTGTGTCGCCAGATGCGTAGTGCTTTCCGTGCTGCAGCTGTTACTGTGAGACGAAAACTGCATAGCATGAAGGATAGGCCGCAGAAGCGTGCTCTACGTGCACAACTGATCGCAGCCCACCGAAAAGCACGATGTTGGTTGGCGCGCAATCACGTCAAATTCGACCAATGGCCACGAAACGGCACGCCGTTCTATTCTCGGATGAGACCAGGATATCTCTCTACTTTTTTCTACGGTAAAAACAAAGACAAGGAAGAGTGTAATGAAAGAATAATTGCATTTTTTGTCCCGGGATTGTATACACTGTTGCTTTACTAGCACTCACTATCAGGTGAATGTATCTAATTGCACATTATCTTTTTGAACTTGTACATCGTCTTTTTATCTCTCGATAGCTCGGCTATCTATTGGAGAACTGGACATATTTCGTACTTCATGAATTGGAATTCTCTTATGCATTGGCTCATTTTTTTGTTATATACTTTACATATTTATTTAACATATATTCAGTACAAAACATGTCTTGACGCTCGCAGTGGGCCGTAAGGCAGGCCTGTGGCACGGACGTCGAGTGGAACTGCTCGTAGAAATCTAACTACAGAGAACACAGTGGACGCTGTGGGCTGCAAACGCCGTCACCAAATGCCTATCCTTAAACTCTGCCTCCCTACAAGAATTGCTTCTCAGGCAGGTATGCCTTGTTTTGCCTTAAATTAGTACTTTTTTTTAGACAATATTTGCAATAATTATAGTTTACCTAAGGGGCATCATACCTCTTAGCATCTGCGCTACCTAGTGACGACTCGATCACGCAACAAGTATGTTATTCTTCAACCTGTTTTTGAACTCAGGCAGAACTCTTAGCACTTCTGATTTCTTCAGGCATATGTTATATCATACAAATGATACGGCAAAGTTTCTAAGGCCTTGTTGAACGCAAGCGGCTTGTCTGTTCGTGCAACTAGATCGCGTCTCCGGCCTGTTCGGAGACTTCTGCGTCTGCGTCGAATAAAACAACCAGTATATCATTTCTGCAGTGCAGACAGCTTGTCAGCTCTGTCCACTGACAGATATTGTGTGCTGCGCAAAAGACGACAACAACAGAGCCGACAACAGACAGGATCCTACGTTTCAGCCAAATAGTAGTGGACAGCGAGCTTGACCACTTGAAGCCTAAAGCCGCTCGAAGTGCATCAATCAATTTGGGCCACGCTTACCGTGCGGATAACACTTCTATAGGTACCGGCCCGGACTGCTATCCGGACTCCTGGACAATCGAGCTGAAATTCTTTCCCACCCAAACGTATGAAACGCGTTTCGCACAGCAAGACAACAGAGCAAATAGCAACGAGATGCAGGCCGCGTAGCCTCCATCTCGTTGCTAGTTGTTCTGCCAGTAGTGTGTCCAGCTTATGCTGGTGTGGCAATTCAGTGTACTCTACTGGCCGACTAGGGACTCTCCTGCGCGAGGCAAGAGCCCAGGTAATCGTCCTCAATAAATCACCAAATAAACACGCCGCAATGAATTACACGTTCGCATGTGGGCTGCGCGCGATCGGCAGGCATTTTCTCAACTCAGAAACCCTCAAGTTGGTTCAGAGACAGTGATGGGCGTTAGCTGCTTTGACGCTCGGGGCCTCGTTTACTATTTTATCTTTTGAGTGAAGCCAGGCTCTCCTGGTTTAGATCGACATCTTGACAGACTTTCTAAAGCCCTTGCTGTCGGCTTCGGCGCTCCCCGGCTCCTGCGGCTACGCAGTAGCCCCAGCAGCAGCAAAACAGAGCAACATAATACCAAGATAATTGAAAACATTCCGGCTTCCGTCACTTCTCGCTTTTCGCTTTCGAACTTTTCGAAAAGGTCGTTCAGGTGGGCCGGGTCCGAGCTTGCTATTTTTTTTCAGTTGTGGCGAGCGAAAACGGGTCAGGCCGTTTTCGCTGCAGAGATTGTCAATGGTAACCGATTGGTACCAACTTGAGTTGGCAACTTGGCAGCCTACTAGGGGGGTACAGCCAAACGCTCCACGCGTCTACTGGGAGCATTATTTCTTATTATCGTTAGTTACTATTTTATATAGGCAATACTATAAGCCTATACGCTGCTCTCTATTTGCAGCTAAATTGTGTAACGTAATAATCAACGATTAGACTCGCTTATACTTTCGAATTACACACTTTATTTGTCCGATGCAATTTAGCTTCCGTCGTAAATGTAGTACCAACTTGGTTATCCAAGAGTATATAACTAAAACTTGGAAGTTAAACGAAATAGTTGCTGGGTGATGTTGAAAAATTATTTGATTCAGATAGAAGATAAAAACATTCCTATCAAATTACTCAAAGTACAATGATTCACTGAGGGGCCTATATGATTATTTATTTATTAATTAAGCGACAAGGGATGGAGATGACCCAAAACCTGTCAATTAAAACACAAAATTAATAAAAGGTGCCCTCACCATGCCCAAGTAAGTTAAGTATACAATCATCTTGAAACTTATTTCCGATAAGTACACAAAAGACAAGCTGTGTTTAAATATTAAAATTACAAAAAAATAATTTGTAGTTTTCGGCGAAGATCAGTAAACTGGTCAATAACACTTACAGTCGATAACAGTAATATACAATATAATAATATAATATACGTGTTCTTGAACATAAATGTTTAGATGTAACAGTTGGCCAACCCTCGCTGACGAAACACCCTCACTGATCAACCCTCACTTTCGAACCCATTGAGGTACATTAATTGCCAAGCTTAAAAAGATTGTGCCTCAGTTGGATTCTATGCAAAATATTAACATATACTTTAATATAATGTTGGTTATATACAACTCGTTATTTCTTTGTTACTTTACATATTGCTTACCACTGTTTGGGTCAACTTTGACGACTTATATAGACAATACAGGTTGCACAGAACAATGCTTTATTATCATCGTTCAGAACACGAGTTATATTTGGTTATACAAGAGACGAAAAATCTGTACAAAAAACTGTACAAATGTAAACCACTTATGAGAATAATAAAACCTATATATCTATTTGATGTGGCCATAGCCAAATTATGAAGCGCTCTCGATAATAATTTAAGGGATTGTACATCACCTAATGTGTTTAAGGTAAGGTGGCATCATAAAATACTATATGAACAATATCACGAGATATCTAGATAAGACATTTTAGAATTATTTGAATTTCTCTTGCCACTTACAGTGCAAGATACACCGGATCAAATAAATGAAAAGGCCACATATCCTCCAAGTTCGAGTATGCAGTTCCAGTAGTACAGAGCCGCCTCGGTACCCCGCTGAATGTCTAGCGACAGTTTTTGATGCAGATATTCGACACTTCTCGTGCTCCCTGTCGACAGTTGAATGTCTTGCCGACTCGTTAAATAAGCTTGTACGCCTTCGGGCCAGGTCCTTTTCCCTCGCCCTCCAATGTCTCAAATGCCACCAGGCGGAAGTCGTTAGGATAGGTTAGGTGTTAGTAATAGTAATGGCTTTAACTATGTTTGTTGCAGGTTCCACCGATCTTGCCAGATTACGAACACACATTCTGCCATGCCGTAGCTCATAGGCCCGAGGGCCTTCGAAAACATTGCGACGAAATGGTACCCATTCTCTAGACTGGACTATTGTTTACGTTTGTTTCAGCGTGTTATACAGTCCATTTAGCGACGATGGAATTGTTGCGTATGCACAAGGGCGCTGCGATGCAGAATACTGTAGGCTCAACATTTGCGATTTCACTAAGGTAGCAGTATTGTGTCGCCATTAGGTCGTTTCGTAGCGTTATTAAGCTCTAAACCTCGGCTGGTTCTAAGGTAACAACGGGCAGGTTGGCCTTCCTAAATGCTCGTTGAATGCTGTCCTTATAATTGCTAGCTCTCTTTATTAGTGCTTCATTTTTACAACTGTGATGAAAGACCGTTTTTGCTGTTATGAGTTAGTGTCGAGTAAAAAAAAGAGTGTCGAGCGGTGCCGGCGCTTATACGCGGACCCCGTAAATCCAAAGCAATAAGCACGAAGTGTTAGCTGGTTGACAGCTCGAGATACTTTTTCTGCTTCTCTGCATCTGCAACAGACCTGACAGCACTGTGACGAAGGAATGATACTCAACAATCGTTGTATATTTTTTCTTTAACGCTCTGACAACTACATTTTAGACGCGTGTAATGGGCTAAGTTGCCCGTGGCACGATATCGTCTAAATGCATCTATCGTCATCGCGTTCTCGTACTGGATTTATATAGGCTTTCTCCAGCAGTGGTATGTAGCAGCAGGGCAATGACAACCACGTCTAACAATTACACCCAGCAAGGCCGGGGCTCGAACTTGCGATTGTTTTGCTAACGATGTTGGCATGGCAACGCCCTGTTTCGAACGGTGCGGTAGCCGCCTTAGGCACCGCCGCTACCGCTATTAAAACGGAAACAAACGATTTAGAGCACTCTTCTTGAAACCGCAGTTCAACGCAGCACCACAAGAATGATTCATGGCACACTCCCGAGAAAGAAAGGCCTTTAGGAATTTATGTTCATATGAACATAAATTTGTATTTTTAATATTATTATTATTATTATTATTATTATTATTATTATTATTATTATTATTATTATTATTATTATTATTATTATTATTATTATTATTATTATTATTATTATTATTATTATATTATTATTATTATTATTATTATTATTATTATTATTATTATTATTATTATTATTATTATTATTATTATTATTATTTTTTTTTTCACAGATACAATAGCAATATAGTATTTATTTATGTGTATTAAGATATGCATTTGTGATGTAAGAACATGTGCACAGCCCGCTCGGGGCTTAACTCAAGGCGTTAGGTCCAGGCTTGGGCTGGTCCACCTAGCCAGCACCAATCTTCTTCCGACATCGTTAAGCAGTTTCTTCGTGAGCAGCCCAGGCCCCCCCCCCCCAATGTCTCGAACGCAAGGGGTGAGAACAAGTGTGGGTAAGCAATATTTGAATACTTTTTGCACTTGGCTGCTTCCGCTAGAGCTACTGCGTGTCCAGGGCGGGCTGCGCCCGTACCGACCATTGAAGGGGCTGAATAGTCGGTTACGGTCGCATCCCACACCAGCATTTGGCCCCGCTCAAAGGGAGTCAGGGTCATTCCATCAGGTCTTCTTCCATCGTCTCTGACTAAGCCGGGAGGCTCAAAAATGCATGGGTAGCCCGCCGACCGTAGCCCTCTGCTAAATGTTTCATTCAAGGCTGAGTGGCGTGCAATTCTGCCTGAACTCTGCGCACAGGAAAGTCTATGGTGACCTAGGGAGTCGACCTCATCACCGCACCTGCACTGGTGTGGGGAGAGTAGGTCTACTCCTAACCTCAACCCGACTAGTATTCGTGTAGACTCGTCATCCAGGAGGGTACCAAGTTGAGGGCTTGGGAGGGCGTGCAGCCATGCACCTGCACCGGACGAGGAAAGTGCCTGTAACCTCGCTTTGCTAGCGGCCGTAGTTGTTCGGTCCCACAGGCCGCTCCATCGGCCGTCGTTTGCCAGTTCTGACCACGAGCGCTGAAGAGAAGGAGTCTCCGGTAAAGACCCACAGAATGCAATGGCGTCATCCTAAGTCTTCTCAAGCGTGGAGTGGAAGCTTGCAATCGCTTGGGGGTCCAGGATAGACGCAACGACACTAGTCGCCGAATGTAAGGAGACGATGTATGTTGCGACTGAAAGAGAAACTGCTTCAGGCAGGCCCAGTCCACCTTTGGTTACCGGTAAGAGGGCCTGAAGTAGGGAATCGTCTCGCAACCGCAGGTTGAGTATAGATTCCAACGCGAAACCCAACTTCTAGTTAATTTCCTCCAACTGGGCCGAGAAGGCTAAACTGTTGGTTCGCCTGAACAGGTAGTTCAGCCTAGACGCGGAGAAGCATGAACACAGGAGGTACAACCCCCGGTGAGCGCCCAGCTGGGGAAGACGATTAAAGCCAATTTCAAGTTTTTCCCTCCCTCGTTCGATTGTCGGTCCAAGGTGGTGAGAGAACAGGGGTACGCCAAGAAGATCCAAGTCGCCTGTTACGCGGCAACCTGGAAGTAGATTCTGTATAGCGGATATGTCAGCTGTACTTGAGCCGGTTATGTGAACCTCACACTTGACAGGGTTCAGGTCCAAACCGCTGCATGTGGTGAAATTAAGTATCTTCTTTAAGTCTTCACAGACCGTACTAATGTTACCTCCAATGACACCGTCGTCCAAATACCAAATATTGAGTGAACTTTCAAGTGAGTTAACCAAGTCTTTAAGGGCAAGACAAAGCAGAGGGGGAGCAAGGGGATTTCCCTGTTGAACAGCTGAAGTAAGCAGTGCCGAGGGCAAGACCAAGTGCGATGGAGCACCGTAGGCCAATTTCACTTGATGATAAATAGCAGGGGTCTCATCTCCAACCATTTTTAGCAAATGATCCCTTCTGACGGTGTTGAACGCGTTTTTAAAATCAAGTTTGACTAGCACGGATGGATCGAGCCGAGAATCAATAAAAGCCCTGGTAGCGTGAATCATTATTTCAGCACCCCCCTTGGTGGAAAAACCCAACTGGTGAGGCCCGACCGCTAGGCTGATAACATCTTTAGAGTCCCTTACTGCCAATTTTGCCGCGATCCTGCGTAGTACCGATGAACAAGCGATAGGTCTAAACGAGCCGTCCTTCTTCAGTGCAAACAGCCTCGCGCCGAAGATAAGAGGACACCACCTTGGATGCGGAGCTCCCCATCGCAGTAGATCGATCACCTTTGCTAGGGCCTTGCTAAGTCCGTCGGATGAGCAGCCGAGAGTCGGTGAGAGAAGGTCCTGTAGCAGTCGAGGTCTGATGAAATCCAGACCGGCGCTCGAGCTCTTTGAAAATGATTCCATCGTATAGCGAATATCCTCGACCGAGGTATAAGACGGTAAAAGTTGTGAAGGGGAGGAGACGGCCAACACAAGTCCGGTTGCGTGGGGGGGTGTTTTTCCCGTAGCGACGCTGCGGCGGCTGGTTCATCGACCATAACGTCGTCAGACAGAAGAAGGCGGGCTGCCCCTGACACGTCTCCGTCCGACAGTTTGGCCGACACTGCCCGCGTGATCGAATGATTTCGCTCAACATTACCACCCGATTCGCCCGCGGTATGCAGGAAAGCCAAATCTGTAAGTCGAGCACCGCGTCGAAACTCCACCAAGTTCTTCCTAATGATCACTGCCAGAGAGCGTGTATCCCTGCAGCCTACCGGTAGCCTTAACACGACTGGGGCGAAGGAGAAAAACCAGGCCGCGTTGTCGTTGTCCACGACAACCTTTAACAACACCTCCGACAGTGCGTCAGCCACCGACTTTCTGACCACCTTGAACAGGATGCAAACCAACTTCCCATTTTTTATGAAGGCCTGGATGCACTCCGTGAGGTCGGAATTGACTTCTTTCGGAGCCCCGTCATGATGGGGTATAGTGCTCCCGCCCCCATGTTTGACTGTGACATGTCTACGAAGGCCTCGCCTAGCAAAAGTCTGACCGCATTAGTGACACGTTACCTTGTTGGGCCCCAGGGGGTTCGGTGTAGTTGCAAGGATCTCTATTGACGTGAAGCTCGGGCCGGCTCATTCTCAAGAATCCGACAAAGTGACCAGTGTGGGTTCTGTCACCTTTCTGCCATTGTTATGATCGTCCGCCATTATGATTGCCTGAGGTCGCTAGCAACCGTCAGAAGCGCCAGTAATGACTGTAGCGCGTTCGTTATTGACTTAATCATTTTTGACAACTCGGACTTTATATATATATTTCTGGCTTCCATCAAAACCCGATTCCTTTCTCTCAGGTAAAATAATCTTGGGCAGCTTGGTGACTTTGCATCGTGGGGTCCCCTACAGTTGACACGTTTAGGCGGGTTCAAACAATCGGCAGCAAGGTGACCTTCTCTGCCACAGTTGCGACAAGCCTTGGGGAGTGAGCAGTTAGCCGCCATATGGCCAACCCTGGAACAGTTGAAGCAGACTCTGGGCTGGTCGAGTTCTAGAACCACCGCATGCGAGCGATAACCAAGGAACACTGACGCCGGCGGTTGACGATCGAATGTCAAGATAACTTTGGGTAGAGGCTTCTTCTGAGCGCCAGAAGAGACGATCAGTCTTCGGGCAGCGTTAACGCCAACGTTTGATAGCTCCGTTACGATATCTTCCTCCGTTAGCGAGGTGCAGACACCTTATTATTATTATTACTATTATCCTCGGGCGCGCTTTTAGACAAGCCGGCCAGAAGGCTGGTTTGGCGCCAAAGAGTGCGGACGTGTGGCTACGGAGCTCCGAGAGGTTATGCTTGCTCGTGTGTATACAGGCAGGTAAACCTAGAGTGTGACATACCGTGATGACACTTGTGATGTGTGAAACTCAGTGACCATTTTGGTGTATTGTGCGTGACCGTGCGACGAACGGGGTAAGGAGCCAGGCTGCTGTGAAGTTCAAACAAGTCCTTCTCGGCAGGGGGACGCACAAATGAAGCTGATCCTCCACGGCCTTGAACAGGGCACCTCTAAGGAGGAACTGGAGCAAGCCGTCAAAAACCAGATTCAGGGCGAGGGCGAGGTAACAGCAGAGGTCCCACGCAAAGCGGCAAAATGAGGCTGGATTTCTGCCCTGCTCATAAGTAGAAGGATTGGCGAGGCCCTACTGAAGAGAGGACGACTTAGTGTGGGTTGGTCAACGTGCCGGGTGACCGAACGGATCGATCTCCCATGCTGCACGAGATGCCAGGGGATGGGCCATACGGCGAAAGATTGTGCTGAAGAAATGCCTCAAGACCGCAGATGCTATCGCTGCGGAGCCACTGGAAATCTAGCGAGAAACTGCACTGCTGAGATCAGAAAGTGCTACGTATGCTCTGTGGCAGGGCACTCAGCGAACTCAATGGCATGTCCTGCCGAGGAAAGAAAAGGGGTGGACGATCTGCGAAGGAAGAAGATAGGTCTACTGCTACGACAGGAGGGACCGCAGAAGAGTGCCAGAGTGCCGGTTGGGAGTTGACCTATGCCTCTTGTCAGAGCCAAACGAGGCCCTGGCAAAGGCAGCGGACAAAAGGGTATGGACAGTAGACGAAAGAACGGACACCGCGATCTGGTGGACAAACCGTCGAAAAGACATCGCCGGGGCAGGGGCCAGAGAAAGGGGTTCACCTGGATACAGATCGATGGAGGCGCAGTATTCTATAGCTGCTACTTCTCCCCCAACAGAGGCCAAGAGGAATTTGCAGAATACCTTGAGGCACTGGACGTCAGCGTCAGAACACATGATCATCAGGCCCAGATTATCACGGGAGACTTCAACGCGGCGTCTGTGCTTTGGGGTAGTAGGCGCACCAACTTTCGGGGACAATCCCTGATGGAATGGTTAGCTAAACGGAACCTTTTGATTATGAACAACCCAAAAGAGGCCGCGACGTTTGCCCGCAGAGATCAGGAAGCCTTTATAGATCTGACGATCAACGCCGCAAATACACCCTACAGAGTAGTGAACTGGGATGTCTTCGAACACGAAGATAACCTTAGTGACCACCGATATATAACATTCACGGTGACAAACGACGGATCACTCAAAAGCACGGTGACTGCCGCTGGGTGCAACAGGCCCAGATGGTCGGTTTGCAGGATGAGGGAGGAGAAGCTTAAGGAGGAGATAGTTCGGGGCTGTAACGAACTGGAGGACACCTTCAACGAGAAAAGCTTAGACAAAATCCTCCGTAAAACATGTGAGAAGGCAATGCCAGCTTCAGTACATCCGCGGCGGGGAAACGCTGCACCAAAGTACTGGTGGTCCCCAGAGGTGGCCGCTGCACGGAGAGAGTGCAATAAAGCCCGGCGCCGATACACTAGGGCCCGTGGGAAGGCCAAAAATGCGAGAACGGAATCGTCTGGGCAGGAGTGGCGGGATAAAGCAGATGGTCGCTGGTCCGAATACAAGGCAACACGCGTGAACCTGAAGACCACTATCAGAAAGAGTGAGCTTCGGTGCTGGAACCAACTGATCAAGCAGGACGTGTGGGGGAAGCCCTACAAAATTGTGATAGACAAACTGGGCAAGAGAGCTCTAACGATCCCACTTGATCTCGTAGAAGCCATTGTGGCTCACCTTTTTCCGGTGCAGACGAAGGAAGGCAGAGACCCTATTACGGTGAATGAGGAGGACATTCCTCCTGTAACGCTCGAGGAGGTCCAGCGAGCGGCTGAAAGGATGTCAGAGGGCACGGCCCCAGAACCCGACGGCATACCCCCGGAGGCGATCAAATGTCTAATGAAGGAGTGCCCATCGGCCTTTAAGACGGTCGTAGACGCACTTCTAAGAGAGGAACGGTTTCCAGAAGAATAGAAAAAGGCCCGCCTGGCTCTTATTCCAAAGCCGGGAAAGGAGCCATGCTCGGCCTCAGCCTACAGGCGCATCTGTCTTCTTGACACAGTTGCCAAGGCCGTGGAGTCAATACTAGCGAGCAGACTCAATGACGCAATCGAGGAAAAGCAAATCTCGCTCTCAGAAGATCAGCACGGGTTTCGTAAAGGAAGGTCCACGCTCCAGCCCATTAGCAAGATACTCGCTAAGGCCGAAGAGGAGAGACAGAAAAGCCCCAGAGTTCGTAATCTTTGCCTCCTGATATTGCTGGATGTAAAGAATGCGTTTAACAGCGCAAATTGGAGGGTGATCCTGAATGCGGCGGAGAAAAAGGGAGTACCAGCGTACATTCGGCGTATGATAGCGTCGTATCTGGCCAAACGTAGTGTGAGATACGACGGCAGGGAGTACGCGATGACTGCAGGTGTACCACAAGGTTCCGTGCTAGGACCTACGCTATGGAACTTAGCGTACGACGGCGTGCTAGAGATGAGCAGGCATCGATGTGTTGAGTTCGTCGCCTATGCCGACGACCTGGCAATCTTAGTCACCGCAAGGGATGCGGAGCTGTTGGAGGACCGAGCAAATGACGCCTTAGATGGGGTTAGCCGGTGGATGAAGTCGCACCATCTAATGCTAGCACCGGAAAAGAGCGAGGCGGTTTTGCTTATTGGTAGAAAGCACTGCCAGGAGCTGGATATCCGTGTGGACGGTCACATGATCCAGATACACAAGCAGGTCAAATACTTTGGAGTAACAGGCGCACCAACTTTCGGGGACACTCCCTGATGGAATGGTTAGCTAAACGGAACCTTCTGATTATGAACAACCCAAAAGAGGCCGCGACGTTTGCCCGCAGAGATCAGGAAGCCTTTATAGATCTGACGATCAGCGCCGCAAACACACCCTACAGAGTAGTGAACTGGGATGTCCTCGAACACGAAGAGAACCTTAGTGACCACCGATATATTACATTCACGGTGACAAACGACGGATCACTCAAAAGCACGGTGACTGCCGCTGGGTGCCACAGGCCCAGAGGGTCGGTTCGCAGGATGAGGAAGGAGAAGCTTAAGGAGGAGATAGTTCGGGGCTGTAACGAACTGAAGGACACCTTCAACGAGAAAAGCTTAGACAAAATCCTCCGTAAAGCATGTGAGAAGACAATGCCAGCTCCAGTACATCCGCGGCGGGGAAACGCTGCACCAAAGTACTGGTGGTCCCCCGAGGTGGCCGCTGCACGAAGAGAGTGCAATAAAGCCCGGCGCCGGTACACCAGGGCCCGTGGGAAGGCCAAAAATGCGAGCACGGAATCGTCTGCGCAGGAGTGGCGGGATAAAGCAGATGGTCGCTGGTCCGAATACAAGGCAACACGCGTGAACCTGAAGACCACTATCATTAAAAGTGAGCTTCGGTGCTGGAACCAACTGATCAAGGAGATCGAGCAGGACGTGTGGGGGAAGCCCTACAAAATTGTGATGGTCAAACTGGGCAAGAGAGCTCTAACGATCCCACTTGATCTCGTAGAAGCCATTGTGGCTCACCTTTTTCCGGTGCAGACGAAGGAAGGCAGAGACCCTATTACGGTGAATGAGGAGGACATTCCTCCTGTAACGCTCGAGGAGGTCCAGCGAGCGGCTGAAAGGATGTCAGAGGGCACAGCCCCAGAACCCGACGGCATACCCCCGGAGGCGATAAAATGTCTAATGAAGGAGTGCCCATCGGCCTTTAAGACGGTCGTAGACGCACTTCTAAGAGAGGAACGGTTTCCAGAAGAATAGAAAAGGCCCGCCTGGCTCTTATTCCAAAGCCGGGAAAGGAGCCATGCTCGGCCTCAGCCTACAGGCGCATCTGTCTTCTTGACACAGTTGTCAAGGCCGTGGAGTCAATACTAGCGAGCAGACTCAATGACGCAATCGAGGAAAAGCAAATCTCGCTCTCAGAAGATCAGTACGGGTTTCGTAAAGAAAGGTCCACGCTCCAGCCCATTAGCAAGATACTCGCTAAGGCCGAAGAGGAGAGACAGAAAAGCCCCCGAGTTCGTAATCTTTGCCTCCTGATATTGCTGGATGTAAAGAATGCGTTTAACAGCGCAAATTGGAGGGTGATCCTGAATGCGGCGGAGAAAAAGGGAGTACTAGCGTACATTCGGCGTATGATAGCGTCGTATCTGGCCAAACGTAGTGTGAGATACGACGGCAGGGAGTACGCGATGACTGCAGGTGTACCACAAGGTTCCGTGCTAGGACCTACGCTAGGCCTAGCTCGCCAGGCCAAAGGAGCCCTCGGAGAAAAAGCGCCGTCTTCTAGCATCAGCCGCTGATTCAATTCTGCTCTATGGGCCAGCAGTGTGAGTACCAGCTGCACTGAAGACCAAGAAGAATAAGAAAAAGCTCAGGAAGGCGCAGAGAGTGCTGGCCATCAGGGTCGCCAGAGCGTACAGAACGGTGTCTACAGACGCTATGTTGTTAATTTCCCGCATGATACCTTGGCCAAAACGGATAGAGGAGAATATCCTCTTATACCGGGACCAGACACTTAGAAAAGACGATGCAAGAATAAAGACTCTGGAAAGCTGGGAGGCTGAGTGGACTGGGGCTAAACGAGATGCACCAGGGTCGTGGACGAGATCAATAATCCCAGATATCATCAAATGGTACCGATGCGAGTACGCGGAGACGACGTACTACCTAGGCCAAGTTCTCACCGGTCATGGCAGCTTCCAGACCTACATGGTGAAGATTGGGAAGACTGAGGTAGACATATGTGTCTTGTGCGATGCCGGCGAGACCGACGACGTGGATCACACGCTTTTTGCATGCAGAGCTCTTGAGATCACGAAACAGACAACCCGCTCACGACTAGACGTGCAGTGCAATACAGCGAGAGACCTACTCTCAGGGATGCTCAGCTCGAAAAAAAGCTGGGAGGCGGGCTCTGATTTTGTGGAGACTGTTATAAGAGCCAAGATTGGGCTGACGGAAGAAGGCGGCAACGCATGGAGCGCCGCCAGGCCGAAGATTAAGAGCCAGACTAGCGGCTCCCTACATGCACTTAAGTAATACCACAACTATCCCGGTCATGTAGGTTAGGGGGTCACCAGGTTTTTAGTGGGTTTAAGAATCCCACACTACCCAGACCAAAAAGTGAGCGTTATGCATTTTTGTTCCTGGCCCCTGTAACAAAAAAAAGACAAGCCGGCTACCAAGTCACACTGGGACCTGGTGGACAAATGTTTTTTTTAACAAATGCGGTATTTTTTTACATTTTTT
The DNA here is from genome assembly GCA_003439945.1 of Dermanyssus gallinae. Classification (NCBI taxonomy): domain Eukaryota; kingdom Metazoa; phylum Arthropoda; class Arachnida; order Mesostigmata; family Dermanyssidae; genus Dermanyssus; species Dermanyssus gallinae. The sequence goes on along the minus strand of QVRM01004363.1, from coordinate 181,596 downwards.
GGAGGGTGGACAAATGCGATTCGCATTGATTGATTGATTTATTCGCTTGATAGGTGTGTGTACACATATCACCCTTTTATATCAGGGGCGCATAACGCTGCAGCTATTAATTATCTATGTTGTAGTCCGCCGATGTTTGCCTTTATGTGCTGAGCACCTTCCATCGGGATAGTCTCTGCTTTGTAATCTCTACCTGTGCCTTTTCTGCATCCTTGCCTAATCCTAGCGCTTCCCCTAATTTTAGATCCCTAACCCCTCCTAATTGGTCACACTCCATAACCAGATGATCTATCGTTACTTCTCTTTTACCGCATATCCGACATATCGTTGTTTCTAATTTCTCGTAGCAATGTGCTGCACCCTCGTGTCTAACATACCGGCTTTCGCATCCGCTAACAGCCCGCTGCCTCTTGTATTATCATATAACCATGTTACTTTACCCCTTTCCGATTTTATATTCCCGTATACTTCCTTTAAACTAGTTTTCTGCATACGTGCTGTCCGCCACTTCTCGGTGTATGCTGTTTTTACCCTACTTTTAATTTGCCCACTGGACATAACAGTGTCTGCCCATTGTTTATTACTGAGTCCTATTTGTCTTGCCGCAAATTCCACCCTCCTGTCCTATTTTGTTTTAACTCCCATTGCCCCTTTTACCCATTGTATCTTTTTAACCCATCGTTCGTTATTCAATGCCCTAATCCTACTACAGTATCTCAGCTTACTTTGCACTTCTCTTTCAATGAATTTGAACATACCGCCTTCCCCTTTGAAAAACTCTCTGCTACAATTAAAGCGGTATCCCAATGAGAATCGAATTACTTTTATTTGAATCCCTTCTAACTTGCTCCATAAACCCGAGCTATGCACTAGAACAGCGTTTTCAAAAGTCAGCCCTGCATATGCAGATACCGCTGCAATGATCTCGTCTGCAAGTGTGGGCCGGTAGTGTCGGGCTACTTAAAACCAGTCATGTTCCAATCGTCGCATTCGATCGGGAACTGCATAAGCATAACTTCAAACAATCAGCCGCTGGCGTAGGACGTCACTGTCTCCGACGCGTACGCCCTCGGCTATCGTACGCAAGCCAGCGCGAACGTCAGCCACATCAGTCACCAACAGGAGATGTACAAACGGCGCATATACGCGCATCTTCTTGAAGACCACGTTGTAATGGCGTTCGGTCTCGAGCCATCTGGCGTTTAGGGCAAGGATGCACTCAGACCGACAAAAGAGCTTAAGAAGAAACTCTTTGAGGCCGGAGCCGAGATCGACTGCGTTCCTCCAAGAGAGGGTGTCATTGGAGAGGCAAGATGACGTTGAGTGGTCACCGACACTCGAGCAATAATAATAATAATAATATAAGCAATGTGTTGCTATGAATAATAATAATAATAAAACCTTGTTAAAAAACAATTATTATTATTGTTATTGTTGTCGGGACCGCCATGGCGACGCCAACAGCTGCTGTTGGAGCCGAAGTCAATGGCGGTCGCAGTCAAATATTGTTAGAATTTTGGCGGTGGAGTGTTGGAACAGCAATGTGAATTATTTTGAGAAAACAAAACTGGTCGAATGTAAGAAAAAAAGAGTGGAAGGCTGGGATGGACTGGAGCGAAACGAGCGAAACCCAAGTTCTCACCGGTCATGGCAGCTTTCAGACCTAGACGGTGAAGATCGGGAAGACCAAGGTGTACATATGTGTCTTGTGCGATACCGGCAAGACCGATGACGTGGATCACACGCCTTTCGAATGCAGGGCTCTCTATATCACGCGGCAGACTGCTCAGGCACTACTAGACATGAAGAGTAGTACGACAAAAGATCTACTTTCAGGAATGCTTAGCTCGACAAAAAAAGCTTGGAAGCGAACTCAGATTTGATGGAGATTGTTTTGAGAGCGAAGACAAAGATGACGGAAGAGAGGAGGCAACGCATGAAGCGCCGCCAGAAGACTGAAAGCCAGACTATTGGCTCCCTACATGCACTGGATTATGTGGATGTTACGGTCATGCAGGTTAGGGGATCACCAAGTTTTTAGTAGGTTTGAGAGTCCAATACTACCCAGGCCAAAGGATGTGCATTATGCATTTTTCTTCCTGGTCACCTGCAAAAAATTTGACGTATTTGTTATGATTTACGTTTTTGAAAATAAAAAAAGCTTGAATTATTGGTGTAAAAAGTATCATTTTGCGGATCTTACGTCAGAGTCAAGGCGGACTTCGTGGTCCGCGTCGAACAGGCGATAGGTGTGGGTAAGAGCTAAGCCTTGTTTGCATTTCAGTAGTGGGCACGGTGAAGCCTACTATTGATGTCTAAGGAATTGAGATCCGTTCAACCGTTTGTTTGCATACTAAACAAAACAGTCCATAGGTCCCTGATGTAAAGTTACAGCTTGCTCAAGGTGGGAAGCCGTCTGCTTCTTCCTATAAGCTTATATGCGATGCCGTGTCTGGAAGACGTGAGACACTGGAGCTTATATTTAAGACGTTTTATGTACGCATTAATCCTCCTTTATATATATATATATATATATATATATATATATATATATATATATATATAACGTTTAAAGCAATTAAGCAGCAAATTTGAAAATGCAAGGACATTTTCGAAATAGCTGCTTCCCAACAAACGACAAACGCGGATTCAGTAAAAACGCGTTGACTAACAAGGACAGACAACTAGTAATTGGATGTGTATTTGTAGTAAATTATAGAGAATTAGCAGTCGTTATCAGCCGAGAGTCAACAACGAACGTGTTTTGCATGAACTCCTGCTCAAATACGATTGACAACGCTTGCCCGGGGGCAAGCGTCTAACTCGAGCGGAGTTTAACATTTTTATTTTGTCACGGGGGAACACACAAGTAAGTCGCTGCGTGACACGCTTTTTGTGTTACGCTTCCGTGGCGGATTTCAGTCCGCTCTAGGGGTTTAAGCCAGAACTCGGGCCGGTTGCGCTGTTCAGAGGACAATTCATACTACCCACTACTGTTCCGTTCTCCACACATAGGGCCCTGACGTGTCGGGTAGAATCGCCGAGCTTGTCATTTTTTTAACGTGAGTACGTGAGGATTCGACTTTGACCTCCCGACTAAATGCGTTTGGAAAGTTGTAGAGTAAAGAGGGCAGTAGCGCTGGAGCAGATATGCAGGAACTTTTGAGAGAAAACGCAGGAGGTCGATAAGGGGAATAAGAGTATAACGCAATTCATTAATGTGGTAAGCGCGCTGAATGAGAAACCCCCGATTTCTTACATGATGCCTCATAATACAAATACCTGTACAGAGCAATAAACACATGGACTGAGCAACTGCAGACTGCCGTTAGAATATATACAAATGGAAACAAACGTAAAGCCCTCAAGGACAGAAAATCAACGTAAATGGGCACTCAGGACAGATATAAAATAAACATAACAGACGCAATAGAAGGGAACTCGGACACGAATCGGAAACCTTTTCGGGGAGCCCTGGTCTTGCGGCGACTTCAGTGAGTGTCCCAAGGACAGCGACCGCGTTGCCGGTCTGTACATATGCCTAAAAAAGCCTTTGGCGGAGAAACGTCCTGGAAATGCAAAACCCGGTTAGCTTTTGGGGTTTGCGACACTGCAAAGAGAAACAAAGATCAATGTAATAAGTAAAGGGGAACCATGCTACATAACAATTTGGTAAGAGAAGACTGAGATTTTGACATGGAGAACTAAAACAGTGCTGACAGCCCCAGCGGGGAAGTGTGGGCGGAAGGCTTAGAAGCTTTTACAACAAAAACTGGAAACAGCAGATTCAGAAACGTACGGAGAGGCCGGTACCGGTATAAAGTATTGGCATTAACAATAGGGAGACCCGGAACCAATGGACGCCCAGGATAAGGCAGCACAGGCAAAATTGCCGGAAGTTCCCAATAATAGCGAAGCAATTATGTTCACATGACATCGTCTCTGCACATCGATCAAAATGACCCTAGCCAGCGTAAAAACTTAATTTTCTTCAAAAGCAACGACTGTATAGCTTATAAATTACGCCTGACTTTAGCTTTATTACTAAGATTTATAGATCTCTTGTTCTTTTAAATTTTTAAATTGCTCTCCAGTCTGGAAGCCCCACCTGACCATAGATAGAAAGTTAGCGGAAGTCGCCCAGAACACCTTCCTAAGACGCCTGCGGTTCAGGTGGCCTCGAAGCGTGTCAACTAATGTTGTTCCTAGTATCGACACACTTTTCTAACAACGTAGAACAGTAGCAAATATAGATTAGGAAACACTGTCTGCTATGCTACGCAGTCAAATAAATAAATCCAGCTCACAGGAGACAATTGATACATACGCTGTGGGATATTGGGGACAAGTGTGTCGAGCTAAGTTGGGAAGCTCGACAAACCTGGCCGAAATTTGTCCAACTATTCAAGGGCAGTTCTATACTGTCCCAGACTTACTTTTTCGATGTACGCTTTACATCTTTCTCCAGTAAGAGTAGAGAGATAGGAAAACAGAATAAAGGCTAAGACAATGGTAAGTCTAGCCGAATATTCGTTGAATTATGTCTGATGACAAAACGTATACAAGAGTAGTGCTATACGGGAAACGCAGTGTTTTATGGCCAATTACGGGATCGAACCAGTTTTGTTTCCAGGCATGAGGGCATAAGCTTTTTGTGTGACGATGCGCATGAGTAGACTCAAGCAAAAGTAGACTCATTACATATTCTCTGTCGCCAAATGTCTATAAGCTTCGAGCGAGCCGTAACAATCAGCCTCCTATGACATCATTTTTTGTATAAAATGGGCAAGCGAACGGCGGGCCCTGACAATACACTTGCTAAATGTAAATTAGAACCAGAAATACAGAAGTATGCAAGCTATTAAGCACAATAGAAAGTTACGTGATCTGCCATGCCCCAAATCCATCTTGTTACCGGTCGTCTAGTTACGTTTCTCTCTTAGTCAACTACTCATATTTATTTCACTTAAAATTGACTATTGGACTATATACAACATAGTTCATGTTAGTATTAAACATAATTAAGTGTTGTCCTGCCGTTCTACCGAGAGAAGAAGTGCAAAGATCTTCGTTGCAGTGCCGGACAATCAACCGAGTGGCACTTAACGCATTGCTGCGAGCAGAACCGACAAATACACTGAGTGCTATAATCTTCATGAAACTCCCTACGGTAGCATACGATGTGATGGAACCCGTGTACGATGAACTTGGTATAGACATGCCTGCCATCGCAGGCCACCCCGGCCCACAACCAAGGCGACTTAAAAACGTCGAGCGTTCTCAGCTCCATCGCTGCCTTTGTGACTTTGCGTAGCTACTCTTCTAAGAATTGGTTAAATAGCTCTGTCACAGGCATACGCAGCCGAAGCCAAAGCATCTCCACCATCGGCGCACCATCCGACAATACAGACACAAAGCAGCTTCTCGCCTTGATTAAAAGGCAAAGTACTCGCTGTATAGTGTGAAGCACTTCTCAAGCAAATTCAAATCACCTTGAAATAGGTGTTGCCACAATCTGCCTAAACTATACGCCAACTTTGGCAGAGTCTTTAACATAAACAAACGCACTGCCGTACCGACAAACAGTCGCCGTACATCTCCGACCCCTCCGTAGAGAGCTTCCAGTACCCAGTTAACACCCTCTTCGATGTGTGAGAGATGCAAACGACGTTCCCTTGCAGCGAATCGGCAGACCCAAGTATGGGAAAGAGTTTGCAAACTCTAATGGCCTCGCGCAGCAACGAATAACGTCGTTTGCAGCACCAATGTTACGGTGAGCAACAGCGATATCATCAGCATACAACACCACCACGGCATGTTGAAACATTTGACGCACGCATTGAACAAAATTGACCAGAAGCAGCGTGAACGAAATTCAGCTTAGTAGGTCTCCTTAGGAGATCCGATATTCTGCGTTAGCTGGCCGCGCCCTCCCTCTACCAACAGCGTGTTATCGTCAAAGAAACTGAATACTACTTTGTCGAAGCTGTGACGTAGTCAATAAAAACTGAATAGAGGCGGCCTCCTGGACGAGACACTGTCCGTTCTACTTCGGATTGCAGAACGTGAATGGCGTTGCGGGTCCCATGCCCTTTCTGAACCCGAACTGCTCTGGAGGCAGGTCATGTTTGGTGTCTTGCTTATTTATTTACGAAAGAAAGCTCATTATGCATTACAACATTTAAGCAAGCAGACTAATTACGCGTATTAGAATGCAGCCGTTATGACATTGATACGAATACAATCCAGTTTTTGCATCGAACTCTTAGGATCGTCGTATCTCCACCAATAAATTCATTATTTAAAAACATCACCATATCCCAGGTACGACATTATCTGTGCTACATTGTCCACTCACGGGAGATGTTTGGACTTTGCTATTTTCCACTAACTTTACTACAATACTGTCAATGTTCTCAAATGAACCCAATTTAGAACAGTCGACGTGGCAGCACCAGAGACGGAAGTATCTGTATTTAAAAAAGAATCACAAAGTACAGTTGTAGGTTCTCTCCATATCCACAGCTGTCAACTTCATTTTTTCGTTTTAAGCCCCAGAGTCGCTATCTTCCGACATCTTCTCGAACTTCACATGCACACAGGGCTACTAAATGGTGCAGGGAGTTCTGCACACTGGCAAATTGCCCAGATATCGTAATTGGGCTGCATCAGTCCTTCGGTCAGGGGGTTTAGGGCGCCCAGTGGCAGCCCATGTATTACGTCGAATGGCAGACATTGCGTCATCATGACGGTTGATGGCACCGCGTCCTCCTTTTAGTCTCGCTAGCAGCTAGCTCTGACGGACTGACCGAGTGACTGACTGACTGTCTGCGTGAGTAAACGTCTAAACGAAACAAACGCACATCTTGCGCGCGTCACATTGCTGACGGCTGACGTGATGACGCACCGTTACGCGTCTCGAATGACCGACACCCTAGACGAGTGTAACGTCACCGGGTTCGCTCTTGCTGCCGCTCTCTGCCGCTATTCCCACCACTACCACTCGCCGCATGAGCAAGCGAGAAAGAGATCAAATAGCCGTGGACTGGCTGGCTGGAATCCCAGCGTCGACCTACCGGGAGCGGCAACAGGGGCGGCAGCAGCGGCCACCAAGCGGGACTTCCACGTGCTCGACCACCAAGGATCGCTCGCCGTTGTCGTTGCCGTCACCGTGCGAGGGGAAACGTCTTCTGTCAGATCTGTCATCCAACGACGATAGCCGCCTCCACTGCTATCCACTACCTGGACTGTATGTCATCTGTGCCATCCTTTTTATGTATCTTGCTCTCTGTGTCGGTGCTCCTGCTAAACAACCACGACTACGACGACGATGACGTCATGACATGACCTACCTGACCTGATTATTGATGCGATAGAGCCAGACGCTCTGTGGGGTTGTCTGGTCGGGGCTCGCTGTCTTCTGTCTGTCTGTCTCTGGCGAGTCTACAAGGAACAACGAACAAGTTGGCTTCTCCACACGTTCTTCTCCAGTGCGTACCCGTCAGCTCTCCAGTGAGCGCGCGTCAACCCTATACCCCCCCCCCGAGTGTGATACGACCGCAACTTACCGAGCAAGGAAGTGGAAGAGTAGCTAATGTGGCGACGCCAGGTTGTACGCTGACGCAGTCCGGCTTGGGCCACCAAGCAGACGGGCTGGACAAGCTGACGAAGTCTTCCTACCTGCCTGCTCCTGCTTCTGTTCCATCTTCCGCTGGCCGGATAACCATTCACTTATGTAGGACGTCTAAAAAAGACTCTCTCCAGTCGTACACTGACGTAGGAAAGCTGCAGCTAACCCCTTGTTTACCCGTGCACTGCCGTGAGAACAGAACATACGTTGAACGAAATCACATGATTCGCGTGTCGAGTAGTTTTTGTTTGTCGTCGTGGTCGTCATCGTCGTCGTAGTGGTTGTTGTGGTGGTGGTGATCGTCGTCAATGAGCCAGTAGACACAACACTATCGCAGCTCGGTCAGCTCGGAAACAAGATGGATGAGGTGGCCCTGGTTGTGATGTTCATATTTCTGCTCGCCCTGCTCATGGCCTACCTCTGCGATCAGTGCAAACGCGGCCGGGCGACGAACGTCCTTGAGATGCACCACCACACGCCGTATCGGGGCTACTTCGGTGACGGCCGGGAGTCGCAGTCCCGCCTGAGTTCGGCGATTGGCCATGCCCCATCTGGCTCCCGCGATTCGGTGTTTGCGTTGCTGAGCCAGCTTTTCGCTCGGAGTCAGCCGCCGGTCTACTCTGAGATCGATCTCGATGCTGCGCCGCCCCCGTATGAAGCCGTCGTTGCCGCCGCCGCTCGAGAGGCCGACTCGAAAATCAACGCACTCGAAAACGGGACTTTGACGTTTTAGCATGACCTCAGTCAATTACGTCGGTGTAGACAGCCAAAGCTGAGAGTACACGCAGTGAAATGCTATAAATATATGTATATTAGTGAGTGTCATATATATATATATATATATATATATATAGAGTGTCACAATATAATAATATTTCAAGGGCGTTGGCACGAAACCCTTATGCATAAGCACTTGAATTTCTAATCACAATCATCTGCATACTCAACGTTCACGTTCAGTCAACAATGGGAACGTCAAAACAACGTATATGAATAAGAGTGCTTATATTCACGTATTAGCTTAGAGGAAGATCGCCTGTGAAGTGTATAATAACATACATACACGCTTATAGGTGTGTATAGTTATGAATACAGGCGTGAGCAACTCTATCAAGATGGCTATGTGTATATGGCACCTTATTGTCATTATATGCAGGAGTATCTACACACAACGGAGTCTGTGTGTGTGTGTGTATAATATATACATGTCGTGTATACAACTGTGTACGCTGACCTTGGAAACATATTGTAATACACAGGAGATCATCAAGTTGTAATGTATTGCACATAAATGCGTCAAGTAAATCCTGACAATAAATCAGTAAAGAACCAAATAGCAAATATTTGTATGCATATGTATATATCTTCTCATTCACAGATTGAAAAGAGTACCCGAAGGAAGAATATATGTATATATATATACATATATATATATATATATGCCAATGTATTGCAGCCAGAAAGTTTTTGTAATCTATGTATAAATATACTTGTGAGAACAGCTGTTACTCGTTTTGGAAAGGATAACGAGAATGAAGCAATGTAATGTGTTTTATAGGTAAACATCAACGAGGAAAATTACGTTGGTAGGCACAAGCATATGCTGTACATATGGAATGTAAAAGCATATACTCAGAACTAATTGTATGTTGTATAATCCTGCAACGTACATACCAACGCATGCAAACTTACACAATAAATGACAAGCAAAATTTTTCGTTGGTATATTAATAAAATAATATTGCTGACATGTGAATGTCGTGCTCATAACATAAGCATTTTAGTTACTTAAAGTTTGCTGTACTGTATTGCTCAATTCAATAAAAGCGTTGCCCAGCGACGCAACCCATGGTGGCAGATCAAAATTCAATCAAGATCTAAAATAAAAAAGCAACAAGTAGCAATTGGGTTCTGAGATACGAAGTTCTTGACAAAATGAATGTGGCTTTTTGGGGCGGAACTCGAATTAGTCACCAAACGGAGCAGTTGCAAGCGTTTTAGATTTTTAAAATAAAAGCATTAATATGAGGACACTGTTTTTCGCTTGAAAATCTAGACAATTAGCAGAATGCGTCGCGCGTGTTAACGTCAAATCCGAAAGGGGTTATACTAAGCTATTCACAAACCACATGACCATGCAAACGCATTATTTTATTTTTCGTTCAACTAAATTCTATTAGTTGTAACTTTCTTATAGAATGAAAGCGCCAGCTTTAGTCGTAACAGTTGTGATGCATGATCCTGTAAGATTCGACCGTGTATTTAATTAAGTGCTCACAATAGTTTTACCTCAACTCATAGCGCCAATGCTAGAGGCAGCGTTGTCCCTACAGACGGCAAGTAATAGTAATTGCCTCAAATTTTTTTTTCAATAATTATGACTTATCTTATAGCTGCCATTCGAGCAGGCATGCGCAAAATGTACCAACGTGGCGGGCCACGCCTAACGATACGTCGAGGAGGATCTCCGATAAATGGTGGGAAAAATGAAGCCAATGGCAATTTGAGATGATTAGCTGGGCTTCATTCGCCTCGTATTTCTCTCGACGTTTTTTAGTCTGTCGCCGGGATTGTTTGCGCACATAATTAGCTCCCTATACAGTCAGATAATTGTTAGTACTCATTTAGACTTTGTCATGGGCGTCACGGTTGATTTTCTCAACTCAAAGAAGTGACCAATGCCAGATACAAGGGTAATTAGCAGCAACGGCTGGGTTGGCAACCGGGCAAACTGGCAATCGGCAAAAGGGCACTGCTGTTTTTTGTATTTTTTTCTTCCTTCTTTTTAATACGGGTTGTCAGTATAATAAAATAAAAGATTCACATTTAAAGAATATATATATATATATATATATATATATATATATATATATATATAGGAAGGGATCTCATTAAGCTTTTCCAAGTTTTCGGAGAGAATAAGACAACCTTTACAAAAAAGAGCCCAGTTTTAGTATTTAATGGGACTAAGGGGGCAAAGAAGCTTGTAGTACAGGGAAAAGAATTGGATTATGAAAGTCAGTACAAGTATCTTGGGGTGACAATGACTACAGGGGATGAATATTTAGAGGAAGAAGAGATAAGGAGGAGGAAGAAGGCTGAAAGAGGAAGAAATGCAGTAAGGTGTAAGGACTTCTGGGGGTTTAATAAATATATAGTAACACGGAATATATGACCTTTGCTAATGCCTCTCTGGTCCACAGCGCAGGGTTGAGAAAGCAGTTAGAAACAAAACAAAGAGAGGTGATAAGATTTGCATTGGGTTGCCGGTTTAATTGCGCCAGGGAATTTCTTGAGGGGGAAGGGGGAATGTCAACATTTATACAAAGGGAAGTACAAAGTAGGCTTAGATTTAGTAGCAGAATTGAAAATGTTACAAATAAAAGGTGGGTTAAACAGATGCAGCTGGTAAAGACGGCACTTAGGATTAAAACGAAGTGGGATTGCAGAGTAGAGTTTGTAGCTAGGGAGATTGGGTACAATTGTCAGCAATGGGCAAGAGCGAGGGTATCAGAGAGAATGGTGAAATTGAAGGTAAACAAGTCATATACAGACAAATGGAAATTGGCGATGGGCTCCAAATCAAAGTATGGAAAGGAAAAGCGGGAAAGGGGCGGGATAGAATGGGTATACAATAATTTAAGAGCGAGTGGGCTAGTGGCAGATGCCAGAACAGGGATGTTGGATACAAGGATACAAAGAGCTAAATATAAGGAGGGGCAAAGTACAGAATGTCGAGCATGTGGGCTAGAGAATGAGTCAATCGAACATAATATTAAAACATGTATAGCCTTAGGGGGGAGCAGAGATATAGAGCTGTCGGAGGCCCTAGCTCTAGGACCAAATGTTAGAAATGACCTGGTTGATATTACAAAGAAGAGTTTGTCACAATGGAAAGCAAATACTCAGTAGGTATTGAAGTAGACATGGATTATATGGATGCGTAGGTAATATATATGCTGCCGCTCTAAGCGCCCCTCATATAAAAGGGTAATATTTGTACGAACAATATTTCAATTAAGCAGTAAAAAAAAATTGCGAGTTAGATTTCGGATTTTCTTCCCTCTCCGGAATGCCGTACAGTGTCCTTAACCGCACAAGATATCTTTTGTGAAAGTTGGCTTAAAGCCCATTCAATTTATTTATTTTTATTCCATTTGTTTCCGCATAGCTGCCACTCCAACGATAGGAGGTTCCAACTGCGAACCTTGCTCTCGTGCGATATGTGGATCTAAGGTCAAGGCTTTTTTTATGGAGGAGGGTTAAATACCAGATCAAGGCGGATGGCCTTTACCTGCTAAGCTATTTAACAAGCTCTCATTAAGCTTTTCCAAGTTTTCGGAGAGAAGAAGACAACCTTTACAAAAAAGAGCCCAGTTTTAGTATTTAATGGGACTAAGGTTGCAAAGAAGCTTGTAGTACAGGGAAAAGAATTGGATTATGAAAGTCAGTACAAGTATCTTGGGGTGACAATGACTACAGGGGATGAATATTTAGAGGAAGAAGAGATAAGGAGGAGGAAGAAGGCTGAAAGAGGAAGAAATGCAGTAAGGTGTAAGGTCTTCTGGGGGTTTAATAAATATATAGTAACACGGAATATATGACCTTTGCTAATGCCTCTCTGGTCCACAGCGCAGGGTTGAGAAAGCAGTTAGAAACAATACAAAGAGAGGTGATAAGATTTGCATTGGGTTGCCGGTTTAATTGCGCCAGGGAATTTCTTGAGGGGGAAGGGGGAATGTCAACATTTATACAAAGGGAAGTACAAAGTAGGCTTAGATTTAGTAGCAGAATTGAAAATGTTACAAATAAAAGATGGGTTAAACAGATGCAGCTGGTAAAGACGGCACTTAGGATTAAAACGAAGTGGGATTGCAGAGTAGAGTTTGTAGCTAGGGAGATTGGGTACAATTGTCAGCAATGGGCAAGAGCGAGGGTATCAGAGAGAATGGTGAAATTGAAGGTAAACAAGTCATATACAGACAAATGGAAATTGGCGATGGGCTCCAAATCAAAGTATGGAAAGGAAAAGCGGGAAAGGGGCGGGATAGAATGGGTATACAATAATTTAAGAGCGAGTGGGCTATTGGCAGATGCCAGAACAGGGATGTTGGATACAAGGATACAAAGAGCTAAATATAAGGAGGGGCAAAGTACAGAATGTCGAGCATGTGGGCTAGAGAATGAGTCAATCGAACATAATATTAAAACATGTATAGCCTTAGGGGGGAGCAGAGATATAGAGCTGTCGGAGGCCCTAGCTCTAGGACCAAATGTTAGAAATGACCTGGTTGATATTACAAAGAAGAGTTTGTCACAATGGAAAGCAAATACTCAGTAGGTATTGAAGTAGACATGGATTATATGGATGCGTAGGTAATATATATGCTGCCGCTCTAAGCGGCCCTCATATAAAAGGGTAATATTTGTACGAACAATATTTCAATTAAGCAGTAAAAAAAAATAGCGAGTTAGATTTCGGATTTTCTTCCCTCTCCGGAATGCCGTACAGTGTCCTTAACCGCACAAGATATCTTTTGTGAAAGTTGGCTTAAAGCCCATTCAATTTATTTATTTTTATTCCATTTGTTTCCGCATAGCTGCCACTCCAACGATAGGAGGTTCCAACTGCGAACCTTGCTCTCGTGCGATATGTGGATCTAAGGTCAAGGCTTTTTTTATGGAGGAGGGTTAAATACCAGATCAAGGCGGATGGCCTTTACCTGCTAAGCTATTTAACAAGCTCCGACCGATATTCGAGCCATACGGAACTGAATGACATCATTCAACGAACGCTTGGCGAAGCTGCCTGTTACCTTAGAACCAAAAGGGACTTGAGCTCAAACGATAAGAATCTGATGGAATTACAATAGTATCTTTGTTACAATGGTAAATTATTAGTTTGGGGTTAAACAGTATCTTACGCCGCAGCGCCCTCATATCTACGCAGCAACTTCATCGCCTCGGGATGAGTGGCGGAACATGCTGAAGGAAAAAAACGGAAATAACGTTAAGTTTGTTTTTGATTCTTTAAGATGAGTGGAAGCTGTAACGGGTGACCGGCGCAGGGAAGAATAGTTAAGGCAATGACTATTACTTGCCGTCTGTACGGATACGCTCTTTCTATCATTGACGCTACGAGTTGATAAAAACTACAGGGGATACGTAATTCAATATATGCTATATATAATATATACCTCACAATTGTCAATAGCACGACTAATAATGAAAATCATATAATAAATATAGGCTAATACATACATATGGGATAACAGGCATATAGGCTTATAGCCAGCATGCGCAACATTTCCCCATTTGACGGTGCACATCACCACGTCCAATTGACGACTACAATGCTCCGATTTCCACAAATTAGACGCTGATAAGTTAAGATGCCCGTGGTACGTTAGCGTTGAAATGCACCCATCGTCATCGCGTTCTCGTTCTTTAGAAGCGATAAACGGCAACGTGTAAATTCAATCAGTAGAAAGTGGGGCCTTTAGAGGGGCCTCAGCCCTGCCGAAGTACAATAGCAAGGCCTCCCTGGGGAGATCGCGCGCATATGCGCGATCTTAGCTTAGACATCTCCGTTCGCTTCGGAGGTGTCTCGTACAGCTCCACTGGGCTATCCGAACATCCGTTGTTATAAAGGGTGGGCAGACCGTGATACCAAAACTGCATAGCATTAGTTTTTTGCTCACATTTTAGGTACAGCCTTCCTGTACTTGCGCGACTCACCTCAGCTCACCGACAAGCACGATGCCGGTTTAAACGAGATGACAAAAATTGGACCGTTGATAGGTCGTTCTATTCTCGGGTGAGACCAGCACGTATCTCTACGCAGCAAAAGACCGGGAAAAAGCAGCATACCGGCCACGAGAAGAACGCTTTGTGCAACCTTGCATTATGGAGCGTGTCAGTTACCGCAGTGTGAATCATAGTGCTAAATATATATTTATACATAAGAACGGCATACGGCATATTCATTGGGCTCATGCTAAAGCACTGTTCCACACATGATTAAAAGCATGTACCGCGCGTCATTCTAACTTCTACGTTTTAATATATAAATACATGCTTTTGATCATGTTATTTGGAACAGTGGTTTGGCCATGACCTCACTGAATCATCTATCTGTGACAGATGTGAAGAATCGTGAAAAAGATATCATAGTGCTTCATGCTCGAAATTGTCCTCACTTACCAGCATGACTTAGTTGATGAAATTGTTACTGAAATGTTATTATGATTGACTACATGCCCAAGAAAGCTGATTAAGGGAAGTCCGACCGCTTGGGAAGCCGCTTGTAATGGGCAAGCGGCTTTCGACAGACAGGCGACAAATGGTTAAGACGCTTGTGTCAAAAGAATCCCGCATCTCGCCGTGAAGTCGAAAGTTGATTCTCATCCGCTGTTGATAGGCTAGATTGTGTCAGCTGTGTCGGACCTAATTGAATGCCTTGTTCACTGCTCTGCAATGAAAGTGCACGTTTCTCCCAGGACTTTCTATCGAATCGTATATAATGCATTTTCTAGGAGAATTTCTTGAAAATCACATCGAGGCTACCGAAAAGATTGAGTTTTTACACCATTGGAGCCGCGCCTAGAAGGCAACTGATCATGGCGTTAAAATTGCTCTTCTCACATGTACAACGCTTGCTGTGGATGCATATATATATATATATATATATATATATATATATATATATATATATATATATATATATACAGGTAGTTCAATAAGTTCTTAGAATGAAAACCGAGAATTTTCCAAATCATGTTTTTAAATTTTTTATATTCGATATACTCCCCGAGAAGCTCAATATACTTTTCCCACCGAGATTTCAGAGCTTTCATACCTCTTGAGTAGAATTCCGCGTCGTTAGACTGAAAATAGGCATTGACAGCAGCCTTAACCTCTTCATTGCTGGAAAAACGCTTTCCACCGAGACTATTTTTCAAATGTCTGAAGAGGAAATAATTAGAGGGGGCCAGGTCTGGAGAATAGGAGGGTTGTTCAATAAGTTCGAACCTCAGTTGGGCCAGTTTTGCCGATGCTTGCCGGGACTTGTGTGCAGGAGCATTGCCCTGGTGAAACGGGACAACCTTCTTCTGCAAAGCGGGCCGTTTCACGATGAGTTCTTGCTAACGGCAGTCCAACAGTCTTGCATATTATTCTCCTGTGATCGTTTTACAGCTCTCAAGGTAGTCGACGAGCATTATTCTACGTTGGTCTTAAAAAAACTGTAGCCATCACCTTCCCGGTCAATGCCGTTGTCCGCACCCTCTTCGGAGGTCCTTCATCAGGTGCACACCATTGGCAAGATGCTTCTTGGGTCTCGGGAGTGTAGTGATGAACCCGGCTTTCATCGACGGTCATGAATCTGCACCAAAAATCCGACAGATTGTTCGACATCTTGGCCAAATTTCGCTGTAAAGCCAAAACAGGCGCGTCTTTTTGGCCTTGGTTGAGCAAATGCGGCAGCCATTTTGTTCTAAGCTCTTTCATCTTCAAGTTTTCGTGTAGGATAAAATGCACACTGCCTAAACTAATCCCTAATGCCTCCGCTATTTCCTTAATGTTCATTCGCTTATCTGTGCCAAGAATTTTTCGCACTTTCTCTACGTTTTCCTCATCAGTTGCCGTTTTTTGGCCTCCTGGACGTAGTTCATCCTCGGTGCTCCTGCGACCTCTTTTTAACACATTAATCCAGTTGGAAACAGTGGCAAAACATGGCGCAGAGTCACTGTACGTCTCGTCTAACTCAATTTTTACTTGAGTCGCATTCCAACTTTTGAAATAAAAACGCTTGATAACCACTCGACACTCTTTTTTCTCCATTTTTCAAAATCACGCCGATACGTTGAAAATCGTTGAAATCGCAACGGCCAATCACCATAATATTTTGACTGCTAGCAATCGAAAAGTTGCCGTTTCCAATAGCGGTAAGAGCGCGAAAAAATTCGAATTCTAAAAAGCTCATTCTAAGAACTTATTGAACTACCTGTATATATATATATATGTATATATATAAATATATGTATATATAAATATATATACATATATATATATATATATATATATATATATATAAATATATATATATGTATATATATATATATATATATATATATATATATATATATATATATATATATATATACGAAGCATCTGTCCTTTAAACGCATAGACGGCAGCTGGTCGTGAGCAACAGATCCAGTCAACAAGCGCACAAGGCCAACGAGGTTTCCTACTCGATAACTACGTGTTTCTCATGACCTGCACTGAGGCCACCACCATGTCTCGACAACAGCTGCAACAGCAACAACAACAGGAACAGCAACACAAACAACGACCACCACAATACCACAAAATGCCAACGTCAACCGTTGCATCGAGTATTCTGTATTCCGTAGTATCCCGACGACCAGCCAGATGGAAGTGTTCCGATGATTTCTACCTGTAGTAGGTAGTACTACTATAGCAGCTGTTTCGACACGTTTTCTATGGAGTTTTCTTTACATTTTTAACGCCGTTGTTGTTAATTAGTTAGTGTCTGTCTATCGTACCCTACTCGGTCTCGTGTGCGCTGTGTGGGTGAGACCCACGACTACCCTCCTCCCATTAACATCTCCACTGCCATCCTTACGCATTGTCAAATGAATCAACTATCTCAAAACGATCCACCCGCCCCATCTACTACTATATGTAATCTAGAGGGTAGTACTAGTAGTAGTAGTAGCAAACACCGTTGCAAACTTAGTGCTCATTCGCTTGAAATAAAGATGGTTTTACTCGAAAACAAACAAACAAAACGCTTGTTGAAAGCAGAAGAAGAAGAAGAGTAAGAAGAGTAAAAAGAAGGAGGTGAATAAAAATTCAATTGAGCATTTATTTCACCATAAAATTGGTAGACAGAATAGAAGTACACAACAGAGTAGAAGGCGGTGAATAAAAAGCGACCACTAAATATCCGACTAATCATATGCGTCGCAGTAGTAGTTTGTTTCGTTGGTCATTTTACCGATATCGGGCCGCCCTATCTCCCGCGGGCGGTGACTGGGGCGGCGGCGGCGGCGGCCGTAGCCTCAGTTGTCACGGTAAAACGATTCGATTACATTCTGTTTCATATGGTGTTTCCGTGTGGTGGTGGTGGTCGTCTCATTGCTCAAGGATGGATCACATCGTTAGCGCCCGTGGACCGCGACAATGGCGTATGATCGTCATAGTATCTGATGTGTGAATGATGACTCAACGGCGGCAGGCAGATGTTTCGACGAAACAAACGAACGCGAGACGGCGCGTGAGCAACAAAAGAGTGTCTAACCACAAATATACGGAGGGAGAGGAAGCGCACGAGGAACAAGCAACTGGTGACTGGTGTCCAGCTGTCTATTGATTTGCTCGAACAGCAGCAGCAGCACAGTCTTCAGTTTGCTGTTCAGAGTGCTGAAAAACTGAGTTTCGATCAATAAAGACGCTAGGATCCTGCAGATGCGGCGCTGGAACTCCGTCAGCATTGCTCAACTGCGCGCAACTACTACTACTACTACCACTACACTTTCGTAACGGGGCAAAATCGTTAATGTTGACCTTCTCGAAGGTGTCGTTTGTAGAGGTCATTTGTGTTTAAAGGTTTGTCAGCTTCGATGGCGGCAAATGCTCTATATATATATATATATATATATATATATATATATATATATATATATATATATATAATAATTAAAATATATAATTAAAACATTATTATAATTAAACGCACGATTTTATTTGTGAGTGCTTGAAAATGTGCTCGTTGCATCGATAAGAAAAAAAGTGCATAAAAACAACAAAAGGAGATATAAATAAATATATATATATATATATATATATATATATATATATATATATATATATATATATACATATATATAAATATATATATATATATATATATCCAAACGTTGACGAATAATCTATCGGCGGAGACGAAGAGAGAGGCGAACAGCTGACGTAGCTGTCTGGATAACTACCGTCTACGATTGAGTCATAACAACGGCGGCGCGAAGACACAACGTCTCCGACCGATGGTCAACGATGGTATCCCGTGCGGCAGGCGGGGAGGCCAATCAACTCCAGGCATGCTTGGCACACGCTGTCAACAACAACGACGAGTTTTATTTGGCTTTAGATAACCATAGTGCGTGGTTATCTATCCGAACTTACTCTAACCGGATAAAAACTAATGAACTAGGGCAGAACCAAACAATGACATCAAAACAACAGCAGCAGCAGCAACAACGAACGACAGAACGCAATGGCAGCGGTAACAATGGTAATAAAAACAACAACAACATTTATTTACATGCAAGGTGAATAACTTAATTAACAAAGCCAGGACCAGCCTTTATTTTGTTTTTATAGCTCACAATTTAGACTGAATAAACGTCAAAGTGAACTTTAGTCGGCTACGACAGCAAAACCATACAGTTACAAATGAATCTCTCTAGTTAGAACATAGTGATTTATCCATTGTCCTTTGTAATAACAACGCTTTTTGTTGTTTTATTAACAAGCTTTTATAATGTCAGCCACCATTCTCCCACTATCCCTCCGCAAAATACTGCCGGTGGAAGCAGAACGGTTTCAGCAATTTTCAACGCAGAGTGGCACCGAACACATAAGATACAAGTTTTTTTTTGTACAAATGTACAGAATTTATTTTCTACAATTGCACGTTTGAGGCAATTCAATTCAATTATATTGCCTAAATGTCTACCACGTTTACCTGCACGCCATATGAAAGTAGCATAGGTTACTTGCACTGCACTTAAATTAGCTCGCTCATAATAAAATGCCTCTAGTTCAATACTCGTAGACAATTGCGTGTTTGAAGTATGTAATGTAATATCTATACTGTGTACGTATATAGATAATACGCAATATATATATATATATATATATATATATATATATATATATATATATATAAGTGTGTACTCAATTTATTCGTCAATTCATATTACATGAACAAAATTATATATTTATATATGACAAAATTGGGAGTGCCGGGAGCAGATATATATATATATATATATATATATATATATATATATATATATATAACTTAAGATGAAAGAAAAGATACGTATATTTTACTTTTGTCATTATGATAATTACTATGCTTGGCATGGAGGACGCATCAAATTTTTTTCCACCGGGG
This sequence comes from Dermanyssus gallinae, assembly GCA_003439945.1. Taxonomy (NCBI): domain Eukaryota; kingdom Metazoa; phylum Arthropoda; class Arachnida; order Mesostigmata; family Dermanyssidae; genus Dermanyssus; species Dermanyssus gallinae. The sequence goes on along the minus strand of QVRM01004363.1, from coordinate 161,761 downwards.
GGGGGGGGGGGGTTCACGTTCAGAGTTATTTCGGGCCTGGTGCAAAGGCCCGGACATAGACATTTAACGTCCAATTGCACTCACGAGAGCCAATATAGACATTTAACGTCCAATTGCACTCACGAGAGCCAATATCCTAAGGCGAGCCCATACCGCACCTATAGCGAGAACGTGGTGGTACCGATGATCCGAGACCAGAGCATTTGTCTGTCTTGGACGTCTGCCCAGCCGGTCAACAGGACACCCAGGGTGATTGGTCACTGATTGGCTTCTGCTATGGCGCTGCTGTCTAAGGCGTAGCAAACGATCGATACAAACGTTGCACCAAATCGCCGCGCTCGTGCCCTTTACTCTACTCTTTTCCCGATGCCAGCTGGCTTCGCCACACGCGCCTGTCTGACAGACAGACAAATTTCCGCGTGGCTCAGCTGTCACGCTGCCGTATCTGATGACGGCCTCCCTCTAGTGCGGCGCATTGCTTATGAATGAGGATATTACATACGTTCATGGATGGATAGATGGATTCGATACACAAATGGATATTATACGCTTGACACGTATACCTAAATACGCATGTGTTACCACACTTTCATATCAGGGACGCTTAGAGCGACAGCGCACATGTTAAGATATTTAGGGTTTTGCCAACACATTATCCTTGTGGCGGCACGGTGTATGGACTCTCAGCGGTTTGTATGGTTTCTTAGCGGTTTTCAATGAACATTGCTCAAAGAAAATTCGATTAGCACTAGCCCCCTGGATCATGCTGCCTATACCTACTTCTCATCTAATGGTGTGAGTGCGTGAGCGGGTGTAAGTTTGAATTGAAGCTCCTCTGACCAGGAAGGACGAAATAATAATTAATAATAACTGGAAGCGATCGATCGTCTGTAGTATACATAATTACAGACGATCGAAAAAGTGCTTTCCAGCTTTTAGTTTCGAGCGCAGGACGTCTATATAGATACATCGCACGTTGTTTTTTCGGCCACGGTGGTGTGGGACTTACAAACGTACCAAAATCCAGTCGTCCTTTTTGCCCTTTTTCTGGCGCAGTGCTGTCTTCGGTGGAGTTTCTGCCCTGAGTCACTAGAGCGTACAGGATGTACAATGAGCTGTTATTTTCCTGAATGATACTGTGGCCAGAACGGGTTGGAATAGAATATCTCCCCTCACCGGGATTAGGAGCTTAGAACACACAATGCAAGAAAGGTAAACTCTCTGGAAAGGTAGCAAGTGGCGTCGCATGACGCGCTGCCAGCAGACTGCAAACGAAAAGCTAAGAGCCATACAGCGGCTGTCTACATACACCAAAAGGTTTTTCATGGGTTTGAGAGTCTCAAACTACCTAGATCACAGGATATGCATTAAGCATTTTTGCACTGATAAAATGCAACGTCTCTTCTATCAATTACTTGCGAACATGCTTATGCTTAACGCATGTTTTAGAAATATGCTTTTCTGCTTGAAATTGATGGAATCATTTTTTGCTGACTACAAAAAGTATGCGTGTTCTCGACCGTGTGCGATCGAGCCAAAATGCTGTGTTTTGGATATACTTCGTGGTGAAAATGTTGATGTTATATATCAACCACGGACATATCGATTTCCAATGGTGAATACTGATGAAGCAATTGTTCTAGCAGGTTGTACATTCAACAGAGATTGCAGAAGTGGTGAATGCGTGCCGATATGTAGGTGTCGCACAGGCTCACCAAAAATAACATGACGAACCGCCTCATCATTAGCATTCATCTTCGTTGAAAAGATAAATAACATCGTTTTTGAAAAAAAACTTTATTATCGGAGATAAGAAGTAGATCGTCTACAATAACGCAATTGTATCGATACAAAGTTGAGTAGTCCAAGCAAGGTACTAATAACTAGGTCGATTGATCGATTTATTATTATTCGCTTGACATGTTTATTCTCAAATACACATATCACCCTTTTTTTCACAGCATACGCGGATGTGTGGAGATATCTAGGGTTTCTCTAACAGTCTGTCATTCTCTAACATCGTTCAGAGAGTATTCGATCAACAACAAGGATCGCGACACCCCGGTAAATGACAACCACGGCTATCGCACTGGACCTCCTATCGGCCATACTGCCACACCAGGCCCAACACCAACGTTGCAAAAGCGGGCCCTCATGCGGAAAAAACTATGCTGTGTACCTGCTGAAATTGGAAAGGCGTGGTGTACGATGAGGTTCAAACGGCTTTTTTAAACGTCTATATATATATATATATATATATATATATATATATATATATATATATATATATATATATATATATATATATATATATTTATATAGATGTATATATATATACAGAGAGTGAGGGCAGAGGAATAGCGTTGGCTCCGATTCAAATGGAGGTGCTGTATTGTGCCCTCTATAAGGTCTAACGATGATGAGAGTGACGCGTATTGGAAATGGCAATCATATACGCCATTCATCAGTGAAAACTACAATTAGAATGCTTCGTGTCTTCCTGAGAGACACGTGCAGTACAGTGTAACCCCTCAATCCACGGATCACTTTCTTCTCTCGGTTGGTTACAGCCTTTCGGGTGCAAATCGTCAAACACGATATATACTTCCGTAGGAACTGATTCGCTATATTTAAGATCATAACAGCTGCAGACGACCTGACTCAGCTGAATAGGGGCAGCTGTAATAACCTTTTCGGCATGACTCTCAGCCAACAGCGTAGACGTTACGGAACGGCACTTGCATTGGTTCATAAGACGGATCCAAATAAATACAAATGTGCAACGGTAGAGCTCAATCCCGTGTATCTCCCTTCGGTTGCAAGGCGTCCTCAAGTGCACAACGCTGCCGCGCTCGACTGCTGAATAGATGAGCATATATAGATGAGCATACTATAAAAAAACAGCGACAGAACTATACTGACACTACACATATATGCGTATGCCAATGCCAACAGAGTTCATAACGCGCCGCTATCACTTCAATTGACTCTCATCGTTTTGATGGGCCGCCAGCAAATGATCGGCTTTAATAGGCTTTTAGGTACAACGGTGTGTCTCTTTCTTTTTCTTTTGTTTGTCGCATTTTGTTACTTATTGCTGCAGCTGATAGCGCGGCTTATTGGTTCACACACACACATATATATATATATATGTTCGCATCGCGACGTATAGTTTCTTCTAATCCAGGTCTTACAGAAGTGTATAAAATACGTAGACTAAACTCTTAAAGCAAATTTAAACTGGAACTACGAAGCAGATACATTTTTAGTCTAAGCAAATGGGCTATCTCAGCAAGTCGTGATGCCACGTGGCGCATATCGCACCTCAGCATATAGTGTTCATGCCATGTTGATTGCATGCGGGTTGATGACGTTTCCATCCGCAAAGCGTGGCCGTACACCTAGCATACGAAGCTATTACTTAACGTGTACTTGTTTAATTCGATTCAAACGGAATAATGAACGCGGGTAGACTGCCGCATCAGGCTATCCCACATTGCCTGTGGCATATTATTATTATTAATATTGTCTCGAGCCTAGTTTTGCCATTTCTTGGCCACGTCACGGCAAGCAAAAAAACTAAACAACGCTGGAGCGAGGATGCCTTTCGAAAAAGCGACAGCGGTTTGACAAACCTTTGACAAGCGTTGCCAAGCACAGAGTCACTAGGCGTTCTGTGAGCCAGTTGAATATCCATTCTATCGGCTGGACACGTTTGTCTTTGGACGTTCTCTCGACTATTGCGTTAATAGATAAATGGTTGAGTTGGCCAGTCACACAGATAAACAAGAACAGTGTCCGCCCGTCACCATTATCACTACACGGGCGCCTTGAACCATTAACCGATGCTACGTTTTCCATGGTATGCTGCGTAAGGGTGTCGTCCTTTTTCACGAGACCCATCTTCCTCCGAGCTGAATTCAAACGCACGTGATTATCACAACATGAAGACAGATGTCTCAACCGATAGCAAATATGAATGAATCAAATGGGGCAGTGCCCTGCCACGATTACAGTCGAGGTTCGATTGGCACCTAGCTGTTGATTTTGATCTTCTCACAAGGGGTTTAATTCTATGTGCCCTTAGAACAGAACACAATAGAAGAGAATGTTTTTTTTTTAATTACAGGACGTAGGGGTTATACAAACACCACCTTGCAATTAGACACGACAATGTCTAGCTGAAACTAATGAAACTGCAAGAAGTGAAATCGTTTGGTGAAACTGTCGCATTGCGCTGACTATTTTTTTAATTGCCGTTGTGGCTTGTAAGTGAAGGCAGGCCTACGACCTGTTAAATTACGGCCATAGTAACAGCACTTCAGTTTTTCGTAGTACGCTTACATATGTCAGCCCTTGCCAGCCTATCATTGTACCACCTAGATGACACTATTATTCATTTAATGAAGTAAGTAATTCAAATATGCAATGCTTACATATAATTATTGAATCCGTTTATTGACTGGATACATTTAATGGCCAACTCTTCCAGTTTAATTGGGTCCACGTTACGTATATAGTACAGGCCGCCAGACGCCTTCACAATATAATCCACAAAAAGCGTGACTATTAACGAATCAGTAGGTTAAATGTTACTCTTCTCAGTATGACTGTTATCTGTCGACAGCGGTAGCGGCACAAGCAATGCCGACTGTGACGGCTGTGAGAACTATTGGAGAAACTTTTTTTTTTAAATCTTAATTTGTTTATCTACTTACCCGACTTATATTGCGGCCCGTCAGAAGGCTCCAAATCCTCGCTATCAACATCGTCAGCGATCTGCAGTTGTGAATTTTTTTTCCACGGAAGGTTCAAACTCAAAGTGCTTCTGTAGATTCTTTGCATCTTGTCTGTCACTTATTATCACTTCACCACGATAAGGCCATCCAAAATGGCGAATCCCAGGTCAATCCTAATCCCCTCACGGCCAGAAGCTCGGCCTACCATCACCGCATATGGCATTAACATATCTTGTGTGTCTGCCACCTTTTGTAGCCACAAACGTTGATCTTGGTATTTAAAGAGAGAGCACAGAGGAGTCGTTTGCAGAAACTTGGCAACTTATTTCGACAGCCCCTACTGCAGTTTAGCTGTGGAATTCCGCACTTTCAATCATGCACACACACACACACAATAAATTAACACTTAGCGTAGCGCGAGGTGTATCCTGTTTTCGTATGGTATCTTTTTCACTCGTAATTGTCACCAATGCTACGATAGAGTCCGTCACTAGAGTGATAGCGGGCACCGCTCTTTAGTACCAACTAACTATAACAGCCAGGACGTCGATCGACGCACGCAACAACAGCACAACAGCAACAACAGCAACAGTAACATCTTGCTAGCTGCACAATGGCGTGTGTTTATTTGTTGTTACTCGTGTAACGAATACTACCTAACCTTGAGCTGGCGATGAACTGCCAACAAAAAACAAGAACAGAACTAAACTAGCCACGCCAGTGATATAGGCAATCATTGGCTATCCTAGCCTAGCTTGTGTTTTTGGTCGTCGGTGATGGACATTTCCTTGTAGCGGGAAATAGCGCCGGCGTCGACCAGAACGCTGCGTCGAGGACGGCATTTAAAACGCGTCGACAGCGACGCGACGCGACGCGGTAGCTACGGCAGTGGGCAAAGGCAGCAAATTTGTTGTTGTAGTGGTGGTGGAAGGCGCACCGCATGTGGCCTTGTGACCTTCTCTCTGCTCAAGGCGGCCGGCCTCCTGTTGTGTTGTGTTCCTGTTCGTAGTCGCTCGTTCGTTTCCCGCTCGAAATCTCGACGCGCTGACGCTGAATCCCATCAACAGTGGCGCCCGGGATCAGGCTTCGACACAGGCGGGGCTGCCGTTACTGATTGGTCGCAGCCTCCAGCTCAACTGCACGCAACGATGTTTGTGAAAACACGATGGTTAACAAAGCTATTAACTAAAAACATGATGGTTAACAAAGCTATTAAATAAAAACATGATAACTGCTGTAACCGTCGCTTCGTCTACGTTTATATATGTGAGGCAACGATCGTTCATCAGAAGAAGCAGCCTCGCTGAGCCGAGGCCGACCCAAAGCTTTATGATTAAGTTGATTGAATGATTGAACAGCCTTTGGCTGGCCTTTGGTTGACAAAAGATGGGAATCGTTAGAAGAGTTGATACATATATGTAATGCATATAATTGGTTTAAGCTTATTCACGAGGAAAGTCTATTAATTAGGATTAGAAAAAATTAAAAATGTGAATATAGGAAAGATAATAAAAATTTAAAATATTTGTTGATCGTAGTTTGGATGGCTATTTTTTATTATGAGGGTATAAAGCGACATAGTTAGATTTCTATACAGTAGAATATGTTAATTAGGCACTAACAAACAACTGATTAAGCAAATAATAATATCCCTCTGGTACATATCCATACTACGATTTCGGTTTTAAAACAGTTTTTTTTTCATCTATCTCTATATATTCTGAACTAGTTTCCCTGTTATAGAAGCAGAAAAACTAGTTAGAAACTAAGCGACTATAAACGAAGGTTACAGTTGATTTTCGGTTTGTTTCAGCCGGTCAATCAACGCAATACTGCCGAGCGGGCACAGCAGCATTATTTTGGCGGATGCATATTTACGTACATTTCTAGCGCTCTACATGGGGCCGGTTCCCCACTAGAGGAGAAGAAGTCAGCGGTGGTAGTTGGAATCCTAGTGGGATTGATGATGGGGTGCTGATTGCTGCTCGTCATCAATCCAAGATCCGGGACCTTCTTCACGCGGGGACCAGTAGCTGCTGGAGTCAATGATGAAGACGAAAAAGTGGTCTCAAACGAAAGGTTGAGACCTTGGCTCAGCCGCGCTCGAGCGGTAGCGGCTACTCAGCGGCCGTTCCCCACGAAACAACACCCGCCAGGTTGCCAACGTACACATTGGACACGTGCATACGCTTGGGCGCTTGCAGACGTGCGTAAAAAACAACCTCCTTAAAAAATGTTTTTTTTTAATTCCAGACGTGCGTATTTCGCCGTGACATTTCCGGGCACGGCCGGGCGGGAGGGGGGGTACTCATGTTCACGCATACAACATTCGCACCTTGCTCGACGACGCTTGCTCTTTACCAACAAGAAGCCTTGAATGGTCGATATTCGTATAGTCGATACAGTGGACACGTCATGATTAACACGACGATTACGAATAGCTGAGTGCAGATACGTATACGAGCCTGAACGCCTGAGCGAATGCCGGAGATCCGCGCCGTAGATCGTTGTTAAAGCCACAGCAGCAGCAACAGCAGTGCCAGGCAGCGATGCAAGCAATGTCGGCCGTATCTGGACTTCCGCTATACGCCGATGGAGATCTACGTATGCTGAGACGACAATGACGATCGGCGGTAGATCGCCGTTGGTTGGTCACGACAACACATGCGTTGCCGTCATCGTCTACGTTACCCGCTTGTCATCTGGACTCTAACAACGTAGACCGTTAACAGCAACAACAACAACAACAGCAGCAACAACAACAAAAGCAACAACAACAACAACAACAACAACAACAGCAAAAACAGTAACAACAACAATAACAGCAACAGCAAAAACAGCAACAACAACAGCAACAGCAAAAACAGCAACAACAACAGCAAAAACAGTAACAACAACAATAACAGCAACAGCAAAAACAGCAACAGCAGCAACAACAACAAAAGCAACAACAACAGCAAAAACAGTAACAATAACAGCAACAGCAAAAACAGCAAAAACAGCAACAACAACAAGAGCAACAACGACAACAGCAACAACAACCAGCAGCAACAACAACAACAACAGGCGTGGAAGCGGTCCCGGGGCTGTTCACTACATGGATCTACCACAGTGGTGGATCTACTGTGATGGCTACAGCCGTAGAACGCTGCTGCAGTTTGCGTTGGCAGAAGCTACTGCTGCTGCTGCTGTTGTTGCTGTTGCTGCCGCTGCCAACTGGAATAGTAGTCGTAGTGGTAGTATTAAAAGTAGTAATATTATCTGCCGTAGGCCGCTACTAGTAAGCAACAGCAGCAGCAGCAGCGGATCTTGTGGCCCACACAGGTGGCCCACACAGGCTGGTAGGCGGCAGACACCGCCGCTGGCCGTTGACAGGCACACGATCGTTAAAACCTTTGCCTGCCGACGTTGCTTCTCAACCCGTTCACCGTATGCGACCGTACTGAGGAGCCGTCCTCAGATTACACTGAACAGATACGATGCAATCTGAACACCTTGCTGATACGTTGTTAGTTAGCACATTGCAAATTGTCATATGATTATGAAGAGCAAATGTTGCACATTTGAAGAAAACAACGTATCATCACACACTAGATATATATATATATAATAAATACAAAAAATGTTTTCCTATTTATTTATTATTGGGGTTAGCATAATATGAGACTTCTGATCATTTAAATTATGTGTCACAATTTTGGCTTCCTTAGGTTTATTTAGGTAGAATTAGGTAGGTAACATGCGAGATACGTGTGTCTACACACAATATTTCCTTCCTTTGACAATGATGCTTGGATGTATCAGTGCAAAACCGTACACGGGCATTAGCCTTACGGAAAAACAAATGAAGTTATGGTCATCGCACATGTTATTAATAAAACGCACTTATATATATATATATATATATATATATATATATATATATATATATATATATATATTAACAAGGGTATATCATGACGTTCTGATACAGATTTTTAAATTGATTGAAATTCCTGAAAATTTTCCATTGCGACCAAAAGTGCATGTCCAAAAGACCAGTCTCACGCAATAGCAAATTTAATGCCCACCATTTTCGTAATGGAAAAATTTTATTTTTTCCATTTTTCGATTTTTCACGAAAAAGCGTTAACGTAAGACATAACAGCATCTCGATTTTTTATCACTTTCCTGAACCTGGCTTTTCGCTACGTGAGCTAGTGAAATGTCTTCCGTTGTGCAAAATTTTCCTCCGAACACGCCGATATATTCGGTTCCTTCATGCGTCCTTCATGGTTCTCCCGCAAATGTAGATTTAGCACAACTTTGTTGGAGAAGAAAAGGCAGAATAAATTTCACTCTGTCCTAAACAAGACGTTTCCGCGTTCCTGAAAAAAAAATATTTTTTGCCGAGTTCTACCAAACCTCGAAATAAGCACATAACGATATGAATGACTCTGTATATATATATATATATATAGAAGGAGAGAAACGTCTGAAATGTATAAACGTAGATATTCTGTCTTTTTATTCTATATAATTGTACAATCTACGTTTCCGGAAAAACCAGTCAACTCAAGAAGAAACCGATCTAAGCATTTTGCATAATCTGAATTACACCCGACGCAAGCCAGCAAAAGGCAAATAGCCGGATTTAAAAAAAAGCCATTGAATCGAAATGTTGCTATGTCTCACGTTGAAGCTTTCTTATTCAGAACCGTAGTATTTTGCCATTACAACCAAAAATGTACACCCAAAAGACTATTCTTAGGCAATTTTAATGCCTATTAATTTCTTACTAAAGTGATTATGCTGCGTTGCGGTTGTTGGTGGTAATACGAACATTTTACAGTTCTGAACGTAAAAGCTTCGGCGTAGGACATAACAGCATATATCATTTGTATGACGTTCCTCAATACTGCTATTCGCCTTTTGCTAGCTCGCGTCGGGTGTAATTCAGATTATGCAGAATTTTCCTCCGAACACACTGGTATGGTCCTTGTGATGATTGTATGATTCCTTCATGCGTGAATTGGTTCCCCCGCAAACGTAGATTCAGCACAACTATGAAGGAGAAAAAGGCAGAATACTACTTATAAATTTCATCCTCACTTCTTACAAGATGTTTCCGTCCTCTCCTAACGTAAGGAGCAAATATTTATTTGTCTATATATATATATATATATATATATATATATATATATATATATATATATATATATATATATATATAAAGGGTCTCCAAAAAATATCTGAAAAAGGATATAGATAAATGTAGAACTTGTCAAAGCAAATATGTTTTTTTCTTAAAATTGAACATAATGTCGGAGTTTTTGTTTAGGAGTTAGAGTGAAACTATTACAATTTATAACACTCGGGAAGATTCTGCTTTCCCTGGAGGACATACGGCGCCGGCTAGAAGATGCGACGTAATCGTTTAGAAGAGAATTCGCAAAAGTAGAAGTTCTAGTATTAGTTATCACGTTCAATACCTTAAAATTATAACCATATGACCATTCACAGCGCTCAAGACTAACACATTCAGCAAATGCGCGTCTCATGACGATCCATTTTAGTACCATGCCCGCAAGGAAACCTTAATTGCTCCGCAACTATGGATCGGATAGCCACACATTTGGTACCATGAATGATCGTCGTCACGAATAGGTTAAAGGGTTATGATTTTATATAAATATTAAACGTGAATGCTATTAGTAGAACTTTAATGTTCTCCAAGTGCAAATTCTCTTCGAAACGATCATGCCACATCTTCAAGCCGGCATCAAACGCCCTTCAGTTCAAATTTTTGTTTTTGATTTTACTCCACGCTGAATGACGAGTATTAAATAATTATTTTAGGCTACATTTTGATGGAATTGATGCTTGTAAACTGAATTTCCACAAGCCACATGGCCGGCAAATTAATTAGTTTGTAGAATAACGTTTTCCAAGATAATCCCACGCAACGGGTACTGGCCTTCAACCTCCTGCGATTTAACGCCGTTTAATATTTTCCTGTTGGTTTTCTAAGAGTAAAGTTACTCTAATAATCCCACGACTACACGCCAACTAAAACAGCCAATACTAAAGGGTACATTATTGAAATTAAAACTAGTTTGTGTGACGAAGAGCTAAAAAATGGGTATCCCGTATGCAGCTATGCCAACAAAGCTTACCAGCTCACAAAAAAAAAATATATATATATATATGGCAGCTGATTCCCAGCAGTACGGTTTATCATCTTATAAATAATCACAATCAATAATCAATGACCTCAAAGAAAATGCATCAACAACAGGCGACATCCCGGTAGATAAGGACCTTAACTAGCGCACTAGCCTCTAGAGCATGACGTTAAAAAAAAATATATATATATATATTATGAGCATTGACATTTATGAAATGCTTAGCGGGCATGCGTGCTGACTATCATGCATCTGGTTTGTCCAGCCCACTTCATCATCATTATTTATTTATTGCACTATATATATATATATATACGAGGTGTGTTCAAAAAGTATCGCGACTTTTGAATTTTCGCGGGTTACGTATATTCGAATTTCGATTTTTTGTGGCGATATGTTGGTACTCATGTCTCTCACTTATGCCGACAAGCTCGGCCATTTTGAATGTTCACTTAATTGTTGACAGCTGCTTTGCTTGCACGTGTTTTGGATCGTCTTCGATTTTTACCTATTCAAAAAAATTGATCAAAGAACCTGTATCAAATTTTGTGTGAAAAACGAAATTAAGTGCGCGGATGCATTCCGAATGTTGACTGTGGCATACGGAGAAGCTACCTTGGACCGAAGCAACGTTTATCGGTGGTACAAAATGTTCTCAGAAGGCCGAGAAGATGTGAACGACGAAGAGCGTGCCGGACGCCCGAGCACTTCAACAACAGACGAAAAAATTAATGAAGTGGAGAAAATGGAAAAAAATCACCGTTAGAGAAGTTGCTGAGGACCTAAACATATCGATTGGCTCGTGCCATTCGATTTTTATCAATGATTTGGGCATGAGACGGGTCGCCGCGAAATTCGTACCAAAATTGCTCAATTGCGACCAAAAACAGCATCGCATGAACATTGCTAATGAGATGTTGGACTCTGTCCGCGACGACCCAAATTTGCTCCAGAGGGTCATAACTGGTGACGAATCGTGGGTTTATGGTTATGACGTGGAAACCAAAGCTCAATCATCTCAATGGAAGCTGCCGCACGAACCAAGACCGAAAAAAGCGCGCCAAGTTCGGTCGAATGTGAAAGTTTTGCTGACAGTTTTCTTCGATTGCAGGGGCGTGGTGCATCGTGAGTTCTTGCCACAGGGTAGAACGGTCAATAAGGAATATTACCTACAAGTTATGCGCAATTTGCGCGAAGCAATCCGCCAGAAACGCCCGGATTTGTGGAAGAACAAAAATTGGCTTTTGCACCACGATAACGCCCCTGCTCACACATCGTTGCTTGTGCGCGAGTTTTTGGCCAAAAACAACACACTAATGATGCCGCAGCCACCGTATTCCCCAGATCTGGCCCCCTGTGACTTTTTCTTGTTCCCTAAACTGAAGAGGCCCATGAAAGGACGACGTTACGCTACGCTTGACGAGATAAAGACGGCATCGAAGGAGTAGCTGAACTAGATTTAAAAAAATGTTTTTTTGAAGTGCTTCGAAGATTGGAAAAACCGTTGGCACAAGTGTATAATATCTCATGGGGATTACTTTGAAGGGGACAAAATAGATATTCATGAATAAATGAATAATTTTTGAAAAAACACAAAAGTCGCGATACTTTTTGAACACACCTCGTATATACCATATGTATGGTATATATATAATACATGTATATACATAAACACCACTTCAGAACTGTGCTCGTCCGAATAGAGGCGGCGTTTCTACGTTGTATGTCAACATTGCAACAGACGTTGCTGAATGACGGCAGGCGGTGTGCTATCACAGGATAACAGGTGTAACAAGGTGGCGACCTTGCAAGTTAGCTTTCTCGCTCCGAACAGCTGGACCACCCAGGAGTTCGAACGCCAGAGGGCAGAATTCGTAGAGATACCCGATTGAGGAGTATTATTTTTTCGTTGCTCGTTTTTCTCCGCAAGGTGGGCTGCGTAGCCAGCTTCGGGTGCGCCGCCGACTACAGAAGGGACTAGAGAGAATTTCAGCAGAACGGCGAGCCCGCTCACACGAGCCATTTGGTGCATAACTAGTTAGTACAATTCGACAATTCGTACATGTTCTGGTCGAAACGCTTGTGGCCATCAAACAGTGCAGATTTAAGTCTCCAGGATTTCAATACTCGCGCACTGCCTTTTTGTTTCACAGCATTTGAGAAATTATCCCGGGGACGCGGTGCAACGGGCCTGCGCGCAGTTTCAACCTCGGCGTGAAGCGGCTATTGAAGTAAACGGTGGATACCGTTAGTAAACAGAAGCACGCGCGACAAGTTGCTGAACACAACGAGTCCAAACTCATCATAGATGGCCCAATAGCAACAATATGACTATGATTCTACTAGAGGCTACAGTTGTTCTTGATTTAACTGGCGCACTTTATATATATATATATATATATATATATATATATATATATATATATATGTGTGTGTTTTTTAATCGGTTTAACTTGTTGTTTAACTTGTCTAGTCCTTGCCAATTAAAACAGCCTGCTTAAAACAATTTAATTCTAGTGCTGACTTGAAGGAGACCGTGGCGGAATAGAGTAGCTGTATGGCAATGCTGATTTCGCTAGCGGTGTCAGTTTTCCTTCGCAGTTTGTGGTTTTAGATTTCCGCATATCCAAAGGTTCTGAAGTCGCAATTTTGGCCTGAGCGATAAACCATCGTCTGGAAGGGCCTCATCTCGAATGGTCTTTAACGTTTAATAAAAATGCTTTCTATTATAGCCTACTTTTGCCGCACTGTGCGCTCAGAAATTATGTGAAATCGTACGGCGATTGCTTGAGAGCTTGTACAGGGTTTTTATTTATATAGCTTTGCTACGTAAGCACTTTAGAGTGAACAAGTGTCTCCGTGCAAGTGTGTGGTCATGGGTTCTCTAACCCAGAGTTAGCCCAGTTTAACAATGTGCTCCGAATAGACGCTGCATTTTCTCGTTGATTGTCGAGCAACAGCTGCTGACGCAAATTTCGGATGCTCTCGACTCTCTCGTCGAAAGATTAAGGCTTCTACCTACGCGCTGAATCAGCTTAAGCGTAAGGAGGCCTGACCTGCTCGGTCCGCACCTGCACCAACCATCGAAGGGGCTAATGAGTCGGTTACAGTTGCGTCCCAAGCAAGCATGAGAGCACGCTCAAAGGAAGTCAGAGTCAGATCGCCAAGTCTCTTTCTATCATCCCTGGATAGACCCGGGGGTTTCAGAACACATAAAAAGCTGGCAGGTATTAGTGTAATTTAGGGCGGAATGACGTTCTCGTCGGCCTGCACTCAAGGCGCACGGCCATCCACGATGGGCCAATGCGTCCACAAAATCACCATGGCGATATCGGTGAGACATGACTAGGTCAACACTGCAGCCCGGCGCGCATGCGCGTCGTCTCGTCGTTCAAACGAGTCCTATTTCGCAAACATGGTAGGGCGTGATTCCAAGCCCTAGCTCCTTGACTACTAACATCTCGAAGCCCGGCTCTATCTGCAACGGAAGATGCTCTAATACTCAGGCTTGCCAGTCGCTTTTCTGTAGGGGGGGGGGTTGTCTAACTGCTCTGGTTCGCCCTATCTTCGGGAGGGGAATAAAAAACGACGGTAATCTGTCCGTCAGCCTTTAAGGTTCAACGTTATAAGCATCCTATCCATCACTATCCACCGCCTGGGTCAATGACGACACGATTGCGGGTTTTGCCATCATGACCGCGTCCAACACGCCTAGGCCGCCTACAGAAACTAGGGACATGACCTGTTCCCGTAAAACAGATTGCAACCTCTGAGCGGATGTGTAAACCTCGTGGCTGAAAAACACGATCTAAAAAGGAATAGGCCGCACTGAGCCCCCAATTGAAATAGCCTGCCCGTGGCGAAGTCAAGTTTGTCTTATTGACTGGCTGATGCCTTAGCAATGCCGTCCGGTAATAAGTAGAACCATGTCAACCTTGTCCGCTGCGCAGCAGCCCGGGAGTAAATAAAAAAGATCAGTTAAATTTATAGGCTCAACTTTGTTGTGGGCATATACTTCACATTTGACCGGGTATAGTATCAGGCCGCTAATCGCACCAAAGTCAACAACTTTCCGGATATCATCAAGTACGGGCGAGAGGTCCCCGCCCAGAACCCGGTCATCCAAGTACCAGGCATTAAGGGGGGACTGCAATAAATCTACCAATTCCTTGATACACAAACAAAAACTGGAAGGACCAGGGGATCACCCTTCTGAAAACCTGGTTGCGATAGCATAGCGTTATGGGGTATTACTAGATGAGACGATTCTGAACCATAGGCCAGGTTCGTCTGCTGAAATAGTAATGGCGCCCACGACTTGATGGCTCGAAGCTAGTGGTCTCTTCGGACGCTATTGAAAGCGTTTCGGAAGTCCAGTTCGACCATCATCGCTAGTATTTTGCGCGATTGCAAAAACGCACGGGTATAGTGGACGTCTACCTCTGTAGCCCCAGGGGTAGGAATTTCTAGCTGGTCTTGACCAAGAGTTGCTAAAATAGCTTTCTTATTATCGTAACAGCCGATTTTGACCGCCCATCGGCAAACGATTGAGAAACAGGCAATCGGACGTAATAATCCATATTTTTTTTAATGCAAACATCCTTGTCCTGAAGATGAGTGGTAAAACACAAGACGGGGGCGAGCCCCATCGGAGCACATCGACCACATTGGCAATGGCATCAGCTAGTCAACCGCCTGTGCTGCCCAGTGCACCAAGCAACAAGTACAACAAACGGAGCCTTATAAAGTCCAGGCCGGCAGCTGAACTTCTGCTAAAGGTCTTCATCGCATTCAGTATCTCTTCACGCGAGGTTGAAGAAGGCAGTGGCACTGCCGGGGATGTGGGCATGGCGAGACCTAGAGACGCATCTGATGTTTGGAGCGGAAAGCTTCCGCGCTTTCGTTGCCTGGTGCTAGTATATTCTGGGAGCTCCCCAATCTAGCAGCACCGGAGATATCGCCTTCCGAAATTCTGACCCTCACTCGTCTGGGATGGTAGTCGTCGAGGTGGGCCATAACTTTGGGTAATCCTGTTCCCTCGTGCATCAGATCCCTTAATCCCGATGAGAATTCGCGTTGGTTCTTGACCAGGACAGACATAGATTGAGCGTTCTTCCTGGCCCGATGGAGGTCGCAGCAAAACCAGAGCGAAGGAAAACAAAGACTACGAGGCGTAGAGGTCGTTGTCGTTGGCGACGTTTAAGCAGACCTCAGTGAAGCGCACAGATTTTGGTAAAATGCGTACCAGTTTGGCAAGGTGCATGTTTGCCTGGATATCGATGAGTAGAGTGATAACATCAAATTGTTCCCGGTGGGATGTGGGCGGCTTGTTGGCGGCATCGGCGTGCCTGACCGATATATGCCTGTCTCGTGAAGATACCTCTACAAATTAGTACTGATGCTCTCTAACATTTGAGCCAGATCTGTTAAGGCGCCTCCAACATCTCTGCGCGACGTCTTGGTATAAAAGCTTTTCTTCGTAGTAAATTTAAGAGCGCTTCATATTGACTTCTCTGTACATGGGAGCCTCATACACTGAACTATGCAAACAACCTTAAACGCATACGCGTGCGCACTTTGCTAAAAACAATTTATAAATTGTTTGGTGATTTGTGGCGAAGCATTTGTATTTTGCGAGGCTGCAGGGAGACAACTGCGACTACAGGTCAGACTTTAGGTCAGACACTTAGCTTTCCCAAATTCGTCTGAAGCGAGATGTCCACGGAAGAAAGACTTTTTATATTGTTGGTATGATATCGTGCTGGTTCGTGACAATGATTTCAAATTTAAAGAAAAATAAGTGGAACACTTTTTGCGATCAATATTAAACAGTTTTTGCAGGGCTTGCAAAAATTTTTCCAAGAGGATTGTTTGCCCTCCCACGCGGAAGCCGGGGACTCACCCAAGTACTGCTCGAACGAGGAGGGCACATATGTTAGGCACACGCATGAGGCTCGCGTCATACAGCTATACTTCGAATATCAGCGCTTCAGGACTTTCCTGCGTAAAGTTATAGCTGAGAACAAGAAACGCTGCTGGAGAGTGTTCTTATCAGAGCTAGAGGAGAACTCATCGGGACGGCCCTACAAGCTGACGTGGCGTGCCAGGAATCAGAAATATTGGCCAATAAACACCTTAATGTTATTGTCATGCCCTTTTCCCAACATTCTCCCTTTGACAGGTGTGGGATCAGCCAAGTACTATACCCACGAGGTAATCTCAGGCAAGACACTCGCTGCGGGGGAAAATATTGAAAACCGGTAGGTCACCAGGTCCTCGTGGCATTCCGGTCTCGGCCACGAAAGTACTCCATAAAGGGTTCCCTGATGTGGTGGCTAACGTGTCAACACGAATACTGTGGACAAATAATCCGCAGCGACTGCCTTTCCCTGTGAGCGCTGTACTAATCCCGAACAAGATGAACTCCTATAGGTAAATCTGTCTCGTTAGCACACTGGCCAAAGTGTGGTAGAGTCAATGGAGCCCCGCTTGCGACGTTTTGCAGAGAAAGAGGAGCACGGCCTACACTCACCGCAAACCGTCGAACAAATTCGGTAAGTCGACTTTTAGACATTGGCACGACATGGACAGTTGCGAGGCGGCTTGGCGGCTAAAAAGGCCGCCCGAAAGGCTCGAACTAGCGCGGTTGACTGGGTCCGAGCGAGGTTTAAGAAGTTACTGCTGCCAGCAAGCCGTTGAGTATATGTTGAGTAGCGCTTTGTACGCATTTCATAGCAGGGTCTCTGTGACGCATCTTCAATAATAGGCTATGTTGAGCCTAATGGCAACTGCCGCCGCAATAGAAGCAATCAACGGTCATAACTTGACCCTGGTCGCTGGTAGACTGACGTAGTTGTGGGACGAAACCTTTGCGCTGGGCTGAGTGAATACGGTCCGTAAGGCTAGACAGAGCTGAAGTAACTTACACAAATAATGCATGTTACAGTTTAATAGCAGAACATAATTTTGTTGTGCCTAAGAAATTATAATATATATATATATATATATATATATATATTTCTTAGGTGAACAACGAAATGACGTTCTGCTATTGACCTGTAACATACGTTATTTGCGTATACGTGTGTATAAGCAGCTGAACTACTTTGAGACCTCCATAGCATAGCCTTACTATGTTTAAATGTGGTACACATGGCGTTGCCCACGTCTCCTAGGATATCCCCCTCGAGATGCGACCCGATGCATCGCGCCATACAACAGAAGAAGAAGATACAACGCACTAAACTAGTTTTTCACCTCAATAAGGTGGCGTCATCTTGACCGCTCCCACGGGAGGCGGTCGAGAAACTCCAATGGCCTCCCGCAGCAACGAATAACGTTGTTTGCAGCTAAACGCCCACCGCAACGAAACTTAATCACTTGGTTTTACGTGAGTTTATTTCCAGCCCTTTTTTCATAAGATACGCCTCTACCATGGCGGTAATGCGCGAGGTGGCACCAATGTTACGGTGAGCAACAACGATGTCATCAGCATACGTCACTACCACGGCATGTTGAAACTCTTGACGCACGTATTGAACAAGATCGGCCAAAAGCAGCGTGAACGAGATGCAGCTTAGTGGGTCCCCCTGAGGAGTCCCAACATTCTGCGTTAGCTCAAGCACGCCGCTTCTTCCCTCGACCAGCAGTGTATCATCGTCGAAAAAACTAGAAACTACTCACAGAAGAGCTCCACCTATGCCAATCTGTCTAAAACAATCCATCATAAGATCGCGCGGCTATATATATATATACAGGTAGTTCAATAAGTTCTTAGAATGAAAACCGAGAATTTTCCAAATCATGTTTTTAAATTTTTCTTATTCGATATACTCCCCGAGAAGCTCAATACACTTTTCCCACCGAGATTTCAGAGCTTTCATACCTCTTGAGTAGAATTCCGCGTCGGTAGACTGAAAATAGGCATTGACAGCAGCCTTAACCTCTTCATTGCTGGAAAAACGCTTTCCACCGAGACTATTCTTCAAATGTCCGAAGAGGAAATAATCAGAGGGGGCCAGGTCTGGAGAATAGGAGGGTTGTTCAATAAGTTCAAACCTCAGTTGGGCCAGTTTTGCCGATGCTTGCCGGGACTTGTGTGCAGGAGCATTGCCCTGGTGAAACGGGACAACCTTCTTCTGCAAAGCGGGCCGTTTCACGATGAGTTCTTGCTAACGGCAGTCCAACAGTCTTGCATAATATTCTCCTGTGATCGTTTTACAGCTCTCAAGGTAGTCGACCAGCATTATTCTACGTTGGTCTTAAAAAACTGTAGCCATCACCTTTCCGGTCAATGCCGTTGTCCGCACCCTCTTCGGAGGTCCTTCATCAGGTGCACACTATTGGCAAGATGCTTCTTGGGTCTCGGGAGTGTAGTGATGACCCCGGCTTTCATCGACGATCATGAATCTGCACCAAACATCCGACAGATTGTTCGACATCTTGGCCAAATTTCGCTGTAAAGCCAAAACAGGCGCGTCTTTTTGGCCTTGGTTGAGCAAATGCGGCAGCCATTTTGCTCTAAGCTCTTTCATCTTCAAGTTTTCGTGTAGGATAAATTGCACACTGCCTAAACTAATCCCTAATGCCTCCGCTATTTCCTTAATGTTCATTCGCTTATCTGTGCCAATAATTTTTCGCACTTTCTCGACGTTTTCCTCATCAGTTGCCGTTTTTTGGCCTCCTGGACGTAGTTCATCCTCGGTGCTCCTGCGACCTCTTTTTAACACATTAATCCAGTTGAAAACAGTGGCAAAACATGGCGCAGAGTCACTGTACGTCTTGTCTAACTCAATTTTTACTTGGGTCGCATTCCAACCTTTGAAATAAAAATGCTTGATAACCACTCGAAACTCTTTTTTCTCAATTTTTAAAAATCACGCCGATACGTTGCACGGGAAAAGCTATCAAACGAAATCGCAACGGCCAATCACCATAATACATTGAGTGCTAGCAGTCAAAAAGTTGCAGTTCCTATTAGCGGTAAAAGCGTGCCAAAATTCGAATTCTAAAAAGCTAATTCTAAGAACTTATTGAACTACTTGTATATATATATATATATATATATATATATATATATATATATATATATATATATATATATATATTATATATATATATATATATATATATATATATATATATATAGCGCTGTTTAATAACTGTAAAATATTGCCTGTAAGGGAGTATACGATTCAACGATTATAAATAGATATGTAAGGACGGGATCGCAGAAGTTCTTGAAGTGAGTTGGATTTGAATTGATGAGGCTTGATTCAGTCAGATTCGGTCAATCGACCAATATTAGCCAATGTAAGCATGTTTGAGGTATTAAAGCACGTTGGAATTATACGAATTAAAATATAACTTATGTAAATGAAGAATACAGTGTAGTATTTGAAAAAAAAACACGATATGTGTTTTAAAATGAACTATTACGGGATATTTTGGGGCAGATTACCTGTAAAAAAGCATATCCGACTGATTTATTTGTCTTTCGTCTGAATGTTTAAGTTCGTTTTACCTCCCTTTTCACTTGTAGAACCTGTCTTGTGCACGGCCTGCAGAACTCCACTGTCCGTCGTACGTGTCCCAGATTAATTTGTATTATTTGCTGAGGAACGCTTTTTTGTTAACTTACGCTCAAAGTAGACCCGTTGATTACGTTAAAAACAATTGTTGGCGCAAAATAATAGTGCAAAAGTAGAGAGAACTGATCTTCTGACAAACATGTGGGGCCGATCTATATCAACAGCCTCTAATACGATTAGCTTAAGATAGTCATATAGCTCATACGCATGAGTTATATAGCTCATAACATATATGTATACATATCCGCATGTGCACATATATATTTAGTTGGCGGTATAGAGTGAAGAAAATTGCCAACGACTCTTACACAACGAGTCGCAGATACGATCATATATATATATATATATATATATATAGATGTTCTTTTGACATGCTTACGAAGGTTATTCCGCACGTTCCGTAATTTTTAAAAGTGTGCCTAATTTTGAGTTTGTACGTGGCCTGTTTGCATGGTCGATGGCCGGGTGGACACCCGTAAACCTTGCACATAAACATGCAATCTCAAAACTTCCAATTTAACCAAATTTTGTGTAGAATACAATATAATAGTCATAATACGATTACGTGCGTACTTATTTATGTGATGATAAAAGCGCCTTTATGTTATAATATATCATATTTTGTTCCTGAAAGCTTGAACTTGGAAGCTACGACGATGAACGCATCTGCAACAATGTGTGATTGTTGCGCTATAAGGTGATATTACAATATGCCCACACAATATATATATATATATTTTTTACGGCTTGATAGTAAAACGCGCAAGTAGTTGTACCAAAATTATTGTTTACTTGTATTGCTTTTACAATGGTGAATGATGATATGACTACGCACATATTTTCACATCTCTACACAAGTCTTGTCTTTTGTGTATATATATATATATTTATCAGTATATACACGCACGGGATATGTCTTTTCATTTATGTCTATGAATACATATATATATATATATACATATAGGGTCTCCTGAAAGTTGAAAGCTGAAACAATCGATATCAATATGAGAATTAAATAACTACAAAATGTACTATTGCAAAGCAACTAGTTGTCGTATAAAAAAAAACAAGCAAATTGTCGTGTTCGTGAGAAAATTGGGCTTCTTTCGCTGAACACATAGCGCTGATCAGAAAATGCGGCATAGTCATTTAGAAGGGAATTTGCAAAAAATAAGTTATTTTATTAGCCTTCACGTCTAATGCCTCTAAATCATAACCATACGATCATTCACAGTGCTCAAAACTAGTGCCTCGCAACAGCACATTATGCGCTCCTATGTCGGGCAAAAATACCAGTGTCACATACTATTGTAATTTAACTCTCACTCTGAAACAAGACTTCTTAGAGACCATGTTCCATAAAAAAAATATTTGTTTTAACGAGCTCTACAATTCTGTTTATCAATTTTCAAAAAAAAATCCGGACACCCTGTATATATGTTTTACGCTTTTGTTTACTATAACTATAACCTCTGCGACATATATCCTCCCGAGGATTGCCACGGAAGGGCATGCTTCACTATATATATATATATATATATATATAGGTTTATATAAACACGTGTATCAATATATATATATATATATATATATATATATATATATATATATGTTCAACGCCAAGGAAATACCCGAGGCGCAATAATAATAGGTCCAAATTTGCTCACTGTAATACAATGTGTCAAATTAGCACCGGTTAGCCGGATAAGCCTGCTTGATCAGTGACACAGCGTAATCCGCAAAGCTGTTATTTACGTATCTTCGTCTTCAAACCGAAAGGCTGGGGCATCAGTTCACCCTCGTGTATACCAGCTCTGATCTCTTGCTGACACAAGCACGAGAGTCCGATGTGGCTCAGGGTGCAGCGAAATGGCTCATAAATATATATATATATATATATATATATATATATATATATATACGCGGCATTACGTCTAAAGGACAGGAGCAAAAGTGGGAAAGGGAGGACCAGAGGTGTACAATAGATAAAATCTAGTGCAGGAAAGAACAACAAACAACGAGTGGATAAGAGCTCTGCCTGACTGATAGCCAAATAAGAAAGGTTGTATTTAATAGAACGACCAAAAACTCAATTATACTAAAAGCTTTCGTCGCAATGTTACGACGTTGGCTAGTCGTATATCACACAGGACCGTTCCGTATGTAGAGATGACCGAACAAGAGCCACGCAAGATTAAAGTCGCAAGAAGACAAGACAAGAGCAAGATTAAAGTCGTGAAAGCAATTTCCTCTGGCTTTGCTACATGTATGGGTCAAATTTCTATACCAAGGGATTAAGGGTAGAGTGACCACGAATGTGCTGGACCCAGTAGCTGGGCGAACGTTAAAACATGAGAGAGAGAATGAGAAAAAATAATTTGCCAGCACACATCAATATAATGGCTGAACTGAATCAGATGAACAAGACGGGGCACCTGCCACTGTCACGCCGATAACCGTAGAAGTCAGGGAAAAAAGACAAAGATCGTCATATTTAGCACGTCAAATAAGTATATACGCATTTACTAGCAAATTGACATTTCTTAATGAAATATATATATATATACCCCTTACGGGGTAACAATTGTATATGTGCATCAAACAGAACCGTGGGCCCACACACGAACACACATTGACACGTAGGCAGGCAATAATTACCAGTATTTTTATTTTTAGTTTAGAGCACAACATATGTTTAATTCAATTCAGCAGACGTTCTACTTATTTACATTTGTCCAGTCCTCGCAGCAAACTTTACATGACCGAAGATTATACAACAGTTTCCTATTTCGTCTTTGCGATTTCTGATCAAAGTGTAGCATTATATGCACATTTATATAGTCGTAACACATATATATGTATATATATATATATATATATACCTGCAGTCATCGAGCTCGACGTTATTGCATGCTGAATTTCATTTTTTTGGCATAATTTAACAAAAAAATGCCACCGATTGCGGCTCGATGTCAGTGTGAAGGTTAAGCTCTCTGAAGTCTCGCGAATAAACGGCTTGCGGACATTTCATGTCAATGATTCGATTACGATGTGTGCACTGACGGAAGCGACCTTTGTCACTATTGACGCCATTGCAACAAGGAGCATTATCACATAGACTAAAGGCGTAGATATTCTATTTCTACTATGGGAGAGACGTAGTGCAGAAGTAGCTTCGTGCCACACAAGTGGCTTTGGATTGTTAAGAGTCTCGTTCTCAAACTGTGGGAAGGTAGATCAAGACTCGGCAAAGGAAGCCTGTGAGCTGTTGTTTGCAGCGAATTGTACAAACTTAGTCGCAGCAATATCTCACAGATTACGAGTATCGAAGTCTATTCTAATTGTCTGAATTGCCACCTTCGAAGTCCGAAAGGCAGAAGTATTCACGAAGTTCATCTTCATGAAATTAAGCTATTCCTCTTAATTAACAAAACAAACGAGCTATTTATCGTAACGAATAACTAATTCTAAGCATAGATTGGCTCTTTCCTGAGTTAAGGCTTGCAAGTGTATGTCCGTCACCAGATCAGACAAGCTACAGTTGGTAGTAATAAAAAAGCCTACACTTCAAAATCGAATTAGAACACCAAAAAAAACGTTGAAACATGGAGCACACGAGCGCACTGACACGTCTCATTCCAAATGAGGTGCACTGCGATAGGTACAAACTTGCGTGGCATGTATAATACATACATATCGGCGAGCAACGTTATTCAGTTTTGCCAATATTATTTAGGAAAGCTGAATCGCATTTAAGTCAGCCATCGAGCTAGAAAAACACTGACATCTAATTATATATATATATATATATATATATACATATATTTTCTTGCCTACGAGATATATATATATATATATATATATATATATATATATATATATATATATATGGATATATATATATATATATATATATATATATATATATGGATATATATATGTATATATATATATATATATATATATATGTGCAGGGTCTTTCATAATGTAGTTATCTTAAGTTTTAGTCAAACTCTACATTAAAATAAAATTTCCTAATTGATAGAATAAAATTTATAAGAGTAGCTATTCTGCCATTTTTCTCCTACATAGTTGTGGAAAATCTACGTTTGCAAACCAGTCAACGCCTAAAAGAACCAATTATACCGGCATTTTCGGTGGAATTCTCCCTTGCTGAAGTAGGCCAAAATACTAGCAAGTATGCATGCCTTCACCTTCGATATGCTATTGCCTGAAAATAGCCTTTTTGCATACATTTTGATCGTAATGGCAACATTTGCGGTTCTGTAGCTAAAAGCTTCAACGTAAGGCAAACAAATATATATATATCATGTTGGCATTGGAATCGACAACGCTTTGACTTGCGGCCTACAGGGAACAAGTCAGAAGCGAATTGCTTTTTAGATTCCTATGTTTAGAATCATTGAAATAGTCCCTCTGCATGGGTACGCTTAAAGACAAAATCTAATAAAAGTTGGCGTATAGGTAACCCGTAAAAGATTTATGGCGAAGTTTGTCGCAGCGTTAAGGCAACCGAGGCTCCTCTCTCTGTAATTAGTCTTGAAGCAGGCATACGTTTTGTATTGTCCAATCTCCGCCGTTTAAGCAAGAGTGACACACATGGAGCAAACAATCATACAGCGATATGAATATTAGGACTTAACGATACTACGGCAACCTTCCAAGTCGTAATAAGGCCCTGTCCAAAGTAAAGATGCTATATAAGATTCTAGGTCGCAATGTGTTTGATTAAGGCCTCTAAAATAGTGTTTATTTAAATAAATTATATCGTACACGCCATTTACACACAGGTTGCCAAAAATCAAATGTATACAGTAATGTCCCGTATTGTTTTTAAGTAAATAAAACGTATATATAACTCGGCAGTCTTTTGACAATGCTTGGAAAATGCATCTTTGATAACGTTTGTCAGATATCCCTTTTCATAGAACTTCCTCCAATGCTTAACTAACTAAAATAGCTGTCTGTAAAATATGTACGCATTGTGGCTTTCATATTTTCAGTGATTGCTTAAGGTATATGATCTTGTAACATAAACCATTATCGGATCATTTCAATACGAACTACTCTGTCCCTACTTTTTTTTCTTGATATCACCGGTAGTAGTGATGACTTATCATCGCAACGTCTAGAAAAAACCTATTGAAGTAAAGCGCCTAGTTTGGAATTGCTTACCTTCTACTGGGGGGACTGCACAAGTCAAACAACGGGCTTGTCAGGATCCGAAAGATTAAGGATGGCTGATGTGGTTTGATTCCGGAGCATCAATTCAAGACCACCACAGGTATTATAAGAAACAGTACAAAAATGTACCCATGTGTTATAGGGAACATATCTCTTCCATAAGGAGGTACTCTCACACTTGAATTTCTTTGTCTTTATAAGAACTTGACGTTCACTCATATGGGAATTTAACACTTGAAGCTGTGGAAAACTTCCTATATATATATATATATATATATATATATATAGTGAATGTTATGCTATCAAATATATACTTAGACATACACACAGAAAACGGTTTGCATCGGGGAACCGTTCGACAAAAGCTGTCGCTTAGTTAGCTCAAAACTAGGAACATCCTAGCAAGCTTTTGGCCTATTAATGTGTTAGATAATCAATAACACATTGGATATTTTTACAGTATATATAAAG
The DNA here is from genome assembly GCA_003439945.1 of Dermanyssus gallinae. Lineage (NCBI taxonomy): Eukaryota > Metazoa > Arthropoda > Arachnida > Mesostigmata > Dermanyssidae > Dermanyssus > Dermanyssus gallinae. The sequence continues at coordinate 135,592 of QVRM01004363.1, read as the reverse complement.
TAAACTCGTACATTAAGTCGGGTACAGCTGCCGGCGTTTCAACCAACACCAGTACTATAATAAAAAATCTACATGAGTTGTTGTTATCTTCGATTATCAAGGGCCTATATTACTACAGGCAACAAATTAAATAGAGCGAATTGTCACGGATGTTATGATGCACATTGTTAGCCCCGTTGCACGGTAACGGAGAAGGTGCAGCTGACTCGGGTGCGAATCTCATAGTCGTCAAAGTCACATGACACGAGAGTCTCTCCGAATTCTTTCACCAGGCTGTGTGTGCATTCGGGCTCTATGTCATCGCCCATCGAATCCACGTACTCAGGTAGCGCCAGCGGTATGCCTCCAGCAGGAATCTGGCTTACTACGAAGGTCTGGTTCTCGCACGCGCGCTGCACAACCGGGTTCTCCAGAGCTGTAACAATAAGGGTGTCGCCAATATCAACAATGAAAACCAATAGCTAACTAAAAATGATTGGCACACATTAACACTAATATGATATGGTATTCAAAGAACGTTAAATGATTTCTCTATATATGTATGTGCAAAAAGTACGCACAATACGTAATGTACAGAAATATACATTTGTATGAATCATTTCTTCCAAAAAATGTTTTATTCTGCCTACGCTCGCGGCGTTCGGTATATATATATATATATATATATATATATATATCCATGTCGTCATGAAACAGTACGTGCTAGTAGAAACAGACTAACGACATGCAGATAACAAATGCACACAACGAACGAGGAACGGGTTTTTCTCCACAATGCACAATAAACCTCCTGTATTTTACGGTTAGTTCGCTGAAGTGAACTAACTAACTGTCACTGTCACGACTAAGCTACGGGTCGTCATTATTTGCTGGAAGCTTTGGTCAGATTCGTACGTTTGCAGAGATCGAAGTCGCTCACGGTCCAGGTGCCGTCATTCTGGCAGGTTGTATACGTCTCTTCCAGACGCGATGTCGGCAGCGTGTAGCCCTTTTCGCAGGCGAACTCGCAGAGCGCTCCCACGGGCAGACTCTCGTAGCCGATAATTCCGGCTAGCAGGCCCGACGGCATCCCACAGTTGGCTACGACGTGCTTACCAGGTTTGAATGGCCGACACGAGGACGCTGCAAGCAAAACACGGCTCTACATGTATATATATATATATATATATATATATATATATATATATATTTCATTCATTTATTTTATTCGTTTGGCATCGATCCACCTCTTGCTGGCTTCTTCGATTTCGAGTATTATTACTATACATACACGTATAACGCGTTATAACATAGCGTGAAACGTAACAAATGTGCGACCTTACTTAGGGCTTATAAACCGTTGTAGTTGAACTTAGTCTCTAAACGGAGCGGCACATCGTACTGAGGGAAGGCGTAAATGATCTATAGAGGATAATTTCACTAAAGCAGGGAAATAAAACTCCCATCATTGCTACATGTACAACGAATGCTGTAGATCAGCAGCGTATGCTGTAGAACACAATTGCAAAATTTGCGATAAATTCGTATCGCAGTAATCGCAGCACTCTCTACTGGCAATCGTTTCTATCAACCGTTTCATAAGAGTTAAGTGCAAATGCTACGTCGAGAACCGACCTCGTACTTTTCAACTTTAGTAAATATTCGGCTGCTCTCGGCAGAATGAACAAGGACACCGAGCAGCTAGCCCAACAGTACCCACAGAATGACAAATATATATATATATATATATAATACTACCTGTGCTGAAAAGTGTGAACGTGCAGTTAGCTTGAGATTCCAACTGGAGGTCTTCGGCAGTGCAGTAGATTCCGAACTCGCCGTGCTGCTCTATAGCGGTCACATTGCAGTACACAGCGACTGGTCCGGTGTCGTCGCCTGCCGGCCGATAGATGGGCTCCTCAATTGGCAGAGGAAACGTGGCATTCTCAACCATCTGATTTTGGCAACCGTCGACGAGCTTCGGAGGCAGCGCTTCTACAGCGAGTGGAGCCAAGAGTAAAGTCGCGCGTAAGAAGAAAAAAAGTTCTTTCTTTGTAAAAAAAAGCCCACAACCACTGTTCAATGAAATCCAAAGTTTCAAAACCGCCGGCACCAAAACCACCTCCGACGATACAACAAACAACAACAACAAAAAAGAGCAAAATACTACTCTCTACTTCAAGTAGAAACAACCTTAAAATGATGCCGTAATGACTAATACGTGTGCACGTATACTTCCTCGCTGTTTATCTTACTTTGACACACGGGCCAAGCGTGCTGACTGGCGTCGTCCGCTTGGCAGTCGAACTCCGCTCGCGGCCGGTCTCGTTTCGCAACCACAAATCCCTCTGGGCATTCGAGTCGACACTTCATGCTCGTGTCGGTCCTCTTACACACGACGTGGTCTTGCTTGTCCGCCTGCCGAAGGCACGCCTTCCAGCGTTCGTCCCGCTTGTTGACGCACGCAAAGTCCTGGAAGCCCATCCACGCGCCACCGACACACGAGATCTTGTTCTTCTTGCCGTCGACATTTAGCTTCACTGAGGGCTCGAAGCCATCATTGCAGCCTCGAAAGCAGGGCAGGTGCTCACGGACGAAGAGGCGCTTCTTCCAGCGGCCTCGCAGCCCGCAGGTCGCCCAGCCTACCCGCGGCCATTCAGGTCGGTCACATCGAGGTGAATGAACATCGAACGGTTAGTATTAGAGCATAATGATGAAACAAGTCCACTTGATCGGAATACTTAGACCTAAGGGATATACCTATATATATATATATATATATATATATGAGTTTGATTTACCATTCCTTGTGGAATATCTTTTAAATGCGCAGATGCGCTCGCTGTGCAGTATGTCATACAGCGTGCTGCTGGCTTCGTATACGAGTATAGTTGTATATCATTGCTATGGTATCATTGTATGTATTTTAACGAACATCCTCGTCTGGCGTGCATTTATACTATGAATTAGATTATCACGATGCTTATATTACTACCTAATTATACAATAGTTAATTTTAGCGGGGCGTTTTTCCATGGTTCCTTACAATCTATGCCAATTCCCTAGCCTGCGTTTGGTTTCATTTATCTCTTGCCATAATGGTTTATCACCGAAACCTAATGCGTCGGCTAGGGCTACACTGCTCTCACTCCTCCTAGCTCGTCGCACTTCAGCACCTCTGCAGACGACGAGACAGATATGTGCACAGATCTCCACTTCGTTCGCATCCATGCTTCTTGTTGTGGGACGCAGCAAGGAGCGCATCACAAACATTGTCCACAAGAAAACGGCACTCTAAAATAGACTAGCCCATACCATCATAACGATTTAACGCGAAATACGACAATCAAGTATAATACGACAGAATAATCTATTACTGCGGTGCAGTGGGACTATAGTATCTATAGTACCTCGTAGAATGCGTACCTCATCATATAGACTACAATAAAAGAACGGTGAAAAAATTGGACGTGGAGACTAGACAACCCATCTTTAGGGCAGCAGACTTATGTAAATGACAAACGCGTCTTCATACATGCTAGTACACGCGCGTATACATTGATGTCATACGATAGGCACTGTATCACGACTAATCAATAACGTTATCACATAAGCCTTTAGAAAGCACATTGGTATTGTGCAACAAAAATGCCAGCTTACCGTCCGGAGGTTCCTTTGGCCAGCGACAAGCTACGCGACGCTTGGGCGCAGGACTGGTTACTCCTGAAGAAGTTGCATTCGGCCACAATTACAAGTTTCTAGTATAACTCATTTGAGTATCCCCTAATTCGTCATGAGCATTGGGAGACCCATCAATTTACACAAGTGAATCGGCTACAGCTGATTTCGGTTGGTGGAAGGTAGAAGATATTGCTTGTAAGACACGAGATATCAGGCATATGAAGTTACTACCGCCTACGCTATAAAGTATTTAGCTGTTTCCGACCCTATGAGGTACTTATATAAAGACGCAGATGGTCGTTCGCAACATCGATGTGCGTGGTCTCCCATGACGGAATTTAATCAGTCTGTGCATGCGTTATGTCAACCAAATTACGCGCTTGTAATGTAGCTGGACGTCTATTGGCCACTGCATATTTACAGGCATATGTATTACTTATTTTGCGGTTTGGAGTAAAATGCAGCATTATTTTGCCCTAAAAATAGAACAAAATAGGGAAAATGCCATAACGCACACCATCGCAATAAAAGTCTATAAGGGATCAAACTGGAAAACGAGATACCTCTACAACAAATACCACTGAACCCTTAATGGAACGCCTCACTCTTTGAAACTCTCATATGCACAAGCGGGTGCGCATAATGTACAGTTTGTGGAGGGAAGACCAATGCTTATTATAGCTTCAACAATATATATGCACGATACTTTTTACGATATTATTTCAGTGTATCTAATTGGCAACTGAAAAAGTTAGTTAATAAAAGAAAAAACGAAATGTATTCGCGACATCGATGTCGCCAATGCCAATGCTTACCACCAATTTATATATATATAGCTTTTCAATGTAGGATTTGACTTAAAGGTCGTGGCATACCGTAACAACGTACCGTGTTTTGCAGGCGCTTGGACATAGAGAGGTAGAGAGATTGAGCAAAACTTGCGTTTGTTCGGCAGACAGCTGGTTTGATAAATGCTGTTCCGAAACGCTACACATGTTTGCTAACTTAACAATAAAATATTTTAAGCTTATACTTTGGACCTATTTACTTATCGGGGTAAGGTAAATAAATAATACCTTTATTATCTCATATTATATTAGGACGCCATTTATAACACACAGATCACATCTCATCTGATCTTGTATAAACTAAACTGGATAGATTTAAATGAAATGTCCTAAAAGCTAAGGCATTGACAATCAAAATAGAGCATTTTTTATTCGCTTATTCATGTCTCGTAAGTAACATCCTCTAAATCAAAACCATCTGGATGATATTACTTAAGATACACGATTGAAAGTCGTGAAAAAGATGATTTGTCCCAATTAAAGGTTAAATATTTTGTTAAAAACAATGTATACTTAGGCATATATGACCCTTGAATAAAGGTGCTTTTGACTTGACTTGACTTGACTTACTGAATGCTTACCTGGATTTTTAGTAGAGAAGCTAATGCGTTTGGGTGGCTTGGTCGTGGTTGGGAACACAAACCGCTTATCTGAAATAAAAAGCATATAAGTGTCATTATCGTCATGAGGGTGCTAAAACTTACCAAGAGCGCAGAAACACGCATTGCTTTCTTGGTATGGCCAAAACGTGTGAGGTCGAACTATCTGCGAAGCTGATTATTTATACTGACGACCTAGCAATGTGCAGCAAGGCAAAAATTAACTTTGGGTAAAAGGCAATTTAAGACCAATTAAAGCTCAGATAAGAAGGGAGGCAATTTCCTTCACCTGGAACAGAAGTCACTCGTGCTAGCAAGCACACCAATAACAATAGTGAAGTCTCGCTTCATCGATGACAACGATTGCGCTTAAGGACGCCTTAACAGCGGCTTTTAAGGCCTCATCCTCTAGGGAACAATAACTGGCCATGATCATACTGTTCGATAACTTGACGAAATCACGTCATTCTTTTCGAACAGGCGGCATGTTATTCACAGCAGCAACAGCAATTTAGTGATTCAGGTCGCAATTATTACTCGAAATAAGACAAGTAATAAATACGGCGACAGCTGACCTGCTAAACTGTTTCAAGCAAACTGCTATATTCTTCTTAATCTAACGCGTATATCGATCTAATCACCATCTAATCAAGTCTAATACCGAACACTAATTTCAAGTACACTTTGTCATGGCTTCATGTGTTCCGGTCGTACGTCACTGCCAGGAACATACGCATCGGTAGGAATCCCTCAAAGTTCGATTAATACTCGTAACAAAAGAACCTATTTAACTAGAAACTGCGTGTTTCGCTGTTTGATTTTCGATCAATATGTGCCAATTAGCAGCATCAACGCTCCTAAAGCGTTAACACTGTTGGTGCTCCAATCAAAGGGACGGCAAGTATATTTGCCGCAATTCTATGCTCTATGCAGCTACGCCAGAATGTGCCCTCACTGTCTTATATAAAACGCAACGCATTACCACGCTATTCTCTTCACATACAGGCAAGACATTTGAGGGACCCGTCTGCTTGCAGCTACAAAAGCTATTAAAGCGAACGAATCCAATGATTCAACAGTGTAATAGACGTATAATTAAGTGCGTGGTGTACAATTAGATAGCGCCACAAAGATGAGTCAGCCCAGTTCTTGTTGTACAAATTTCATTGTAATTAAAAGGTATGGAATTATCAGTTAGCACATCGACATCTACCCATTTACTCCTATTTATGGTAATGGCAGTGCGCTCTAGTTGATCAGATGATTAGCTCAAAACGATTAGATAGATTCCCCCCTCAATAAGAACACAATATCGTTATCTGTCTGTTGGCATCAGTTCGAACAAGCACCTGCATTTACGCGGTGCACGTCAGCTCCATTATGTTTGTCGATACTATAAAACAATTATATTAACGCTTGTTGTCTTGATGCATGCCACGACAATACATTAGTACGTTGTGAGCATTCCACAGAAGCATAGTGATCGCGTGATCCATATTTCCCGCAGTAAAAATTATTCATCCGTAAAATCCGCACAACCTTCAAACAGGCGCACAATTTCGGTTTACGATGACCTTCTCAAGCCGCACCGTCGCACCAACAAAGCATTCACAAACGTACATTTAAGGCTAGACAATATCCTGACAAGCCAGTAACAGGCACAATCGCAAACGACTAAACTCAGCAGACTCAGTTCACGAGTATCCATCCCGTGTGCGATTACTTAATTTCATTTATTATTTATTACTATAATTAAATGATAATCCCCGATTTCTTAATTGTTCGAAGCTTCCAATTTTGATGTGGGCGGGGGAGGGGGGGGGATGGATTCCAATAGCCATTTGCGAGGTGAATTCCAATAGTATTTTGCGAGGTGACTTCCAAGAGCATTTGGCGAGATGAGGTCTCTCTCTCTCTCTCTCTGGACGTGCCTCAGCCACACCTCGCTACGAACGCTATATCGTTTACCTACACGTTGTGACGTCGTCATTTGCCCAGCAACAAGCAAAGCAATGCCTACCTGTGCAGACTGGCTGAAAGTTAGGCAGCTTCCAGATGGCCTGGCGTTTGCGCTTGACGCATTTGAACGTCGCCGTGACGTTCGGACGGTTGAGCACGTAGCCATCGGCGGTAGTCTGTCCGCGTAACTCGAAGCCGGTGTCGCAGCGCAGGTGACATCGGCTGCCCCAGAGGTTGCCATTGGTGCACTGCAACGAGCCATGTTCAGCGGCCGGCAACGGAGGACACCGCAGCGAGTACACTGAGTGTTGCGGGTGTCAAAACGACAAACAAAAACAAAAAAAATGGAAGCGACACAATCAACACATGATATAGGTGGTCGATAATGAATATCGATAATATTAGCACACATACTAGACAATATGTTAACCTATGCTATTAGACAGATGCTGCCAATTAGGTGTTATCGGACGTTTGGAAGGACGCCAAGACGCTGATTCATTTGAGCACGAGTAGGGTTAGAGTGATATGGCGCGCACTGGCGCAATTCTAGCGAGTTGCCTTATGAAGTCGTCCATAAAGACAACGTATAAATAAGAAAGAAGATTAATTAAGTGTTATATATATATATATATATATATATATATACATATATATATATATATATTATTGGCATTGGGTACCTTGAAGAGTGTAGCGGCAGGTCTTGGCGGGCAAAGGCAAGAGCGTTTTGAAGACTATCGTGTATTCGCCTTCCTCGACAAAGGTGCCCATTCGAGGCCCACGCAATACCATCAGTGGAAAGTCGATTACCGAGTCTTCCGGCCTGTTGTATTCGCCGACGAGAGAAGACGCCACGTTAGTCTAGGTTTGGTAGGTGAACCAAAGCAAACGTCAGTAACTCAAAAAGACGCCAGATCTACCAGTAATAGCAGCGAAAGCCTGTCTCAACGGCTAAATATATAATTAATTTAGTAGAGCTATCTTTTTAATATGTTTATAAATATGTGGCTAGTTTAATTTTATTACACAATATATATATATATATATATATATATATATATATATAGTAGGACAGAAAGTAACTGAAATATTTTAGCTTTAAGTCAGTGTAAAAAAAGACAAGTTAACCGATAATATTAATTAAAAAAAGCACTCTCTATTGTTAACCACTACCTTCCCGCGTTTTCGGACCAGACTCAATCAATTTCCATGGCAAATAATTCCTGGTTTCTTTATCCCAAGGAATGCCTCCACGTGTGTTTTAATGCCTCTGGTGAAGGATGATTCTGCAGACAGATTCTGTATTGGTAGCAGTCCGACGGTACGACGTCCTACTAATAAGCGGCACACGCAGTAAATTTTCCCTATCAAACCTTGCTGTCTTGCGGATTCTGGGTAAGCTCACATGCGGCCTCGCGTTGTCTTCGTAAAATCGTAACGTCCTTTCTATTCACGCAACTGTGTCTTTTTCTTTAGAGGACGGCAAGAGCTCAATCGAGCTCGTCACACAGTAGACACACGGATCTGTCTTCAGACCATTAGGAAGAAGCTCGTGGTGGGCAATGCTAACTTTTAACTTCATATCATTATGAAATCGTATCGGAATCAAAAGTAATAGTAAAGTGCACCATGCCTGAGCAATACCACTGGCATTATTGTTATTAGGGAATATAAACGTATGCCTTTAAACAATTATTCTAGTTCAAAATGATATAAGAATGATATTACTTCCTATACCAACTTTTATTTGCAAGCAAAGCCTATTCCACCAAACACGGAGCAAAATATTGCGTGGATCGGTCTATTTTCATCATATTTATTTCACTTGGATCGGTCTATTTGACGTCTTCTGGTGACGTTGCTTCAGAGCGCACCAGGATCTTTTACGTTTCACGTTGTCATAAAAAAAAAATTATTAATCATACAGGTGACGATTCGATCCAGGAACGAACACTCACTGTCTCTGGCAGGCCAAGAAGAGCATGTGTCGCTAGATGTTTCATTTTGTTGAGCTCGCTTAAATCATAAGGTTAGGGCTCTTTGAACTCATACAAAATTGCCACCCGTAAGTGGAATCTTTCGACGTCTATTTCGACAGAATTCATATAGCAAAACGAATTCCTTTACAAAGCTCTCGAAGATTCTATGGTCTTTGTACATAGATATCGTTTTTTAAACAATGCACAACTCCTTTTTTAAACTTCTCAGAGTCATAGCGAGCATTTAAAACACATCTAAAACTTTCAGTTACATTCTGTCCAATCGCATATATACATTAAAAAATAGGGTAAATAGACAACAGATACGCAAATCTTTTACCAAACTGCCACACAATCAAAATGTTCTAGCTGTTGTTTTCGAAATGTTCTATGGCCTTTTTGATGTTAGGCCAAACGGACTGTAAGGCCGTTTCTTGGACATTTCCAAACGCGTTACACAGGACAGATAAACGACACCTTTGCCTAGAGTCTGATCAAATAAATCCATAAAATTACATTTCTACAACTGTCATTTCACCGTCTTTATTGCCAAGGATTTGATTTTTTAAGCGTTTGACATGTTCACCTGAATATGTATATGTTACACTTTTATAGTAGGGGCGCTTAGAGCAGCAGCAGGAGTGCAGAATGGACATGTTGAGCTATCTAGGGTTTTCCCAACAGTCTTTGTGCTGGCATGGCATGGCAGCTGACTTTTAGCGGTATTGTTTATCATCTATTCTCAGTGAGTGTCGCTCAAAGAAAGTTGGCTCAATAACAGGAATCGAACCCGCGACACCTCGGTAGATGAAAATTCGAACTAGCGCACTAGCCCCCTAGATCACGCCGCCACATCACACATGCCGGTAATGATGTTCTCTACTCCACTATGTCATATCTATTTCTACTAGTTTGAAAACAAGAAGAAGACCCTGCGTTTTGCTGGGCAAACGTGTTACCCTAGACGAAGCTACCTGGGCACCACGTCCGAAATCGGACGCGTAACTATGAACTAAGCGGACCGATTGCTCACCTGGAGCAGAAGCGAAGCTTGGGTCGTGGCACCCGAGCCAGATGTTGGTTCCGCAAAGCCCGTGCGAGTTGCCGACGCGGACACCGAATGCATGTGTCATTGTGGATTACACGAACCGTATCTACAATGAAAGGCAGCACACTTTTTGAGTCACGTAAGTTACGCACATTAAAACTGCCACGGTTATATACAAATGCCAATGCACACACACGGCACACAGTTAATAAATTGCTGTTGATTATCACCGTTTTTGGGGCAAAATGTTACATAACCACACGACGCAAGTCACTATTGGTGTACCATGGCAGGGGCAAAAGGACGGGCTGCGCCAATGAATGACATTTTTACTTGATTGATATGATGTCACATTCGGTTAAACAACTACAAGAGTATTAACAACAGCCGCATGCCAAAGAAAGACTGCAGTCATTATAGAGGAGCGATGCAAAGTGGACGCAATTTTGTTATCACACAAAACGCTTCTGCTCAAAGCAGACGCCAATGGGTTGAGAACTAATACAAATGAGACCTAAGGAGGTTTATTGGCCCTGCATACCGTCGAAAGGCCTAGATAGTACCTCTGTAGTGGTTGCAGGCTCTACTACATCGGCTACGGAGAATAAGCTACGCATGTAAACCATGCAGCCGTGACATCAACAATGATATAAAAACAACACGAACATGCTTCGCCTAACCTATTCCCCGCTCCATTTATGATATGTATGCCCCGTGTTTGCTTTGACACATTTCTTCGTAGACACGATGCCGTATTTTGCAGTTAGAGTGGTTTCTGTCTGAATCGATTGTCAAGTGCAATTTTGGCATACCGGTGAACGAAGCAGAAGGCAGCTGTGCATGAGGATTAAGAGAACAAAAAAGGAACGGGCCCTTACAAAATCAGGCTGCGTTGGTCTAAGACAACTTTTGAGAACGTTTTTTTTTTTTTGAAGTATGACTCGCTGCAAGACTGATGGTTGCCACTGGCCTTCGGGGGTGTTCATCGGTCAATCTTTTACTACCTGCGGTATGATTGCAACCTCCCGAAGCGCACATGCTGCTGGGCCCGGACAGTGGTCGATGCTGGTGTCGCTGTTGTTGTTGCGGTCGCTGCTGCTGTTGTTGTTGTTGTTGCTGATGCTGTTGTTGTTGTTGTTGCTGCTGTTGCAGAGATTTAGCTGAGAATACCTCCGGCAATTGGGGTGGTGGCAACGATGACAAACCTGATACGCTGGGGGTTTCTAATCCGCCATCGCTTGCCGTTATTGTTGTTGTTGCTGAGTTTGCTCGTGTTGCAGTCGTCGCTGTCAATGTACTACAGTTTATATTCGTGCTGGTATATGTTCCACGCTGGGTAAAACTGCATGCAGCAGCGGCGGCAGTAGAAATGGTTGCAGGTGTGGCAGTAGTACTTATACTCGTTATAGTACTAGTTAAAGTACTTACAGACGCAACACTACCTTTACTAGTCACACTCGAGCGGGACACAGCGTTAGACCTATGGTGGTGGTGGTGGTGGTGATGAGGCTGATGAGGCCGATGCTGATACTGATGATACTGATTAGAATGAATATTGTTATTGTCAACATTATTTTGATTAAGATGATCGCTATGGGAAGTACGATGCGGGGGCGAGGTGGGGCTCACTCGGAAGCTCAGGCTTGCCGTAAGGCCAGGCACGCCAAAATCGTACAGCACACGTGAATGCGTCATGTCATAGACGGCTCGACGGGCATGAGCAGCTGCAGCAGCAGGGGCGGCCTCTCTGTTGCGCACGGATGCTCGTGTTATTTGGTGGCCGTATTTTGGTACACCGTGGCTATCGTCTTGGATGCCCGTGGCGGCGTCAGTCGCAAGCTTGACCGAACGCCGGGACCAGCCCCTACCCGATAGCCAAGCCGGTATACGGTTACCGTTAAACGGGGAAACAGGATGGAGCAACGGAGCAACTTGATGAGAAGGTTGATTGTGCGGATGATGGTGGCTGTGACGATATTTATGCGGACTGTGCGGATCCGATTGCTGATCAGGCGACGCTGCTGCTGAAGACTCCTGGCGTTCTTGGGGGTTCTGGGCGTGGTGGTGGTTACGGTGATGGTGGGGTTGCGCCAGAATCACGTGCGACCCCAACGAGTGCAGGTCGAACGCGGCGGGCTGAGGATGCGGCCGATACTGCTGGCTCGAGATGTACTGCCGATGCAGAGCGGCCACGCGCTGACGTCGCTCGAGCTCGTCGAGAGACAACAACACCGGCGAGTGGGTGAGCGGCCGCCATTGCCGCTGCAGAGGGCACAGAGGGAGGCGTTGTCAGGGGGCGCAGACGGGCAACGTGCCCACGTACCGGTCGCGTACATAGATATAGATCGCACACAAACACACAGCGCATTGACATAAAGAAGCAAACAGCCAGATCAGCAAATATCAGATGAACAACAACATCAGAAGTACTTTTCCCCTTGCTCCTTGTTTCGTAGGACCTCGAGACGTGTCACAACATATGTGGGGCCAACAGTCACAAAAAAGTCTAGTCAGCAAGCCCTTGTGTCTTGCTAGACCGTTATATGAGGTAATATGCCACAGAATATACTTCGCCGTACCACTTCCCTGCATTGTTTTACACGAGTGGTTCAGAAATGACTACTTACCAACACAATTTCTCATGGCTGAGGCACGCATGCTAATTGTGTTGTGTTTGTCATATGTGATATTTCAATATTAATATGTATATATATATATATATATTTCATATGAACTAAAGCATTGTAGTATGCAGTCCCTATAATAAACTACGTTTTGAACCTTCAAATCTTGAATCTTAGACGTCGAGGAAACTGAGATAAAGAGGAGTAACCATGGAAATTTACACGGTTTAAGTTTCGAGATTACAAATGAGTGACGACAATGACGTCGATGCAGATGAAGAATATTTCATACTTAAGGCTAATTCAGTGTTCCGCTACAAGCTAGGGAAAGTACAATTTAGAGTACAAATAGAGAGGAGTAACCATGAAAAGACAAACGGTTTAAGTTTTGAGACTACAAATCAGTGACGACAATGACGCCGATGCAGATGAAGTATATTTCATACTTGAGGCTAATTCAGTGTTTCGCTACAAGCTAGGGAAGGTACAATTTACACGAAACGTGATCACAGAGGCCGCTACTGCTCTTTGCGTGGGAATTATATTCGTGGGAAACTTCTCTTGCTCTATGTAGCTTGCTGCACAACATGCATTTTCTTGTGCTGACGAAGAACGAGTGGATTGGGAGTAAAATCAAATTTTGCTTGCGCTGCTTCCCACAGCTCATTTTACATTTGATTTTATTCCACCCAAGTAAAACGAGTACAGCAATCCAGTGAAGTTGCTTGAAGCGTGGCATCTTTCTGCATGTATGTATATATATATATATATATATATATATATATAGTATACATTATTAGGCATAGTAAATACTATTATTAAAACCCCAAACTTGAAAACAGCTAAATACATACAAAAGAGTGGAACTGCACCTCTGTAAAGGGCATGTGACGTTAGTTTCTCTGTGTTTGTCGTCGCTATTTAGATGAGGTCGGATCAAATCGATGCGGGGCATTGCACAGAATATCTGCAACAACTCACCTTTGCATCTCGCATGCACTGGCTGTCGTTGCAGAGGTGTCCAAAGGTCGGAGTGTAGTTCGGCCGGCCAGCGGCGTCCGTGTGATAGCGTAAAACTCCATCTACAATCGAGGCAACCACAAACAAGAACAATGTACGGCTTAACGACAGTATCGTCATGTTGAGAATGGGCAGCACTACAACAAATATATATGGGGTGGGAGTAGGGCATCTCGTCGTACACTAAAGCTATTTCCATGCTTTAAACTAAATAAATATGCAAGGAATATATATATATATATATACAGGGTCATTCATATTGTTGTGCACGCATTTCGAGGTTTGATAGAACTCGGCAAGAAAATAAGTTTTCCCTATGGAGGGAAGACGTGGAAACGTCTTGTTTAGGAGAGAGAGTGAAGTTTATAAAAGTAGTTTTTCTGTCTTTTTTTTCCTACATTGTTGTGCGAAATCTGCGAGAAAAATTCTGCACAACGGAAGTGCGCTTCACTAGCTTGCGTAGCAAAAAGCTAATACCCAGATTAAGGAAAGTCATGAAAAGTCGATATTTTACGTTGACGCCTTTTCATGAAAAATCGTAAAATTTTTCCATTGCGACCAAAAATGTACGTCCGAAAGACCACTCTCACGCAATAGGAAATTTAATGCCCATCATTCTCGTATCAAGGTGATGGTGCTGCGTTACGTAGTTGTCAAGTCACTAAGCTTTTTCGATAGCCATATCGAAAGCGAAGGCATGCATATTTCCATAGGGCGTATGAGAAAGTTAGGTACATATTTTGAGGTTTGGTAGCAACAAGCATTCTAGCAACAAGAGAATAAATGTTCCTAGTGGAAGGAGAGGGGCGGAAACGTCTTGGCAAATTTTTACGCTTCTGAACGTGAAAACTTGCACGTAAAACATAACAACTATGACTGTCGAAAAAACTTAGTGACTTGACAACTACGTAACGCAGCACCATCACCTTGATACGAAAATGATGGGCATTAAATTTGCTATTGCGTGAGAGTGGTCTTTCGGACGTACATTTTTGGTCGCAATAGAAAAATTTTACGATTTTTCATGAAAAGGCGTTAACGTAAAATATCGACTTTTCATGACTTTCCTTTTCTGGGTATTAGCATTTTGCTATGCAAGCTAGTGCGGAAGTGTCTTCTTCTTGTGCAGAATTTTCCTCCGAACACGCCGGTGTAATCGGTTCCTTCACGCGTTGACTGGTTCGCACAACTATGTAGGAAAAAAAAGGCAGAAAAACTACTTTTATAAACTTCACTCTCTCTCTCCTAAACAAGACGTTTTTACGTCTTCTTTCCATAGGGAAAACTTATTTTCTTGCCGAGTTCTATCAAACCTCGAAATGCGTGCACAACAATATGAATGACCCTGTATATATATATATATATATATATATATAAAGAGGGAGAGAGATAGAACCCAATTACAATCACGTTCGTATATGTATATACGAAATTGTTTATAATTACTTTATCTAAGCCGCAGCATTTTTACAGTAAACACAATATAATATATATATATATATATATATATATATATATATATATATATATTGTGTAGATAAACTTAGTTATAGATAAACTTAGATATAATTAACCCAACTCAAATGTTGATTCAAGAAGTGTTATTATCGCGGACTGCTGTTAACATTTCCGCATAACCTACTTATGTTCTGTATCCTTTGTGTGAGGGTTATTGTCTTGGCTAGCCAGATTCGAATCGTAAAGCCAAGTAAGTGAGCTTTTTCCACAGCGAGAGTCGTCGAGTCCTCTAGCTGTGGAAAAAGCTTAGTTACTCGGCAACAACGTAATGCAGCACCATCACTTTAGTATGAAAATGATAGACATAAAACTTTCTATTGTCTGGGAGTAGTCATTTTGGGTGTTTTTTTTAATAACAATTTTTATCGTATTGTAAATTTTACGATTCTGCACCTAAAAGCGTTAGCCTAAGACATAATAGCATATCGACTTCTTATGACTTTCCTTAATCTGGCCATTCGCCTTTTGCTACGCGCCGGTATGATCGGTTCTTTCATGCGTAGACTAGTTCTCCCGCAAACGGAGATTTTGCACAACTATGTAGAAGTAAAAAGACAGAATAACTACATCTATGAATTTCATTCTCAATCCTAAACAAGACGTTTCCGCCGAAAAATGTATATATATATATATATATATATATATATATATATGCAATCGGCTATAATCGCAAATGCATAAAAATAAGATAATAGCAAAATAGCTTGTATCTCTATGGTGAGGTCGTCCACTGTCTACAGGTGTACCACGCAATGTAGATAGACGGTTCCTCTGCGTGGCACTTCGCATTTAAGAATTATATGAGTATATATATATATATATATATATATATACATACGTACATACATATAGTCTCGTAGCGATTTTAAACGGAAGAAGACCATGTTCCTGTTGGGAAAATTGCGGCAATTAAAATTTAGATTATATCATGGTCATAATAGCGTTGTGTGGTCATTATTACTTTATCGTTGTGCTTGCTGCCGTTATTAGTCAGTTTTTGCTCTAATGGTTGTAGTATTATTATTAGGGTAGTCTTCAAAGTTGTTAGCGACGTCTTCTTGGCGTGCGTTTACGTAGTAATGCTACGTACGTATATAGTATATATATATATATATATATATATATATATATATAAATATATATATATATATACATATATATAAATATATATGTATATATATATATAAGTATATATGTATTATATATATACATATATATAAATATATATATATATATATATATTTTTTTTTTTGAGTTATCTGTGAGTAAGCCTGATCATCAAACGCACTTCGATCAGTCGTCCGATGTAGATGATGCTTCAGGAAGTTTCTGTTCGCGACACCACACGAATCCTTCTAGCTAGAACAGTTTTCCCACTCTCCACGGCTCACTGCTACTGTAATTATCACCACCGCGACAACAACTACCATACATTGTTGCTACATACTTATGTGCATGAATCTGCAGCTGTACATAGATAAGAAAAAACGTCGTTTGCGAATTTGTTTCGTTGAGATTCAAATATTTATTAGGCACGTCGTGACACGTGCTGCTGGTGTTCGTTAACGATTTTACCAGATTAGGTGTTAGATTTAACAAATCAGCAGTCGAACGGCAGCGATGGTGTCTAACGTCGATAATGAATACATTATCGGCTTCAAATGCCAGTCCATTCCAATTCCATTCTAGGTCACCTTCGTCAGGTTATCTTCGATTCCTGTTCCGTTGTTTTTTGCCTCACCGTCGAAGACTATTTAAGAGATTCGCTTTCCACCACACAAGAATATCTAAGATCAGAAATGTTCGTGTGAATACATCGTTGTGTTCAGTCTATTTGTAGAACAAGTCATTTTCTCGCAATTGCACATTTTGCAAAGCCATGTCTGCCACACCAGACACATTAATACAGCACATCTTCGTAATTTCACTGTCACTTCTAAAAAAGACAACGTTTTTGTCGCTCCCTTACGCACTGAAACAATGAAGCAATGAAGCATGTACATCAAATTCCATTAGCCCCTGTATTTATACACAAATACATCACATAAACACAACAAAAGCATTTACTTCATATAACGGAAAGAATGCGATTTAGCATATCCATTTGAAATAATGAATAGCAATTTTAGCTTTGTAGATTGCTTTGTTTAATGTTTAAAAAAAACGTCCAGCAGCCCTGTCAGTCCAGACTGATGCAAGCTTTCATTGCGTTGTTAGCAAAGAAAGAGATTCGACATTAGTTGACGGCAGATTCGCAGCGCCACCTATTAAACATCTCCACGGTAGGTTTTAATAATAAATCCATGCAGGCCCAAGTGAGTTTCTCTGTTTAAGGGAGGAAGGGGTGCGTGAAACCGGAACCGTTTAATCTCAATCAAATCTACAATCATTTGACAAGCACAGGAGACGCAGATAATCATAGACGTATATGTAACTCACTCAGGTTTCGTGTAGATACCACGGCAAGGAAGCTGCTTGTGAGAAGAACGGCAGTGAGCATTCTTGGGCTCATTTGCTCACCACTCCAAGCTCTCAGGCCGAACAAACGTCGTCGCTATCCATGTCGTCACGGCCGTCCCAGGCTTGTCACCTGTAAGCGGAACAAATAGTTAATATGATTAATTAGTAATGCTTACAGGAGACAGGTCTGCTAAGCCGTAAACTAATTCGCAGGCCGAATCAACCTACAATGGCGCCTTTTCTGTTGTTATGGATGTGCGACGTTAATTTACGCAATGTTTAATAACGAAATACATATAGGCAACTTTACCAATACTTCGCTTAATTAATTTACCTGCAGAAATCACCAACTTAAAAATAATTATATATGTATATACATATGTATATATATATATATATATATATATATTTCACGTACTAAGTTTTGAACATGACATTCGTCTTTGTTAATCTTCAACATGATAAAATGTGTTGTATGTGCCGGCCCAACACCAAATGTACGACACTAAAGGGTTACGGAACCCAGTCCAGTGGTTTAGTTTATGGTGGAACCCGTAAACGGAGCAGCGGATGAGAACGTGGCGCTGCTTGAAAAGCGGTTCTATTTGCTTATCTCATCTCCCGCTCAAAACCTTTATGGAACTCTAGTAGTCAAACGTAGGCAGGAGTGTAAAGCGGTGTACAAGATTCTCGACGAAAGGCCTTGGTCTTGGCAGACTATAGGTTAGCCTATTCTGTGCGCTTCTGGGGAGGCCCCAAACTCTCGTAAACAATGTTACCTTAATCGTGTTCGAGAGTAATAATCTGCTGAGTGGACAGGTACTCTAATTTAGTATAACACTATTGCTGACACCGAGACAACCTTTAGGTTGAAAAAGCATAAACTCTGTCTTTAACACGAGTCTCCATGGCGTCGGGAGTGGGATCATGGCGACAATGTTTCGATTAACTCGATGAGACATGTGGCCTAAGAGCAATGCGCGCTCGGCGCTAACTTAGCACCCCAATAAGTGAACCACGAGACAAATTCTACTGGAGCACTACCCCAAAACTAAGCCTATTACTTCTCCTCGGGGCCTCTCGGGTCTGAATTTTATAGTCTTTGTCAATTTAACCGTTAATCTGTTGTTCTCACTTTATGTCTACTCAGGCATATTTTTAGATTCCAATCCGAGAAAAAAGAAGAGGCAGAAAGGATTACGCAAACATAGTAGTAACGGTCATGGATGAGGCTCAGTGCATCACTGCGTAGGACTGAGGTTTGTAGTGGGATTATCGCCTTGGGGCAGTCGGTGGCTGGCCAGAAGGGCCGACATTCTCAAATGCCGTCATCTAGGATGACTGAGTATGCTTTCAGGAAAGCTGCCAGCATTTGCGGGACTCGTGGGCCCACGCCCGCAACAGCTTGCTTGTAGCGTTTGGTACATACTGTTCTCATACCCAGAGATAGTCCTGGAGAACAAATTTAAGTTGTTCTACACGACTATCTCTGGGAGTCGACAAATACAGCGTACAAGGCTTGGTTGTTGACAGTGACCAAAAACCTCACGTCATCTAAAAGCGCCTGATATTTGGTCGTGATAGAACGTCGAGCACGTTTCATGCTGTTGTCGAAGGATGATCCCCGAGCCTCGAGGATGAAACTAAGTCGGCGCGCCAATAGCTTTAATAATATTTTATAGATTCAACCCTTCTTTGCAGTGTCCCGACAAACGCATAGACAAAGCGGATTGCATCTGCCTTCAGACATAACCTTGGGCAGGTAATCCGGCCAAGTTACTTAAAATTATTTTTTCAAACAAAACACTTATTAATGGCCTAAAGGGCGACTTAATAACGCCTCTAAAGGGGCGGTATGAGAACTGCCGCCCGTATACGTTTATTCCAAATCAGGTTCTTAATTTTCAATACCTAATCGCACTATGAATTTCCAGAAACTTTCCATAAGGGCGAATTGATCATCCGTCTGTTGGGAAGGCACGCGTTCGTATTTGCCCGATAATCCACACGACGTTGAGATAACCTCGGATGTGATCTTTGTCGTCGTAAATGCATCCACAACGTGCTGGCGTATGAGGTCAAAGGCAGCTGGACAACGTAAATTTGCATCTGAAAAGACAGTGAAACTCAAGCCTGGCCCTTGATTGACACACGCGATTTCATATTTCTTGGCGAACGAATTTTCTTTAGCGGTACTGCCAATAGCGTCATGGTGTTCTCGTTTCTGCATACGTTCAGCACATATACGCGAGTGGCCATGTTACAAGAGCTTCAACTGTCAACGGTTAAGCTACAATTCTGAACAAGTCAAACTTCTAATTTGTTAAGGTGCTGTTTTCTCGACTACAGCTTCATCACCGATCAAAGCATGAAGCAATAATAATATACAAGTTCTGTATTTTATCATACCCTTTACTGCGCGCGCTTCAGATCTCCGCATGACGACCACCTATTAAACGCCAAACACAAAGTCGTTCTTTTACAGGATCCACCGTATAGAAGTTTCCCGGTGCGCTGCCCGGACGAAATTGTGTGCATACGGTGTGCCTTGTAACCCGTTACTCTACAACTCTTTGATCGTTTCGCACCAAATAGTTTCTGAAGTCGAACTTCAATATAACTGTCGGCTCCTTACGAGACCTCCTCACGAACGTGTGAGAAAAGTACACCGCGGACCTAAGGGACTGGCATTATCGCAAATACGAATCTTCTAAGCCAGCCGTGTTGAATGCACGATAAAGGGGTGGCAAACGGGTATAGCTGACCCACTGGCTCGCCACAGCACAGAAATAGTTTCGCTCCAAAGGTCAGTCCGGAACGTTGTCACGGCACGGAAGGTCCACGACATCGGGCTAGTCCGCCACCGCCGACAAGTGCGACAGCGCCGACAAAAGCTCAACTTTCTGATAGTGATCCGCGGCCGTCTGTTCGACGGAAAACCCACCCAGGAAACCCACCCCGCTGCAGAACGTGTTTTCCAGACGCTACCTTCGGAGATCGATGGATTGACCGCCGCGATCTCTTAGTCTGTCAATCTCGGCTCTTATTTCTTTGGGGCCACTTGGGGGGGGGGGGAGTGTGATCTATGACATATGTCGTCAGCTTAATATTCGCCGCTCGTAGAATCGTTCACGGGATGTCAGTACTGGCCGACGGCCGAGCAACTTTCGAGCAGCTTTTGTAACAGACTAAACGTAGTTTTATGTGACTCGAAGCATACAACACTAGTGCTTCGTTTGATAAAGCAGGTTAACCCGCACTGCCCTTCCAGCCTCCTTTCCACTGAAAAAAAAACTGCGTTTTTGATGAGTTCATCAACTCCATACTTACTATTGTCTCTATATATATACTGCTAGACAATATTTACTTCGAGTTCTGGTACACCCTCTATATATACGTATATGTATACATCTATTAAAGGTGCATATTGTACAGGCAGTTATCTAATCATTCGACAGACGATCATACATAGACAGCACTGCTGCTGCGGCTATAACGATGATCACGACGGACAAGCTACATTGATAGTGACAATAATAATAATAATATCACACAGCGACAACAACATACCAGCAACAACAACAACAACGACACTAGCGATAAGCAACACACAGCAACAGTAACATATAATAATAATAATAATAATAATAATAATAATATTTTTTTTTGGAACAAGGGTTTATTTTATCAATATGTACACGTATCACAATTATCAATATATTCCTTATATAATATCTACAATATTGCTCATATTATTCTTATTGCTTGAGTGTCGGTGACCACTCAACATCCTCTTGGCGTTGCCTCTCTGTAATTCTAATGACACTCTCTGTCGGAGGAAAGCGGTCGATCTTGGCTCATAATAATAATAATAATAACAAGCTTTCGGAAGGCGACGTCTCTTCGGCGGCCAGGGTCTTAATCTCAGAAGACACGCTGGCGCAGAAGCCTAGCGAGACGGCTTTGCTCTTGGAGAAGCACCCGCCCGCGCCGTCACCTCTGTCCTGGCCCAGCCCTCCTCAAGTGCCCCTGCCATCAACCACATCAGCCGACAATGCTCGATCTGCCATAAAAACGTTTTCGCGAAGTTCCGCCGCGGGCCTTGATTTCATCAGACCACGGCTTCTACAAGACCTGCTGTCCCCCGCTTTAGGAGCTGTCGCCGACTGCCTTGCGGCCGCCCTCGCCAAAGTCGTTGATCTTCTTCGCTGGGGCTCGCCGCTCTCCGAATGGCGACCGCTCATCTTTGGGGCCCGACTTTTCGCCCTCAAGAAGAAAGATGGCAGCGTGAGGCCCATCGCATGCTCATCTGCAATCCGGAGGCTAGCGGCAAAAATCGGCATCTTTGAGAACAAAGCAGACATCTCATGTGCTCTTGGTGACCATCAGCTTGGGTTTGCGACACCGGGAGGATGCGAGGCCGCAGTGCATTCGACTCGGTCCTTTTTGGAGTCACGCTCTGAAGCTACCCTTGTGGTCAAGCTTGACTTCAGGAACGCGTTCAGCAGTATTCGAAAGGACCATTTGTTGAGCGCGGTGAAAGCTTGGGCCCCGAGCATGTTCCACCAGGTGGAACTTGCTTATAAGGAGCCATCCTGCCTTCTTCTGCCGCACGATGTCATAATGTCGCAGACTGGGGTACAGCAGGGCGACCCGCTGGGCCCGCCGCTGTTCTGCCTACTTGGACGACGGTGTACTGGGTGGCGCCGCCGATGCAGTTCTGAGGGACATCCACAGAATCATTGAGTTCGCTGAACGGAGCGGCCTGGCTCTAAACTCTGCGAAGTGTGAGGTCCATGTTGTAGGAGGTGCTGCGGACTCTGAAATGCGGGAGGCTCTCCCAGGGTGCAAGACTGTCGGCACGGATTTAGAGTTGCTGGGCGTACCTCTCTTCCCGCAAGGAGTTCCGGCTGCTCTCGAGAGGTGGCTGGCCAAGCTAGAAGATGCGATGTCACGCATCCACTTGGTGGGTTCTCATCGAGGCCTCTTTCTTCTGAGATCCTCCTTTTCGGCCCTACGTCTCAACCACTTGTTTCGAGGTGCAGATTGTTCACTGGCTTCCGGACTTCTTGAACGACTTAACGACAGCATGCTGGCTACAGTAGAGGCGTTGCTGAACCTCAGTCTATCCACGGGTGCACGCCAACAAGCTCTACTCCCCGTTCTTTGGGGTGGCCTAGGGTTACCTGATGCGACTGTTTTATCTGAGATAGCTCTGGCATCTTCTCTACACAGGTCTATGCAACAGGCTAGAACCCTCCTCGATTCGGCTGCCCTCACAGACCTAGAAGCCCGATTGGAAACAAGCCACCGTAGAGCAGTTGCCCTGTGCGGCCACGAGCCCGTTGAAGCTGGACACCAGAAAGAATGGTCAACAGCTCTATATGAGCAAAGGGTCGTAGACCTCATTGCGGGATGCACGACGGACGCCGACAAAGCCAGGCTGCGCGCCGTCTCCTCCAAGGGGGCGGGCGCATGGCTACACGCCATTCCCTGTGCCCGGATCGGGACCCTGTTAGATGATGAGTCGGTAAGGATTGCCGTCGGACTTCGTTTGGGAACAGACATTGTATACACTCATACCTGCGTCTGCGGAGACGTCGTCGGGCCAGACGGACGCCACGGGCTGTCCTGTATCGTCAGCGCAGGTAGGCGAGCAAGACACCAAGCCCTGAATGAAACCTTCAGTCGAGCTTTACGATCCAGTGGTCTGCCGTGCGTCCTTGAACCCGTCGGGCTAGACAGGGAGGGCGGCAAGAGACCTGACGGGCTGACCTTAACTCCGTTCGAGAGCGGATGCATGCTGGTTTGGGACGTGACAGTTACTGACTCATTAGCCCCTTCAATGGTCAGTGCTGCCGCGGCCCGGGCTAGTCATGCTTCGGCTCTCGCCGAGGCAAACAAAGCTAGAAAGTACCAGAACATCGGGTACCCGTACAAGTTTTATCCCTTTGCCTTCGAGGCCCTTGGCGGGCCCGGTCCATCCACTCGAAGTTTGCTACAAAAGGTCGGGAAACGCCTGATTCTAGCCAGCGGAGACAAACGAGCGGGTGATTTTCTCAGACAGCGCCTGTCGCTGGATGTGCAACGGGGCAATGCGGCCTCGGTTCGGGGCACTCTCCAGAAATGGCTGGTCCCTACACTGGACCCCCCGTAACGGTGCACACGTTCGCAGGGACTCAAATGTCATGTTCCCACCCTGAATGATTGATTACATTGAATAAATCTATATATATATATATATGTATATATATATATATATATACATATATATATAATGATTGATTACATAATAATAATAATAATAATAATAATAATAATAATAAATAACGCAGTGTTTACTGTGACTTCATTGAGCGCGCGTGGTGAGCACTCTGAACAGGTACCACAGAATGAAACGGGGGGGGACGGGGGGGGGGGGGGGACGGGTGAAGGAGGTGGTGGTGGTGGTCGTGGTAATGGTGGCGATGGCGGTATTACGAGTTGTGGTATTAAGCTGACCTGCATGACATCGCGTCGTCCCTGAATCGCGGGCAGAGACTACTACTACCACTACTATCTACAGGCCACTGACTGACCGACCCAGCAACCAGAATCAGATCGGGCCACCTAGATCGACGACACATAGATACACAAGTAGACATAGATACACGAGACGGCTAGATCTCGAGAGATAGATATATAGATAGATATGTAGATATTCCCCCATAGATAAGGTAGGGGGGAGAGAGAGAGAAAGAAACAAAGAGAGAGAGATAGATAAAAGGGGGGGGGAGAGCAAAGTAAAGATACACTATGGGTGCACCGACTATAGTTGTCTCAATGGACAATGGCGTGACAAAGAACATAAAAACCCAACACTATAAATAGAGGCGCTCACTCGGTTGTCGGCCCAGCCTAGCGGCGAATCGGCAATTGTAGCAAATACTGCTTCGTTCATTATCTCTAGTTTAATTCTCCCTCTGCATATAAATATACATATGTATGTATGTATGTATATATATATATATATATATATATACATGTATATATATATATATATATATATATATATATATATATATATACATGTATATATATATATATGCATGCGTGTCTGCAAAGCCAAACAATAACGCAGAAAAATAAGTGTCTCTTCTTGTACGGACGCTCTAAAAATCTCAGGGCGAAGCCTCTCTGTCCATCTGGTTCAGTCCGCAATGGCACATTAGACATACCGCCGTCTCGACGTCTCCGAACGACCAACATATGTGACTCGTTAAGTGACGAGAAAAAGCGGCAAAAAAGGAACGTACGACATCTACGCAATATACGTCACTGCTACAGCTGAAAACAGAGCTCTTCAAAAAGTGTTTGTCTATAACTAGTTATTTTTAAACTATATATATATATATATATATATATATATACATACATACATTTATGTCGAGGCGAAAATAACCTCCGCACAAGGTCGAGCAGCCCCAGTGTCAAGATAAAGTGGTCAGATGAAGTAATATCGAGAAGACGACTGGATATATTTATATATATATATATATATATATATATATATATATATATATATATATATATATATAGCGTAAGTTACATCAGACTTATGCTGATGGGGTCTGCCTGAATCGGATTTTACGTCCTCATCCTCGGCATTGTGCAGAGTCAGCCGGCCTTTTGACGTTAGCAGCTTGGTTTTTCTCAGGCTGCTTTGACTTTGATATACATGTGTATGCCCAGTGCGCATATATATATATATAGATATATATATATATATATATATGGGTGAGTGCGTGTGTGTGTGTGTGTGTGAAGGACAGGTGCGTGTTATTTTTTATATTCTTGTATTGTAAACAAAATGTTATTGGGAATCGAACCCGTGCACCGCACACAAATGCACCGCGCCACCTGACGCGACGTGTCCGTTTCATCTATACCAGAAAAACGGCACTTTGGAGGAAGAAGAATATACGTATGTAAATATGTGTGCTCGTAAACACAATGACACGAAACTGACAGAGAGCGCAGAGGGACACGCTGGGTAAAGACAAGCTTCAGGCTGCGCTTGGCAGAACCTAAAGAAGGGTTTTTCAAAACAATTTGTGGTTAGACGATTTGGGCATTTGGTAGTAATGTAAATGTTTGAGTTTCTTCATGCCGCTATTCTCGTTGACCAGCCTCTTCTCAGTTATAATGTTCCTACGGGTAGTATCTCCGCGCTCTCAACGAACACTTCGAGTCAAGGTAGCATCTCAGAGAGCAGATTGTATGCCACGCTTTTCTTCCGGATGCCATTTGTACAAAACGGTATCTAGTGGATGCCTCTCGTCTCTCCCTAAGATTTCGATGCATGAGATGTTCATTTGTCGGCCTTTTTTATTATTCAATTAAACATAATGCCCACACATGATAAGCTTCTTAGTATGGCCACAAAATCTGTACCGTAGCTGGCGCTGCTATAGTGTACATCTCCAGGATAATGTTTTATTTATTTCGGTTTCTGCAGCTTAGTTAGAGCGCATGTCGAATTCGCTCCTGAGTCACTGTCTCGAAAATCAGTCAATATTTTGTGGTTATTAGTAATCACCACACAGGGCGATCTAGAGCAATTTTACAGAAATAGTGGTAAGATCGAAAATGCGCCTGCACATAACGTTTTCAATTGGCAGGTAATAGTTTGTCCTGGTTTGCGTTTCATCTGTGAGCCATTTTAGTCTGAAAATTATCCTAATTTTTTTTTCAATACAAATATCAGATAAATGGTGCAGCTCATTTATTTGAGCTTTTCACATGTCCTCACATGAGTAACACACGGCCTGCTAGGTCTGAAGACTGCGGCACCTTGCGACTAACCTTGCGATGTCATGCATGCTAATAACAACATCGATCTTTCAGAGTTAAAGTGATGCGCTTGACCTAGCCAGCAACACATACGCCGAAAGTTTATGAGGGCTGCACGATACTCTGCTGTGCATGGTATTCTGTCGAGACGACTTAGACTCATCATTCAAAAACGTTCACTTTTTAAATAATGTATATGTCGGTGTCTGAAAACCCTATTGTGAAATAGCTAGCCGACAGGACTTTCTGCACATAACGAAAGCCATCAGCCATTTGATAGCCGCTTGAATTGGACATTTTGGAAATGAGTGATCATAATACTGCCGATGACTTGCGGTCCTAAATGAAACGAAAGCAAAATATTTGTGCCCATTCCAGATGTTGCCATACGTACAGATATTCCGGCACCACGTTGAATGCCAATTTAAGGTTTTAGAAGCATGTTGGAAAGAAGGCTAGGTCCGCGACATTGCGGGGTTCTCTCATTAGGTGGGCCTTAATCAGTGAACAGCCGGTGTTCTACATCAAGCCCTTTTCACAGCAAGGATAATCACTAAAACAACAATTTTGTATTGTTTTCAGCGGTCGCCGTTCTACCGCCGCCACACACTGGCCGTGAATTTATGTACCACTGTATTCGCCGCCACTTCACAGAATGCGTTGCGTGGCTCGTGGGTTGGACGCTCATTTGAAATCAGCTGTATGAATGTGGTAATGTCCGGAATGAATGATCTCCGCTTCTGGGCGAGTTGATTTAAGATGTGTCTACTAAGCATGGTTTTGATGTCCGGCGTAATAGCAGGCGCACGGAGCTTTTATCGTGCACCCGCCCCGGAAAGTGCTATTGACGACGTCACTTAGAACGCATCTAAATACGGGCGCGGCAAAAGTCACTAACGGGTATTGGATATACATAACCGATGAAGTAGAGCAAGTACGATCAACATTTGAGTTTGTCGAGGCCGGTGGTGGCGCGGGCATTCGCGTGCGCCGCGCGACCGGAGGAGACACATAGGCGCAGCACGGGTTCGAGTCCCATCGTTGCACCGATTTGTATTTATAGGGTCCGTGTTACGAAGCAATGCGAAAGAAGTCCCGTTCACGTTAAATGTTGGCTGAGAGAAATGTTTTCGTAGCCTGCATCTAGCATGCAGGCATCATGACATGACATGTAAACAGCGGCTAGTTGACTAGTAGTTTAATTCCTACTTAGTTGATGCGACAGCTTATCGGCTAAACAAAGACTTGTAGATCAACGTGTACATCCAGTGTGTTCGATCGGGCCGGTCACTGAGCCTTTCTGCTCTAAGCTATAAAAAATCAACTATGAGTAATCGAGTTTGAACAATTGTGCGCTGATGATATGCGATGAGATGAGGACTCCGTTCGGCCAAACCTCGTTCAGATCGCCAATCACAAACGCGTCGAAAATTAGATTAGCGAAACTCCAAGCTAGAACCGACTCCCTTTTGGGAGAAACCTTACTGAGTTTACTGCCGGAAAAGCGATAATAAAAAGGAAACTAATTACAGCATGAGGGTAGGCTTGCCTCTGAGCTTCGGGTTGACTTTTGGTCTGGAACGTGACTGATAAAGACACTCTGGCGGCATTCTATCGAAACGAACTATCTCGGACAGCAAAGCCAGGAGCAGCGGATTGAACGACCAATCATGTATCGGCCGAATGTATCGGAAGTTGGCAAATCTTCTTTTTTTTTCTCGGGCACTGCGCGCACGAGACCTAATATCATAGAGCGGCTTTTGATGCTATAGAACCTCATAGCCAGGATGCCATTTTCAGGATGATCCAGAACGGTCTCTCAAGGTGGTAGGTTGCTAGAAAAGTCTAATGCCAAGAGAAAGAGCGAGCTGCTCTTCGAGATGCTGCAGCAAGGTGCAGCGTACAGTATTACCGCTATCGTGCAGCACACGCGGTACTGTACGTTCACGACGTGGAGATATAAATAAACTTCTAAATTTGTGTACAAGATTTGGTGCATAAACATTGCATTAAATAATAATAATAATAATAATAATAATAATAATAATAATTATTATTATTATTATTATTATTATTATTATTATTATTATTATTACGATATATTCCTATTTTACGGATTATGGTATTTACGGATAGGTCATAATGGTAGTAATCAAAACGCTTTGTGCAAGTAGTATTCAGACGCATACTCCACACTCCGTCGCGCCGTTCGCCTCGTTCGCAGCAGGTATTTGTTTAGGCATCTAATCATTTGGCGGCTGAAACGAGGCAATTTCTGCGGCGTGCTCTTTATGATGCACCGATGTCGTGCCCTCAGAGTGCCTGCATGCACAAAAAGCAGCAACTGTTGCTCAGCCCTGCCTTGACTGAACTAACGAACAGCTAACTGATTGGTTGGTAGACATGCGTGAGTACTAAGAACCCTTAGCGAACCCTTTGACAGCAGACAGTCAGCACGCTGTGTGCGCTTAGAGGTAAGACGCTTCTTGCTTTGGTAGTAGTAGTAGTAGTAGGTACGTCGAAGGTAAGAGACTTGCTGCTATTTATGGGCCGCACGCGCCGGTCTCGTGGCCGTATATTCTAACGCCCCAAGCAATAACAAAAAGCCACATACACACACACAATGAATGGGCGCCGTTTCGCGGCCTATGGCAACCTAGAAGAAAGAAGTCAGCAAATCTTACTCGTGCAAAGTAAAAAAGTAATGGGCGTGCGTGGGGGAAGGGGGAAGGAAAAGCAGGATAGGAAAGGAAAATAAGGATAGGGAAGGAAAAGAAGGATAGGGAAGGAAAATAAGGATAGGGAACGAAAGGGGCCTGACGGGCCGACTGAGAACAAACAAAACGCTGAAACCTTTTTTGAGTAAACCCAAAGTGACTTGACTAATGAGAATGGAGCTGTCCTCGCCTCGATAAGCGGGTGCGTCAATGACATACCGCACTTGGCACACACACACACACACTTCGCGTACTATGCATGCATACATACAAACATACATTCATACATACATATATATGTACGTGTGTCTATGAGTGTACATATGTATATGAGGCCTCAATTGCTGCATACACGAGCATACAATAGTGCTGTTTTTACTACTAACGCCCCTGTACCAGTATCACCACCACCACTACCACCACCCTCACCATCACCATTGCCATCACCATCATGATGTCCACCACGGTGGTCAAGCAACCCGCCGAGTCGATGTCTAGCCGATGGCCGTCGAGATACTCACTAGCCGTTTCCCTCCCTGTTCGTCTTCTAGTTCTCGTCGTCCATTCTCTACTCGTCCCGTGGCCTTTCCTTGCTACTGCTGCCTGATTGCTGCAAGCAGGGCCTGTCCGCTGCAGGGGACAGAGAGCATAAAACGACGAGAAGGACTGCTGCTGCTGCTGCTGCTGAGTGCGGCCCGACTAGGCCTCCGGGCTATGCAGGATGTCCTGCGGTGGTTCGACCGCAACTACTAATACTAAGGTATTAGTAGTTGTAGTAGTAGTAGTAGTAGTAGTAGTAGTCCTAGTAGATGTAGCGACCGTAGTAAGAGTACAACTTGTTGTTGTTGTTGATGTTGTCGTCGTCGTAACCGTAGCAGCCGTCGAGGGGGAAAACAAACGCGGTAGCGAGAAATCTGTCGTCGCTGGCTAAAGAAGAATGGTTTATGGTTGTTTTTCACCTCTTAAATATACACAATATATATATATATATATATATATATATATATATATATATATATATATATATATATATATATTTATATATATATATAAACACATATATATACATATACAGTCACTGAAAAAAATATAGGGCCACCCATGTTTGCCACATTTCACGCATTTATTATAACCGATTGTGTAAAGATCATAATGATACATGCTCACAGAGTAACAGCGGATACTTTTATCGACATTTGGAGTATCGGGTTACCTCAAAACACGAGATTTCGACATTTGGCACAGCTATGCTGCGATGCATGTCTTAGCGAGTGAATTGAGTGGAATAACAACGTTTGGGCTCATTTCACGGCACCTAACAACTATACTTAATATTTAGTGAACTTCCCATTACGTCGGATAACTTCAAAAATGCGGTTTGGTATAGTGTTGAACAAATTTTGGATGACGTCCTGCGAGAGCTCGTCCCAAGCCTTCACAATTGCTTTTTTCAGTTCTACCTGGTTCGAAAATTGTTTTTCGTCGGTGTAAACCTTTCGGGCGAGCCAGCCCCATACATTCTCGATAATATTAAGATCAGGTGAGTCTGCAGGCCAGCGTAGGACCTCAATGTGGCGTTGTTCGAACCAGCTTTCGATCAACTTAGCAGTGTAAATCGGGGCATTATCGTGTTGAAAAACAAAGTCGGGTCCTCCCATCAGCTCAAAATGTGCGGATTGCTCTTCTAGTAGACCCCTATAGCGCGTCGAATTAACACAACCGTCTAAAACACAATCGGCGACCTTGTATAATACCCGACAGCGGCCCAGATCATCACCGAACCGCCACCTGAGTGCCGTTTTGACAAAAATCGTTCCTCCTTGCGCACATCGTGGAAATAATAGTTAAATCCATCCGGTCCATCACAATTGAACTTTTTTTCATCCGAAAAGAGCACTCGGTGCCATTCAGTGGTCCATGACATCGTAACCTGGGCAAAGTCGAGACGAGCTTTCTGATGCTCAGCGGTCAATCGTGGTTTTCTCTTAAGTTTTTTTCTCGTGAGCCAAAGTGTCTTCCTGAGGAGGTTTTGCACATTTCGCACGTTCGTTTGCACACCGGCCGCCGCCGCAATTGCCTTTGCCGAGAGCGCAGAGTTCGAGGCTATCTTCAAAATTGCGCGCTTGTTTCGTTCCGAAATGGCATTTGGACGCCCCGGACTCTTTTTTACGCCGTATTTTTCACCCAAATTCACGAAGTTGTTCACTACTTGGCGAGAACGCCCCAATCGAC
Organism: Dermanyssus gallinae; assembly: GCA_003439945.1. Lineage (NCBI taxonomy): Eukaryota > Metazoa > Arthropoda > Arachnida > Mesostigmata > Dermanyssidae > Dermanyssus > Dermanyssus gallinae. The sequence continues at coordinate 104,093 of QVRM01004363.1, read as the reverse complement.
GGGAAATTTCTCGATTAGAGAGGCCGACATCCTTATAAGCCTTGATTTGGGTATTTTCGTCACTCGTGAGACGCCGACCCAAACCCATCGTTTCAGCACCGAAAAATTTCTGGTAGGAGGTCTGTTTTCGTTTCCGTCGAGCCGTGAAATGAGCCCAAACGTTGTTATTCCACTCAATTCACTCGCTAAGACATGCATCTTGGTGGTGACTTTATAATTTTTTCGCAGCGTAGCTGTGCCAAATGTCGAAATCTCGTGTTTTGAGGTAACCCGATACTACAAATGTCGATAAAAGTATCCGCTGTTACTCTGTGAGCATGTATCATTATGATCTTTACACAATCGGTTATAATAAATGCGTTAAATGTGGCAAACATGGGTGGCCCTATATTTTTTTCAGTGACTGTATATATATATATATAAACATGCATAGATCGTTTGGTAATGATATTGTCCGGCTGGTGCGATGCTAAAGTGGTTCTAATAGTGCTAACGGTAGAGAACCGGTAGAGTAGTTTTTTGGAACCGTGGCAATGCCGCCGTGACAGGAGAATAGCCGCCACCACAGCCGCCACCACCGCCGCTGCCGTCGCCGCTGCCGCAATCCTGGTCATCAGGCGCCATCTGGCCATCGTGACGCCAAGACGATGACGTACCTGCTTGCCTACCTGGGTGACATAGCGGGCTGGCTGGCTGGTAAGAGCGCAACGATGAACGCGCTTCTTCGCGAACAGGGTTCTCTCGGAACCCGAAGAGTTCCGAGAGAACTCTGTTCACGCGGAAGCACGAAACAACACCAGCCAATGGAGAAACGCGGCGAGCTTAGGCTTCTGTAACCAACCAACCAACCAACTAACCGATCATTTGCCTGTCTATCTGTATGTCCGGGCAGATGGTGGTGACAGATGCGACCGCGTGCCAGGCACGCGTTCCGGGTAATCATCTTCGAGCGACTTCGCCATAAGTCAGCTTGTTAGTTGGATAGGTAGAGAGGTACGTATGTATGTATGTAGGTAGGTAGGTAGATAGTTAGTTAGTTAATCAGCACGTCAGTCAATCAAAGTGAAGAAGTAGAACCGCGAACTCTTGAGAAGTGAGTCGAGTTAAGCAGCTTCAGAAAAAGCAGCACGCTCGCTACTCAAACCTGCTTCGTTCGTTCGCTCGCTAACTCGCTGGTTAGCCAGCGCCATGCGAGCTAGAAGCATACAGCTTGATTCTTTCTGCGCATGGCTCGGAGGAGACACTCTGACGAATAACGGAGCCCGCCCGCCTCCGCCGGTCATTTAGTCCTATAGCATATCTAGAAGCGGCTGCAAATTACGTTGGCCAGAAAGTAGAATCACGCGCGACGGAACGGAAAAAATCATATACCAGTAATGGATTCGAATCGCGTTCGCCCATATATATATATATATATATATATATATATATTAAAGGTGTCCACAATTATTCCCTCAGTTAGAAATAACGGCGACCGTGAAAATCCGAATAATTACCGGCCAATTTTATTAGTGAATTACCTCTCCAAAAAAAAATTGAAAACGTGGTTAAGTCCAGATGCGAATGATGGCATCATTAGTTCGATTGATTTTTTTTCGAAGAATAAGTTTAGATTTCGTAAAGCACGCTCAGCGGAACCTGCTTTTACTCATCTCTATCGTAAAGGTCGTGAATTCTTTCCAAAACAACCAACTTTGCCATTGCGGTATCTTTTTAAATTGTCAGCCGCCTTCAACTGCCTTCAAATCATTCGTTGTCTTTACATGTGCTCGAAAATCACGCAGTAAAGATAGGTTGTTTTGAATCGCCTTTAGAAAGTGTAAATGTCGGGACGCCACAGGAATCAATCTTAGGACTGTTCATGTTTATCATTTTTAGAGACCGCATCTGGAGGGTTCTGTTAGCCCAACGTCTATGCTGATGACACGACCTTACTTGTTCGTATTCAACCACCACCGCGATACAGGCTGATGTGGAATATGCTGTTCTTGTGTTTGAAAAATTCGGTCTGCTGATAAATGCAACCAAAACTGGACTCACGTTGTTTCGCCCTGCCGAAACGACTACGCAGGTTCAAATTATAAAGCTCAATAAAACGGAAGTGACACTCTTCCCTACAATTGGCAAATGGTTGGGCTTAACTTTACATGAGCCGCTTAGATGGCATGATCACTTAGATGTTCTTACGCCTAAATGCTATGTGGTAATTTCCTCTATTCGGCGTTTACGAGAACTAGGAGTGCCTGTCGAGGGTCCTCTTATGGTGTATAAAATGCTATTAGTGCCAATTCTTTGTTATGGTTTCTCTATTTGGGAAGTTCATAGTAGGGGTATAACTTACAGGATAAGAGCTGCTGTTAGACGCGCTCCCCGACGTGCAACGGTATTTGTGTATCACGTGTGTGAACGGGAGAAGTTTTAGCAACTTTAATTGTTAGTTTCGCATGGAGCTAGGCATGCTGAAGATTGTGCTAATGCACATTTAAAAAATATTCACATACGAGAACTTAAGTATTGTGGAATTGCGGTTCCGTGAATAAACCTCAAATTTGAAATTAAAAGTATATATATATATATATATATATATATGACCCCGCAGCGGAAATAGCAAATTGAACTTATGCTGAGTAAACGGCACCGCACGTTTCCTGCAAGGTTTTATTTCCATGATATTTTTTGGTATATGCGTTCGTTTTTGTTTATAACAGCTCGATTGACTTCATCAGTGATTGCGGCATCTCGGATGATTTACTTCTGTAAGCAGCAGATGTGAGCATTGAAGGCTAATAAAAGTCTGTCTACAGCTAGCCAGACAGAGATGTACTCAGGAATGCATGGCATGTCGCCTCTCGGTCCGAAACGCTCTGTTATTTTTTTTTAATAGGATAATAAACTTTATCAACTAACCAAAACATTTAGCATTATATTTGGATTGTGTGTGTGTAGATAGGGCTGGCTTGTTTGTCTCCATCTGTGCGAGCGGAGAGATATCAGGTCGAAAAATGTTCAACCTTTCAGTAGCAAAGCGGCATCGTCAACCGTCATCGACTACTGTATTGTATTGTTACTTTGTCTGCGCGCTGTTTAAATTAAATACCATCAACATTTCACGTGGACACTTGTAAGCAATGAGTAGAGGAGAGCATTACCACTAAACGAAGCTTTGTTCAACGTTCAGCGGCAAAGTATCCCTTCTGCAGGGTTTGCCGACTTGCGCCATATATAAGCAAAAAAAAGGCTACGAAGTCCCTGATTTCCGAATGGCCGAATTTCGACGTAACAAGATTGACAAGTAAAGTCAGCGGGGATTGCAGACGGCAACAAAACGCACCGCTCGGAATAACTCGATATCGCCAGCCTCGCGCTGGTATATATATATAGATGGTTCATGTACTTCTAATCAAGACCGTGCTCGATTTCTAAATGTCTATATCTTTAATGCATTTTTGCTGGCGAAGCAAATTCTTTAAAAAAAAAAAAAAAAAAATATATATATATATATATATATATGTATATACACAAACATACATATTTATATATATACATACATACCTAGATAGTAAATGTGAGCGGTGAATAGACGCGTTCAGTGCCCGCGTACACACAGGGGCCTAGGAAGGCACCCCAAGTAAAGTGCTGCAAGGTCAACAATAGTCGGGTAAACAGTCTTCATATACAAGAGCGTACACATAGATATACACACCTACATAGAGCTACAACCACATAGCGGTGTGAACGAATTCACAGTCCCTGAAAGCGCACTGCGTCAATAAGGCCCGTTGGCAAATATGGCAGCCTCGAGCTTTCTTTCTTTTGGCACCATCTATATATATATATAGCTCATACTGTTCTCACTTTTTATGTGTTCGAACAGGCTAAATAACGAAGGCCTGTCACAGTTTAAAGTGCTCCCGTAAATACACATGAATAACGACTTCCGTAAAATAAAAGCACAGGCGTATATTCTCACACGAGAAGCGTGTTTGCGTTGAACATAAAATAAACGCTAACGGACGAGTAACTCCAGGTGTCATCTCTCTATTGAACTGCATATCATATATATATATATATATATATATATATATATATAAATATATAAATATAAATATATATATATAGTATCAGTGCTCATCATTATTATCATTATGTTATCCATTGAAACATTTGGAGCCTAACGGTTCTAACGCTCTAAACGTGTGGAGTTTTCGTCAGATGTCGAGCCCTAGGCGCTGTCAAAATAATGATGCCGAACGCTTGTCGCCAGACTTGAGGTTAAGAAGTAATAGTGATAATAAGGGTTGAAATGGTAATGCAACATATTTTCTTATTGAGACATCTCTGTGCTCCCCGTTTCTTTGTCAGATCCTGGTCGATGATAACCCACTCCGGCATTCATTTAGTCTGAATTGGAAACCATGAAAACATAATTTAAGAGTGGCCGGTCTAGGTCTTGCACCCAGGACCTCCCAAGGCGATGGCTTTGCCGCGAAGCCACCTTGCTCGATGGCGATTCCCGATGTTGTCAATTTAAATGGTGCCTTTGGCCCGAAATACCTTATGTTTCAAAAGCAAACGGATAAAACTGTACTTTTTTGTAGATTCGTCTTCCTAGTTCGTTGAGATTATTTACACGTTCCTTGTAAGTTTCGAACGGGTATCTAGGCTACCGTAAATTACCAACATGCAAAATGTTCCTTGTTATAATAATATTCTCTCTTGCTTTCTTTCTATCTTTCTCTCTCATTATCCTTCTACTATCGCTGTTCTTTGTCAATCTGGTGTGAATTAACTAATGTATAGGAGTCAATTTAGCCACAGTAGTTAGTGTTTGTAGTACTAAATAGGACTGTAGTAAAAAAAACAGGGTCAGATCCACTAATCTGCAAACAAACTCAAAATTTGACCGCCAACATGGTCCAGCAGAAGGGCAATGTTCTCCGACCCGAATCAGCAGCCTTCATCTTGTTTTATGTGATTTGAGTCGAACTTCTCAATGCTCACTTACAATATCACGGCGAAAGAGAATAAAGAAAACGGACTGAATAAATCAATGAGTGAGACATTAGTAATAGTTAAATATAGATGAACTCAAAAAACAACGACGACGACAACAACAAGGACAACAGCATCAACAACAACAGGACGTCATTAAGAGCGTTGAATGAAACGTTGAACGTTGACAGCAGCAATAACAACAATACAAACAGATAACCAGGTGGGCATTCGTCTTTGTCGCCTCATGCTAAACCTTCAGAGACTGACTCTAAGTCGAACTTCGAACAAAAGTATCGTTACCCTGCTAGAAACATTTGTTGCTGGATGGTATAGGTCAGTTCCTGAGTTCCTTGTTGCGAGCAGTCTGTCGGGAATAGTCCTTTTCACTGTGTGGGAACCTAGTTCTGCTTTCTCTGCAGCCGCAGAGAATCGGCCGCGATCTGCCCGCTGGACTGTTCGTAGACTGACACTAAGGAGATCTCCAATCCCAGCGCAGGTTCGTTCGGCGCGGAGGGCACGGACAATAGTTGCTTTTTCTCATAATCATACGATGATGATGCATAATTTTCTGCCAGACTTAGCACGTATCCTAGTTCTACTGAACATGAGCTTTTGTCAACGCTACCCATTAACCGGAGGAGCAAAAAAAATCCTTTCGGGGCTGACTCTCAGCCAAGATTTAACGTCCATAGGACTGCTTTTCGCATTGCTTCATAGACGGACCCCATAAATACAAATGTGCAACGGTGGGGCGCGAACCCGCGCACCTTTGTGTCTCCTCCGGTCGCGAGGCGCAGACGCATGCCACCACGCCACCGGGCTCGACCAACCGAAGGAGCACCATATATATATATACAACATGTTATTCCGTGTGATGCAAAAATACCAACAATTACATGCTCCATCTTCTCCAGTTTGGGAGAGTGGCAGGTCTCAGCACTGTCAAAGTGCAATGGCAAGGCCTCCTCCTGGGGTCCTTTTCCTTTGCAGCCCACGAATTTCATCACGTTCGGGACAATGTGGAGGGCTTCCATGAACCACAGGACGAATTTCGATGCTGAAGTAAATGTGATAAATATCACGCCGCGGTACGTCCGGCGGTTCGGTCCATAGCAGAACTAGCAAAACGCTAGATTAATTGCTGTGTCTAACATAAATACACTCACCCAGCCCGGAAGTGAATAAAATAGATAAGAAAAAACATATGTTTGCTTACCGCTCGAGAAAAAGACAGTGAGAGCGAGAGAAGATGGGCACTATACTCGAGCGAAACGGCGTGATCGGGCTAGAGGTTTACAAGACTACACAAAGTGGAGGCTACGCTTTGTTGGAAACCATGATAGAAAGAACCAAAGTAAAACTAAGTCGCCGATTACGCTCGCTATTTTGGCAATATGCGTTTTGCATGAGTTGATTGTGATATCACAATGCGTGTGTTCCAAATGTATGTGTTTTTTTTTTGGTATTTTTATTGGACGCTCGAAGTGCGCCATGAGAGTGGCACCGTTTACCGGTACGTGCTTGTTATTTATTTTTCATTTCGGCAAGCAGAGGAACATGATTTTCCGAGACGTAGAAACCAAGACGTCCAAGACGCGCACACACTTGTGACATCACTGGGCACGTTGTAAATCAAAGCATTTACGCTGAATTTCTGTAGATTCATAGCTGTCTTTCTGGATTTTGCAGAACACCCTATTTATATTTAGGAATATATATATATATATATATATATATATATATATATATATATATACATATATCCATATGTATCTCTCTATCTCTCTATCTCTCTCTCTCTATATATATATATATATATATATATAATATCTCTTAGCACCCGCAGCAGAATGAGTTTCAGCAAATTCTCCCCGGAGTAGCCCGCTTAACCGATGCAAACTCTCGCTCTCTGACTGAAATGGTTGAAAAACGTAACTAATACATTTCGATTGACGTCGAACATAGATCACATATGCTCAGGTCTTTTAATTTGTTCGGCTGAAATACATGTTTATTATTTGGCATCGATGTATATATATATATATATATATATTTATATATTTGTATTTATATATATATATATATATATATATATATATATATATATATATATGTCTCGCATACGTATACATGTTTTATATGCGTACATCTATGTATTTAAGTAAGTATAGGTGCTATGCTGTAAACGCGCATGTACATACATGCTCGTGTGTGGTGGTGTGTCATTTGTTACCTCGTACGAGGTATCCCCTACCTACATATACATATGTACATATATGTTCAACTTCAGCAACGAAACAACATGACAGACGGCTGGCGATGAGCCAACCAGTTTGTCCGGCAGCTGAGCGCGTTCTCTCTCTTAATCTCGTATCGAAATCGTATCGAACGCCCATGCATGGCTCGTCTGGATGTGCGTGTGAGCAGCGAGGCAGCGAGTGAGGGCGTGAGTGAAGGATACTACTGTATGGCTTAGCTAGCGCGCGTGTATGTGGACGTATCTTTAATCGGCTGATCGGTCGAAAATTTGTTTCGTATATTATATGTTGTCGAAAACGCTTGCTTGACGCAGTCGATCGCCGTTTGGATCGCTGGCAGTGATTTTTTCTGAGATCGAATATAGCGCCAAAGCCTGCTGCCGCTGCTGCTGCCAAAGTTGCTATGACGTGTATGTAGGCACCCCGAGGTGCGGCACGCCTCTTTTCCGTTTTGTTACTTTTCTACGCACACCCGCCCCAATCATTGTGTCGGTGTTCAGCGTTTATTATCACGGCCAATATAAGACAAAGAACCGAAACCGAAAAAAAATCGAACACAGATTTGCGCGCGCAGCAAACAGACGGTTCTGGCGGCGGCGAAAAAAAAGCAACTGTAAAAATACTGAATAAGAAATTATAATCGTTGATGTTACACATGATCGAACTAGTGACGCATCTATCGATATGTTTTGTTCAGCGCACGTACACCAGTCAGCAGTCGCTGAATGGATCGAAACCTTCGTCGACGCTTCGGAATGTTAAATCCGCAAGTGAAATAAAACATATACATAAACGCCTCTCGTGGTGCCGTTTCCTCTTTACTTCTTCGTCTGTTCTTTTTAACCTCACGAATATTTGCGGTTTACGTATCGTCGGCTGCTGCTGCTGCTAACTAATAACAATATTATCGCTTGATTAGTTATATAGGCACTACTGCTACTGTGGGTGTATAGCGTACGACGCCTATATATATGTGTGTATATATATATATATATGGCGCACGTGCAGTTTTCTGTCTAGGAAGACTGGTTGTCATTCACATTTTGTCACACAGCACATTTTGTACTCCTATGTCCGGGCAAAAACACTAGTGTCACAAATTTTCGTAATTTCACTCTCACTCCGAAACAAGACTTCCCAGAGACCATGTTCCATTGGAAAAAATATTTGCTTTAACGAGCTCTACAATTCCCTATATCTATTATGAAAAATTTCTGCAACGCCCTGTATACATATATATATATATATATATATATATATATTTAGTTAAAAAGCGTTCATGTCAACAAACATGGAATTTAGCGCATTGCTGCCGGCCAAATCAGTATGACCGTGGGGAAAGGAAATAAGAGCAATGCAAGGCTTTTGTTGCTAAAGATTGTCCCCAACAACACCAGACTGTACGAACGATCCTAGAAATTCCCACAGCACAAAGCAAGCGAGATCAGCGGCGAACAACATAAACGGAGCGTTATTGAGTACTGCCAGGTGGTGACGCTTTGTTCAATCTCTCGACGGTCCTCTTCGCTTTGTTCTAGCCTAAAGCAAATCAAGACATTTTAAAGAAGAGAGAGGGCGTGGAAAACTGGCGTAGCGTGGCTACCCCTCGCTAAGTAAACAGTGGATTGAGTTTTGACTAGCGTGAGAGGAGGGTCGCTGCAAGAGCTGACTTTCCGCGCACATTACTGAAGCCCAACGTAATGATCAGGCCGTCTACGAGGGTCATTTGGAGATGCGTCAAACTGAGATGTTTTTTTTCTCGGTTATAGATTCGATGGGTATAAATCTGCACATAAGCGCCGATAAAACCAGAGCGGCCCAAGCCATATCAAGCCATCCGTCGTATCCATCTACAACATTAGTTGCATCAACACGGTTCGCTTGGTGCTCTATTCGACACAGCATTCAAATGTATGCCTGCCAATGCACGATATCAATCTGCGGCCGCCAGCTTAGCATATCGAATGCAATGTCAATTGTCCATATCCGTTGTCCGCGCTCATAGAAAGGCGTACTACTTACGGGTCACTCTTACAGAGAATTGGCCGTAAATTTGGCTTTTTCTGGCCAGCTTTTGCTTTCTCGCTGACCTTCTTTTTTCCCCATTTTATCCGCTCGGTAAGCTTTCTGTCTGGCATATGTACATATGTCATATTGTAATGATATAGTCGGAACATATGTTATCCACACATATGCTGTATATTGTAATGGTATAATCGGAATACATGGTATCCATGCGTATGTTGTACACTGTAATGGTATAATCGGGATACATGTTATCCATACATATGTTGTATATTGTAATGGTATAATCGGAATATACGTTATCAGTACATGCATGTTATATATTGTTCACCATTCCAATTTTCCCCATTTCACTCGCCGCCATCTCTTCTCTCGTCTTTCGCTACTATTGTAATGTACAAATTGTTTTTCTTTTAGGCAACGATTTGCTGTGTGCTCTCAGTGAGAAGTCAAATAGTAATGATGGAAGGGGTGGTGAAGGTCGTTGGACAAACGTACGTAGGCGACATCTTCTCCCGGGCTTTGATCCATTTTTTGCTTCGGCTGCCGCTCATCGCACACCAACAATACATACACCTGAAATAAAAAAAAAACACTACAAGACCGAGACATACGGTCAGCTATGTCGCCGCTATCCGAAACGATTATCATTGTTCATTATTTCATTGAGCACGCAGAAGCATTATTTCATTGTTCACCCAAAACTCGCAAAAAAGAAGATGTCGTCGCGCTGTTCTGCAACACCACCTTCCGAAACGCTAGCCATGCGCGAAGAAATGCTCTAGCGCCCTATATATATATATATATATATATATATATATAGGCGAGCACTGCCGAGTGTGCAAACGTATTGTAAATGATTAATAAATCATCACAATATTTTCTATATATATATATATATATATATATATACACATGTATGTATATATATATAAATGTTTAGGACCAATAAGGCACATTCCAGCAAAGCCCTTCTATTCTGACGGCCATTTGTCTTCCTTAAACATAGGCAACGCAAAGCGCAGCAGTAGAATTGGCCGATTAGCTGGCGATTTAGATTGGCTAAGCGTTTCAGAACGAAGGGCCGAAATACTTGCTGCTCTCTCCGTCGCCAACTACAACAGCAGCAACAACAACACCAGCAACAACAACAACAACAACAAACAGAACTCTACTGCCACCAGCAACAGTAGAAAGGCTAACAACAATGATGTCAACAACACTGGCAGGTCGAACGAGAGCGTCAGCAGCAACAACAGCAGCAATCCCAAAAACAATAACAACGAAAATAAGAACGCCAGAACGCGCAGAAATCACAATGACAGCCAGAACAAGATCGTCAATAACAGCTACAACAAAAACCACAGCAACGACAAAAAACAATTGTCAATAACGCTCACGCCGAGCCAGCAACAAAACGGGTGGGGAAAGATGTCGGGGGGGGGGGGGGGGTGCGAAGATTTACTAATGGTGGTGGGGCAGCACCTCGAAGCTGACAGAAGTCTGCTAGTCAATGTATCGCCAGTGCGTCTTGGTACACGATTTTTCTTTGCAGTTCTACAAAGTGCAAATTGAGGTGCCACAAGTTTGTAGAAGACAGCAAAAATAACAAATTGCTTTTGGCGGAGAACAGACGTTTGGTGCTACGCCTTCATGATACGCATTTATATATATATATATATATATACATATATTTATTTATATATATATATATATATACATATATTATATATATATATATATATATATATATATATATATATATATATATATATATATATATTATATATATATTATCAGTTGTGCAACAATTTCTTTTGTGGCTGCGGAGGGAATTCGGTAAATCTCATGGCTATACCCATCCGCAGAGTAATCGGCTACGAGTACAACCTCGTCACGTCGTGCACCGCTGGGACAATATGTGCCCACTAAAAACGCGTATTCTATCAGTATGAAAAACAGATTGAGTTTATTTTTGATTGATATGCGCTTTTAAAGAAATTCTGTACACGCGGTGCAGAATCTCTATATGTGCCATCTAGAGAGAGAGCAAAAGGCAACTAAAAGAACAAGAAGAGAAAATCACTACGCTCATAGTTGACATCATCATGGCCAACAGCGCTCTTTCGAGAGCACATATTACTGCTGACACTAGATCGAGTTTTGATGTTGCGTCCTGTTTTATACCACGTCAAGCTACTAGCTAGACTATGCGAGAACTTGTCGAACTACTCTCGATTTATTCTAGATATGCAGGTAGCAACAAATGAAAGTATACCTCGTAAGTATCGTAGTCGTCGTAGTGGTAGCAGTGATAGTACTAGTAGGGCAGTAGTAGTAAAAGTAATCAGCTGCGTCAGCGGCTCTACAATAAACTGTAGCGGCACTCCTGAATCCTGAACAGGAACGGCCCCTAAAAGTGAACAAAACCTAAAAGGGCACATTGCCTTTTCCAGTGAAACAAACTACCTGGGCGCATTATTCGATACCGGCCTGGCCAGTATTCAATTGGCGTGTGCACTATGCAGCTGCTGAGGTCACCGAAGCAAACACAGACTGCTCTTGTTGTTACATGGAGGCACATAATTCCTTCAGAGTAATAAACCTTTAGGAAATCCTGCCATCGTGTTGCTGCCAAGCTCCGCGATCAGTATGCAACCTCTATAACTAAGAAGAGGAAGACGTCAACAAAGAGGTCATGATCTTGAAATGTGCACCGTGTAAGTGGCGTAACTTCCGCGGTGCTAACTGACGTGACTTCCGCAGCTCCTTGAACAGGACGTGCTAACAAATTGCACAAATGCACTCCTGAATAATAAATACGACACGGTTTAATGTTGAAACATCATAAGCAACTTTGCCGCAATCATCTTAGTACAGTTCTGCAAATACTTGGTACAGATCTTAATGTCTGGCCACATAATACAAATGTAAAAGCAGGAGTTGTAGTAATGTTACGAACGTTCGCTTTGTCGCATCAGGAGCACTATATAAACCACTGACTGCCACACCGATAGCGCAACGAGTAATGCTAACAACATCTGTTTGCCTTTTTCTTTTTTGCCTTCCTATACTAGAGGAACTTTAACTACTTTGCCTATACTAGAGGAAATTTAATACTACTTTAACATTATTACTATCCATCTAGGTCCCATTTTCATACCGAAAGTTTCAGGTGGGGCTGCGCTTTTTCCCATTTTTTAGAATTAGCTAATATTGTGCTGAATGACATGCTGGAAAATCAGTTCAGATAAAAATGAAGAGGTGAACGTCTTGTCATCAATCAACATCTTTATCATAACTGGGCGAGTCTGTTACAGTAGAACAACCACCTTATTGGAGCATCATCTCTTTCGTCTTGGTAAGGTCTACCTCGAGGCCAACTAAGGTCTAGGGGATCGTACAATGTGGTAAACACCTTTAAGTGAAGCGACTCCACCTGAAAATCACGAGATCATGAACGCAAAAAAGCAGATCTGTCTGAGGATGCTCCAGCAGGCTGGTAGAGCTACTCCATCTCCGAGGTCCCGAGTAGAACTTAAGTGGCCGAGTCCTGCACTTAAATCTCGTCCCAGGATTGTTAACACCTCACAGTTCAGTAGATGAATCCACCATGCTATCTGGAAGACTGTTATAAAATCTTCTAGGATATTATGTGTCTTCACCCCAATACGTGTTATCTCTCTGCGCTCCACGAGAGTTACGAGTTGTAGAAAAGTTGATGTAGAAGTCCCAGTATACTAATGCGGCATTCATGCGTTAAATGTCGATGGACAGCTTCGTCGAAAAAAGCCGCCAACTCGTTTGTCACACGAGCACACTTTCAGCTGGAATCCGATTATTACGAATAATTGCGTCGTAAGAAAGCCCGAGCCTTACATCGTTACAAACGCAGGCGGGTAAAACCGAAAGTTAAGTGCTAAGTATGAGTTTTTACAGACTTTAGCCTACTCCACAAATTCAGCGACACGTCGAGGCCGGTTAGTCGAGTCACTGACTATCGGGGGTTTAGTGGGTGTGTGACTGTTCCGTCCCAGAGCATTTCATTTCTTGAGCATAAACCAAATCTACGGGTCTATATCCAACCAAACTCAAACGATGCAATGTAGACGACGCACACGGCCTTTTTGGGTTTTCAAACAGTTCGAGATCATTCGAATATACGCAAGAAATTCGATGCGTTTCCGAGTTTAATATAACATTCAACAAAGCGGCGACGCGTTGAAATCAAGTCCATATGTACTTGAAAAAGTGCATACAGAACATGATAAGGTGTGCAGCCGCAGCATACATGATATCACAACACAGGCGGCCCCGTGTAACACCGAGACGTTAAGACACAGCAAATGAGAGCATTGCAAAACCTGATAACCGGAGTGCAACGCAGTTTCACTGCATAAGAACAAATAAATCCGACGCCTTAGTCTGACACACGACATCCTTTCACTTGCCAAACAGATCCTGATGACTTGGAAAAACTAAACAAAATATATCCGCTGAGACCATGTATACATACAACTTGACAAATATATATATATATATATATATATATATATATATATTTATATATATATATATATACATAACTTTACCTTAAGTACTGGTGATTATGGTCAAGTCACCCGCAGCCGGTGCACACACCCAGTAATGCTTGCGACCGACCTGGAGCCACATATCAGACGCTATCAGACAAGTGTCCTGTACTCCTCTAAGTAGCCGTTCAAGGTAGCTTGGCACGTTTTTAAAAGCTGGGCATGTACATATATGCACATCACAATCAGTGTATTCACTGATATGCACACACTCTAACACATACACAGCACATATATATAGCAATGTAAGTACACCAAAGCCTCGAAGGCAGCCACTACGAATCAGTGGCTGGCAGGCATTACGAGCAGCATCACATAGTGTACGTCATTATGTACGCCTTGCGTCATCCCGCCTAGAGTTTGTTTGACGTTTCACGCTTCGATTTCGAGGGCGAGCGAGGTGCTCAGTGGTTTCGGTGTTGGTTTCACGTAGTGAGCACATCTATCCGATCACATATATCCTGGCTGGGGTCGCCTGCCGTCGTCGAATCACCTCTATAATCGAAACACCAACACCCCCACACACACACTCACACTCACACTACACTATGCTGCCATCCAGGCTGGGTGGGCGTTGTTTAGTAATGTCTAGCTAATTAATTACCGGCAATTAACAGTACTTACTGCCATGGGGTTGATCAGTGGAGATCCTAATGCTAGTCGACGACGCGCTAAGAGCACAATCACTGCACCTACGAGATCGAAATCAAACACAGTTGTCGTACGGTACACGGCGTTAGCACGACAAACACCTTTAGCACGGCTGACTATCCGTTGTAGAATAGTAGTGGTGGGAATATCCACAACTTGACACGCGTCTCGTTGTTGCTGTTGTTACTGTTGTTGCTAGTATTATTAACTAATACTATTATTACTATAAGTTATACTACTACTACTACTACTACTACTACTACTACTATTTCTATGATTGCGACATGTTGGAACGTTATCGGTGCGACCGTTGGTTACCGTCTGACGGTAACTAACTGTTGCTATTCCTGGGTCCGTCTTCGACGTGCAGTGTAGAGAGGAAAAAAAACGATTGGCAAGGGAACGACTCTACTATTTGCACTGTCAGGCAGACAGAGGACTCTAACGACAATGTAGCTACGAGTCGGATCGGGCTGCTAATAGTCAAATGATTTGTAAACTAGATTAGCAAAAGTAATCATATTTAAGAATAAGAACAATAATGCCAATGAAAAAAGGTATGATGAACATATAAAGTACAGCGACAACGAGAATGGCAATGCCGAGGACATTGGCCGCGTGGTGGTTGCGGTGGCTGCAGCTTGGAGAACTATGCAACCACTGTGCCACTGTGTGATTTGTGTTGCGAAAAGCAGATTCAGTCGTTGACGTCGGCAACACGTTGTTGTCAGTGTTGTTTTTGCTGCTACTGTTGTATAGTTGTTGTAGTTGTTGGTCGTGGTGGTGTTGATGTTGTTGTTACTGTTGTTGCTGTTGTTGTTGTGACCGTTGCTAATATTGTTGTTGCTACTGTTGCTGATGTTGTCGTTGTTGTTGTTGTTACTGTTCCTGATGTTGTTGTTGTTGTTGTTACTGTTCCTGATGCTGTTGTCGTTGTTGTTACTGTTGCTGATGCTGTTGTTGTTGTTATTGTTGCTGATATTGTGACGATCGAGTGCAACAACGGCAGCGACGTGTTGTCGCCGTTATTGTTGTTGTTGTTGTTGTTGTTGTTGCTGATGTGCTTTGTTGTTGTTGTTGTTGTTGTTGTTGTTGCTGATGTGCTTTGTTGTTGTTGTCGTCGTCGTTATTGTTGTTCTTTCGTCGTCGTCATTGTGATCTAAAAGGAGGTGAGTAGCGCACCGTCGTTGTCGCCGCTTCACATCGATAGATGCAACTCAACTGATGAGGTGCGCGAACACCGTGCCGCCAACACCATCTCCACCACTAACACCAACACCAACACCGCAGGGCGCCGCCGACCACCGCCGGGCCAGCTGGCGCTGATCTTGTTGCTGGCACACTGGCGTCACCGCTTACCGACTCGCGCTTTGATTGGCGAGGACAACGCGCGCTTTTTCTCTCTCACTTTCGCTGTCTAACTGTCCGCTGTCTCGGCTCTGTCTCCTATAATAATAATATTAATAATGATAATAAAAATAATAATAATACAATTGTGGGGTATGAACGTTTATGCCATTTTATCCTGTTTTGGTCGATTATTATTATTATTATTATTATTATTATTATTATTATTATTATTATTATTATTATTATTTTTATTATTATTATTATTACTATTATTATTGTTAATATTCATTCATTATTATTATTATTGTTGTTTACTTATTCACTTACCCAAATTGAATACATACTCACGTACGCACGTACTTATTACGGGTTTTCGACATCTTTTAAACTGGCAACTGTCTACAGCAACACAGCTGCTGCCGCTGCCGTTCCAGATCAGCACGGTCGTATCAAGGTAGAGAGAGCGAGGGAGAGAGAGAGAAGGGGGAAGAAAGTAAAACATAATAGAAAAGAGAAAGAAAGAGACAAGAAGGAGATGATAATGGAAAAGGAGGAGACATAGATACGGAGAAGGCGAAAATGACGAAAAGAAAGAAAGAGAAACAGACAAACAGAAAGGAAGCAAAGTGAAAAAAAAAAACAAGAGTGTCTACCCATGTTTGAACTATGAGCGATTTTCCTAATGTTACTGCCACGATCGAGCACGGCGCACCAACAAAAGGTGATCCAAAACAAACAAAATCAATTTAGTAAAACATAGTTCCACCGTGTGGTGTGCACGAGCTGCAAGATCTCAACTTATCTCGGGTTGGATTGTCGGGGCAGATCTGTAATTTTGCTGCTAGTTTTTGTTTTCTTTTGTCGCCGTTCTTCGCTCTTATCATGGTGGTTAGTGGTGACGCGCTCGCGCATCGCTCGAACTAACAGAGCGACGTGTGCGTCGTCGTCGTTGTTACTATTATAATTACTATTAGTAGTATTACAATTGTTACTATTTTCGTTACCAATGTGCTGCCAACCGGTAAATGAACAAATTGCATTCCTTATATATATACATACATATGTATATATATATATATATATATATATATATATATATATATACATATATATGTATATATATATATATATATATATATATATATATATATTATATATATATATATATATATATATATATATATATATATATGTATATATATATATATATATATGAGGATATACATCAGTTCTTCTAGGTCTCTGCCTCTCGCCAACGTGTTACAAATCATAGTCGCGTTGCCGCGCTGAGGCGCTTCCGAGGCAATACGGTGCTGCTCCCTCAGGAACGCTGTCAGAATCATTCTTGTTTCTGTTCGACTTCTCTGTCTGGCCGACTGATTGTCCATTACGTTACGGCCATGGCCTCCCGTCCCCACACGCCACGTGATGCCTCATCGATGAACGGACTGTTGGCGCTCGTTCTTCAGAGCTTCCTAATAACGAATAATGTGCGTCTCCGCTTTTTAACTCTATAGTTACTATTAATTTTACGGTGGCCTCGGCAACGGTAGCTCATCTTTTCATCCGGCATTACGCCAACAATTGTTAACTACTGCTGCTACCTTTAGAAATGATATTGCAGTTAACACAGGAGACAATTAATACATAATTGTAGACATGTGGTACGATTGTTCCTCTCCGCTTGTTCTGTAATGCAATAATGTTTTACATATATAAATAAATATATATATATATATATATATATATATATATATATATGTATATATATATATATATATATATATATATATTTCAAGCCCTAGTGTTGATAGTTAATTACATCTTGCTGTAACACTTAAATGTCATTTTAATAAATGTTTTAAGTTATTGTGTATATAGATATATACACGGTCCAGCTTTGGTATATATATATATATATATATAGTTCCTTTTATTTATAAAAAAATAACAGTAATTCATAAATTATTCAATTGTAGAATTACAGGGAAATGTGATTAACTCACCTCACAATTGTGAATCTGTATATATATATATACAGGGTGTTCCTATTTGTGTGTCCAAAACGCTAGGGTATGGTCAAACTCGGTGAGAAAATCATTTTTGCCAATGGGTGGAAGCCGGGAAAACGTTTTGTTTAGGAGTGAGGATGAAATTTATAAAAGCAGTTATTCTGCCTTTTTTCTTCTACATAGTTGTGCAAAATCTACGTTTGCGGGAGAACCAGTCAAAGGAACCGATCATACCGGCGTGTTTGGCGGAAAATTCTGCACAATAAAGTATACATTACTAGCTTGCGTAGCAAAAAGCGAATAGCCAGATTAAGGAAAGTCATAAAAAGTCGAAATGTTACGTTAACGCTTTTTTGTGCAACATCGTAATTTTTTCCATTACGACCAAAAATGCACGTCCAAAAGACTACTCTCAGGCAATAGCAGATTTAATGCCCACTACATTCGTACCAAAGTGATGGTGCTGCGTTACGTAGTTGCCAAGTGACTAAGC
Organism: Dermanyssus gallinae; assembly: GCA_003439945.1. Classification (NCBI taxonomy): domain Eukaryota; kingdom Metazoa; phylum Arthropoda; class Arachnida; order Mesostigmata; family Dermanyssidae; genus Dermanyssus; species Dermanyssus gallinae. The sequence continues at coordinate 85,717 of QVRM01004363.1, read as the reverse complement.
TTTTTCGACAGTCATAGTTGTTATGTTTTACGTTGAAGTTTTCACGTTCAGAACCGTAGCATTTTGCCAAGACGTTTCCGCCCCCTCTTTCCATTAGAAAAAATGATTCTCTTGCTGAGTTCTACCAAACCTCAAAATACGTACCTAACTTTCTCATACACCCTATGCAAGTATGCATGCCTTCGCTTTCGATATGACTGTCGAAAAAGCTTAGTTACTTGGCAACTACGTGACGCAGCACCATCACTTTGGTACGAATGTAATGGGCATTAAATTTGCTATTGCCTGAGAGTAGTCTTTTGAACGTACATTTTCGGTCGTAATGGAAAAAATTACGATGTTGCACAAAAAAGCGTTAACGTAACATTTTGACTTTTTATGACTTTCCTTAATCTGGCAATTCGCTTTTTGCTACGCAAGCTAGTAATGTATACTTTATTGTGCAGAATTTTCCGCCAAACACGCCGGTATGATCGGTTCCTTTGTGCGTTGACTGGTTCTCCCGCAAACGTAGATTTTGCACAACTATGTAGGAGAAAAAAGACAGAATAACTGCTTTTATAAATTTCATCCTCACTCCTAAACAAAACGTTTTCCCGGCTTCCACACATTGGCAAAAATGATTTTCTCACCGAGTTTGACCATACCCTAGCGTTTTGGACACACAAATAGGAACACCCTGTATACATATATACATATATATATATATAAATATATATATATATATATATGAATATATAAATATATATAAATATATATGCGCATCGTTGTAATAAAAGTACATGTATAGTGGTAGTAGTTGTGGGTGTACTGTATGCAGATGTTGACGGCTGTATGCAGCTACCGATAGAGTATAGCGGCGGCATAGAGAGCATAACGCTAACTATGACATGCGTTACAGCTGCTTATTTCGCGGCGGGCCGTTCAGAGAACGACCCGACGAATGCCGCTAACCAGCTAGTTTAACAACAGCACTAAAACGGTGAACCGAAACCGACGTGGACCGATGAGAAGGCCGACGTCGAGAGGAGAAAGCGGGATAAATACAGTGAGAGAGATAGAGGGGAGTGTGTTGAAAGAGAGAGTGGGAGAGAGAGAGAGAAATATGTATGTACAAGAAAAAGGTGTACTCTGCTTGTCTCATCGTCTACGATGTACATCCGCGCATAGTTGTTTAACCATGACGAAACAGAAAAGTAATTACTTTTTGGAAGGTGGAACAAATTGCTTGCGCTAAGGCAGGTGAATAGGTTGCGTGCTTCACCAGCCGGCTTGACTCCAGATACGACGGCAACAACGAATGCCTCAGGTTCTTCAGACCTGTGGGCTGGCGTATGGTGGATGCCATGGTGGAAGAACCACCGTCTACGAGAAGATTCGTTTGCAGGCCATCCTGTTGAGCGCAGTGGTAGGCAACTTTTGGTAGGCATTCTGTACTTTGCACCAATATTGTTCGTCACGGTACCGTCTTCTCCAAAGACGGTACCGTGACAAACTCTCCTCTCTTCGTCCAGACTGTGGCAATTTCACTCCTCGAGCAAAAGGTAGCGGCCATCTCCGCGTTGCCAACCGACTGTTAACTCTTCACCTATGTGGAGAAAGACGCTTCAATGCCTGACCGCTGTGAGCTTTGGGACTTGAAAAGAGACCATCAAATGTGTACCCCAATCAACTCAATTCATCGTACAGATTGAGATGTCCACTCGACATTCGTGATGACATGACGTTCTCTACCATCCAAACACACTCGTCAGACATACGGCTTCATCCTTGTCCAGTGGTCGATCGAGGATCTCGTGAAAAACACTTAGATGCACTTGATTATCGCTTGAAGTTGTACAAGCTACCTGTACGCAGCCCACCTTTTTTTGAGGTGGACAAATTTGCCGCTGAAAGATGGCCCCACAATTGGGCTATTGTGCCACCGCCACGCTCGCATTCGCCATTTTCTAACACGGTTGTCTCTACAAGAATCACCGCCTCTAAGGGCTGGCTAATACATTTTCTACCTAAGCATCAGACACCATCAGATGGGTGTATACGATAATGAGAGATTTTGACTTGCACTCCACTACGACGTGGGAAAATGCGAGAGAAAATCTTCCCAAGTCTTCATGTACTACTACTACTAGAGCAGCTGACCTTGGTCGCGCTGACGCATTTACTGAACGACGAGCACGTATCTCGTGGTTCGACGTTCGAGTCGTCGGTGTTCGATGACCTCAACAAAGATCGCTGCTGTGAAGGACCGATAGGGCGAACGCGACCGCCATAGGCAGCGAGAGAGAGAGAGAAACACTCTCGAAAAGAGATAACGAGAGAGAGAGAGAGGAACACTCTCGAAGAGAGAGAGAGATTAGACAAAACGCTACGACTAGCGCAACAACAGTTCAGTGGTCAGCGGGAACTTGCTGACAAAGGTTCTGGCGCCGGTTGAAAGCAGGAAGGCGCTACTAGTGTTAGTCTAACGGTCTGCTAGTTGTTGATCGGTAGTAATGACCGGATCCGGACCGTTCGTAGCTGGAAACGAGAGTCGTGAACGTCAGAAACGAGAGTCGTGAATATATATACACGCACCCACACCGTATACCCACACACACACACACTCACAGTCACCCAGTCACCTACACAGACACACACCTACACAGACCCATACGCACAAGCCCACATACACATAGTAGGAGGCAACGATACACAAAGGGACAAGGACCGCAACGACATTTTGCCCCCCGACGAACTCTCCATTCTGCGGCTGGCTGCTACCATCATCACCTAGACAACAACACCAGACAAGACGACAGTAGTGAGTGGCGGTAGTACCACTTCAATGAGAACAGACCTACTTGAACTACTACGACTACAGCTAATACTACTGATGCTGCTGCTGCTAGCTCACTTCTACTGTTGCTACGTCTATGAAAGTCTGTCAACGAGAGACGCCAGTGCGCAGTTCTCTGCGCTTCGTCACGGCGGTCTGGCCGCTGTCACGCCGATCAGGTAGAACGGACCTGAAGCGTCTAGTCGGGTGACGCCCTAGTCGTGACGCACTTGTCTACTTTAAAAAATATTTATATATATATATATATACATATATATACTTGTACGCACAAACATACGTACGTGACAGACATAGGGACAGACGTAGGTACGTAACAGGCATACATACGGACAGACATACGTACGTGACAGACATAGAGGACAGACATAGGTACGTAACATGCATACGGACAGACATACGAACGTGAAAGACATAGGTACGTGACAGACATAGAGAACAGACATACGTACGTGACAGACATACGGACAGACATACGTACGTGACAGATATACGGACAGACATGCGTACATGACAAGCATACGGACAGACATACGTACGTGACAGACATAGAGAACAGACATACGTACGGGACAGACATAGAACAGACATACGTACGTGACAAACATAGAGAACAGACATACGTACGTGACAGACATACAGACAGACATACGTACGTGACAGACATAGAGGACAGATATACGTACGGGACAGACATGCGTACATGACAAGCATACGGACAGACATACGTACGTGACAGACATACGTACGTGACAGACATGCGTACGTGACAGACATACGTACGTGACAGACATACGTACGTGACATGCATACGGACAGGCATACGTACGTGACAGACATAGAGGACAGACATACGTACGCGACAGACATAGAAGACAGACAAGAGGACACCATACGTACGTGACAGACTAGAGGACCTACGCACGTAAGACTACGTACGTAAAGACATAGAGGACAGACATACGTACGTGACAGACATACGTACGTAAAAGACATAGGGACAGACATACGTACGTGACAGATATGCGTACATGACAAGCATACAGGACAGAGATACGTACGTGACTGACATACTGACCGATATACGTACGTGACAGACATACGGGCAGACATACGTACGTGACAGACATACGGGCCGATATACGTACGTGCCAGACATACAGACAGACTTAGGTACGTGACAGACATACGGGCCCGATATACGTACGTGACAGACATACGGACAGACTTAGGTACGTGACAGACATACTACGGACAGACATACGGACATGACAGTCATAGAGGACAGACATACGTACGTGACAGACATACGAACGAACATACGTACGTAACAAACATAGGGACAGATTCACGTACATGACAGATATACGGACATACGCACGTACGTGACAGACATACGAACAAATATACGTATGTGACAAACATAGGGACAGATACACGTGCGTGACAGACAGATAGACACACAGACAAACAGACAGTAAGACACACACTCGCAAATGAAGACGAACGACCTATGCATACATACATGCCTAGATACATGCATACATGCATACATACATAGATGGTACTGCGTATCGCCCTGCCGCTAGACGTGTGTATCTTTGCAAGACAAATGTCTCTTGCTTGAGTCGTTGTCTCGCTTGCTCAGTCCGTCCCACCCATTGAGTCTTTTACTCAATCAGTGTCAGCAGCCTTTCCGTAATGGGCTCTCGTCAGCAAAAACAGTCCTCTCTCTTTCCTTCCCAACCTCTCTCTCTCTCTCCACCTCTACCTAAATCTCTTTCTCTCACTGACTTCGTTTGCAGTTCTCTGTATTCACCCTCATCATCATAGCCGGTGGTGTGGCGTTGTCGTTGCATTGAAGTCACGTCTCGTGCGTGGGTTCACTCTCTTCGGAAGGGTTGTTGGTCTTCAAGTCTCAGTCAGTTGTCGTTTGACCTGTGGGGTGTGCTTCTCTTGCGCGTAGTATGAACTTCTCCTTCGCCACCATCTCTCTCTATATTTTTATTTTATTTTTATTTATTTGTTTATTTTTTAGATTTTCCGTAAGGCTACTGCCCGTGTACGGTTTTTTTCATGTCATAGCTAATTTTATTCCACTCCGGCGTTTACCTTGTCTAAATTGGAAACCATGCAAACCAATTTAAGAGTGGCCGGTCTGGGTCTCGAACCCAGTCCTCCCGAATGCAAGGCAAAGAAAGGCTTTGCCACTAAGCCACTTTGCGCGGTATATACGAGTACATATAGGGTTCGGATTTACTGTTCTTTTTCTGTATGATCTGTTTACGCTAGTATCTCTTCTTATCTTGATCGAACCGAGTGAACTAGCATAGCTTTTGGCACGCATTTGTGATCATATTTTCGTCGAAACTGATACAGATTGCCTATCTCATTACTTCCGGCTTAATTGATTTGTCATTCGTTTTCGATAAACGATTTTTTTGTTTGTAGTTGTTGTCGTCGTCTCCTACCTACATTAGTTGCTACACCGGGTTGACCAATTATACGTACAGTATATAAACATGTTAACATGTGTATATATATATATATATATATATATGAGTTGTCTTTCTGGCGTGCAGAATATCTGTAAGGAACCTATCAGTGCCTGAGTGCCTATACGATAGCTACATATGCACATATATGCATTTGCACTTGTTGGCTAAATCATGGATTCCTGTTGCTTACCTGCATTGGCGTACTTCGTCACCCAACCAGACTCAATGCAGCTATCGTACAGTCAGTGACTAGATAGTAAAGTTGCCGGATATACCGTTATCACGTCTTAAATGTTCAAATTGACAGGAAACGAACAGTTTTAAAATTCACCGCAAATACAGATATTGCTATACTCGACGTACGCAACGCTAATTAGTATATTTCTCATTTCATTGCACCTACTCTGAAGGCACATGGCACAGAAGCGCAAGGCATTCCAAGGCGGAGAAATCTCCTTGACCAGCGATGATGGCGGCCCAAGCACCTCCACTCGAAAATCCACTATCTTTGCGGCAACAGCTTGCTTAAAATGTGTGGATAACCAATTATATCGCGTGATGTTTATCAATGGTGTGGCGGAGACGACATATTGCGCAGAAGAGGTTGCTTGGCATTTCTGAGCTCATGTTACTTAGTTTAACGTTATTTTATCTGGAAAAAAGAAAAGAGACATAATAGTTCTCTATTATGTCTCTTTCCTCGGCTCGTTTCGAGTTCGTCCGATCTTTAGGAAGGCATCGCCAATAAGAATACCGGTCAGTTAACACACTGTCTGCATCAAGGCTTTGCGACCTTTCACGCAAACTGTCATTCTGCTATACACGTAGGACAACTCCTATAGTGTTGTCCAAAGCCACACACTCTCACAGACATCGCTGGTCACCCATAATCGGTGGTCACCAATAAATGGCTACAAAAACAATATATATATATACACCCAGTTGTTGCCCCTAGTGGCCGCATAATCTCCGGTTAACTTTGCAACACTATGGGGGCATACTATTAGCTGGTAGCAACCTGGGGGGACAGACCACGGGACGATTTGGTGTCCGCCTCCGCGTTCCTCTAGAGAGAAACAGTTGAATGCTTTTGATTTCGAACTTTTGATTGTAGGAAGGTGTGAGTAACGAAGCGTTTTACAAGAGACTCAGAAACACGACGACGATTTTGAAACAAACAAGCGTAGCTACCAGGGTCAGCTCAGCCCAGTCGCTCAGCTTGGCCACCTGGAAGGATGAACGAACAGCACAGGTTTACCACTCGCCAGAGGCGACGAACTAGTGTCTATCTATCTCGAGCTGTTTTGGCTGGTGGTGACGAGGCACTTAAGAAACAGAGAATCCGCCTGCCTGCCTTACTCAGGCTGAGCTTCCACTGAGCACGGCTGGCGTCGATACAACGTAACAGCGACGACGAGATGTGTCCAGTCATCCACAACATGCGTTTGACTAAGACAACTTATTGTCATTCTGTGTTCGACATCGACATTTGGCGATATCTCCTTTGCGCACTGTATGTTTCATTGTTTCATTTGGTTCCACCTTTTTCTCATCATGTTATAGATGGCATATATGTATATATATATATATATATATATATATATATATATCCTATACGCGAAACAATAGGATCAGTTCTTTAAGCATCTTGACCGGGAAACCCTTAATCATCACTTATATTAGCTTGAGTTTTTTTTATCCTAATGAAAATCAAACCACTGTGTGTCACAAATATCGATCTTGCAATATATATATACTCGATTACCATATATGCAAAGTCAAATGCCCAGCCTGATGTCGAGTTCGCACGCCCTTTCGGCGGCTGCCATATTCTTTCATAAAGAATCACCATACCATATATTGGAAATGCCATATTTCCTATAAATACATTCGTTGTATATATGTATTCCATATAATGCATTTGGGTTGCTTATGAGCAAACCCATTTATTTTACTCTGAGTTCGAGTTCATTTGAGGCGATACAGATATTCCTTTCCAGAATGCATTCTGTTAACAACAATATATTCCCCTGAATCAAGTAAACCAAAAAAAAAGATATATATATATATATATGCGCATACTTATAAAATTTAGTAGAGATAAAAGTTCTTGTTGTTTTAAATATTCACTCGTTTTGGAGGCCTGCAGCGCCCTCTAAGCGACATCAACACGGGAAAGGTACACGTTAATAATGGCGCGGCCATTACTGCTTAAACGCCAACATTTTATTTATGCTTTTTTTTATAACATACATTGGTACTTATGCTTATTATATATATATATATATATATATATATATATATATATATCTATATATATATATAGAGCGTTTTATACTAAGGCAATGTTAATTAAAATAGATTTAAACAGTATTAAAAAGGCGCTTGATACTTCACACTATTGTAAATTGCAGATATGGACACAAACACAAGGCGGAAAATGCTGAATGTAGAAATACAAATTCGGAATGTTTCTCTGTACGAGCTTTGAAATGATTCCAACTCTGCATTACCTTGTCGAAACATCTCCACCAGTTTCAGAAACGACACAACGGACCTGCCGACAAGGTTTGCCAGTTTCGTTGTGGAGATTTTAACTCGGACGATGAACCAATCGATTCTGGTCGATTCTGGTCCAAAGACATATACAGTGTGTCCTCGGAGTTCACAGAGTCATCCCAAGTAGAAGCAAAAACACAACATAACCAAAGAAGGTTATGTATTGTTGGTGGGATATCAGGAGTATCGTTCACTTTGAATATCTGAGAAGGAAGTAAATGATCAACACAAACCTCTGCCGCCAACAAATCCAAGAAGTTTAAGAAAAAATGACCCAAACGCGTCTTTTTTTTGTTGTTGAGGTTTTGCGAAAAGCATTTAGCGCAAGCAGAGTTGGCAACCATCAGCTCCTAGTGTGGAACTCTTACCCACTAAAACCCGTCTTCCTCCGCACCCCTTCAAGGTTCGGAATTGTGTGGCACTACTTCGAGGCCATGGAGGCCGAGGAGGGAGACCCAGACGCGTCTGCAACTCGTGAACAGAAAACAACAGTAGGGGGCGAAGATTATCAGCCTGAGTAAAGCCAGTGGTCATTAACATCGCCATGTGTTCAACGACTCCATCATCTATGATAGGTTGTCTTTCCTGTAAATTGTATTTACCACGTTCTAAGATACTCAACCAAACGTCGCAAAAAGCCAGCTTGTCAACTATAGTCGTTCGTGCGGCCCTATGGAAGGCCGATTTAAAGGCTGCACATACGGCAAAAAAATTAGCCACTTTGGTTCCAAGTGCCCGTTGTATAAAATTTAGAAGTACAGCACATGCTGTCATTGTTGGCCAGCCCTTTCAGAAGCCATGCTGTTGCTCCGGCAGCCTTCTGTTAACCTCAAACGAATGTTCTTATCGACGGATAGTTAGGATAGCTGACAGAAGTTTGTAGATTGCATTCTTCTTTGCAATTCGTTTTGAGTAAAACCCAACCCAATTTCACTAAGCGTGAAGCGGTTGGATTTTTTTTGCACTAGGCTCACTTCTGCATTTGGCTCTCAGAACAGGTCAAAGTGTTCTATTTATCCTTCTGTATATCCTATATATCCACGACGACGAAAATGATCTTTGTCGTGGACATTGACGCACGGTTTTCTTGCATGTATGGCATTTCGTGAGTCCCGGAAAACTAACTTTAGCGGCCAGATCTCAGACTGGCAACGTAAATGACAGCCGCGTGGCGATATTTCTACCAGAACGAGTTCTAAAGTATCAATCACACAGTCATTAAAAATAGACTATTCGTATTTACGTTTTAAGTAATTGCAAGGTGTATTCGTAACAGTGTCTCAAGCTACATGCTTACTCCAACACGAGAGATCCCTCATTGCCGAATCACACGCGCTGCCATGTGTATTACATTAGGAAATCTAAACAGATAATTAATAATAGTGATAATTACACAATTTAGAAAATGTTATCTGATAGATATAACAACAGCAAGGACACAGATGATAATGATATAACATAACATTAGAAAGCGTTTATTATCACACAAAGAGCGGTATATGTGTAATGGCTGATAATGTGACATAATTATTCCGTAAAAGCACGCTTACAACAAAATAGGCTGTGGATGTTTGAGCGTGGAGATTACCTGGCGATCCACTATGCCGTTACAATTCGTTAAAGTTTGCTTGCTTTTAATATAAGTCCTAGTGTGATCCGGATTATCTATCGGGTCACCATAGCTATTGATGTGTTTGACTCAAAATATGATGTACATGGTAAGTCATACAATGTATAAATACTATAAATGATATAATGTAAGGGATAAGCTGAACAAGAAGGTCACTAAGTGGTGAGACTAGTTTGACCGCAAAATGCCAACGACTCAAGAATACCTTTAGTCACCATAATGTCCGAGTGTGCACTTTCTCTAGCGATAACAATTGTTGAATTTTCGTATGTCGTCCGTTTTTTTTTTCGTGTATAGTAAAATAAACCAATCATAAAATGTTTGTTGGCCTGCCTGTGTTGGACTTGAAAGCACTAGTACTTGTTAATAGGCGGTACGGTTACATTGGGACGACCTTGGTGAACAAAACACCGCTTCTAGAAATTGTCAGGATCGGACGCCTCGATGAAACGGCGATACGCACTGAATAAGTTTGCTCTGTGACACGTCCGTTGTACACGATTGCATTGCATGTCGTGTACCGATTGCTCCTTTTACCTGATAGTGGAAATAATTGCCGTATAATCATTTTGCCGTTGCTCTGTTCATAGATGATTTATCATACATAATAATCTATGAGCAAAGAGGGACGAATTAACGCCAGCTTGTACAAAAAAGAACAATTTTGTCTATAATTTCTTCTCTCTCTCTCTCTCTCTCTCTATATATATATATATATATATATATATATATATAAACGGTTATTAATGTACAAACTTTCGCCCGCATTCGAGCCTGCGCATAGTTCTGACTCACAGCCTACTTGAATGAATCCGTGTGTACGGTGCAACATCGGTGATACAATCAACAATGGAATGTATGTTCAGCAACATATCTCTTTTGCTTGGGGGGTGCTATCCGACATCGTGCTAATAGTAGTAGTAGTAGTAGTAGTAGTGCTAGCAGTATACTTAGGTAGCCCGTATCACAATGCGCAGTGCTCAGCATGTCAACAGTGGTGTTCCAACAGCTGTCTCCACTGTGTATCGTCTACCTCTGTGAGGTAGACGATATACCTATTACGGTATCCATCTATCTTTCATACTATAACGCACGTAGCGGACTACAGGACGTATGTGGATAATCAATACTGAGTGACTCTGGCGGCAAAAGATGTATGGAAGATGTCAAACACCACGGGCTAATCGGGAGCCGATTCGGGCGCCTTGTACTTGGCGGACACGTCGTAGCCAGCACCCCCCACTCCCCGCCCGAGACACCCCACGTAGTGACGTCGCGGCGAGATGATGTTGGCGAGATGAAACAAGACCAGGCGCAAGAGTGGCGCAAGGTGAAGATTGTTGCGCACGCGAGCCGCCTTCATCTCGAGGCGAAGAGCGCCGGCGTAAAGAATGCAGTGAATGGCTCGAATGCAGCGGCCCCAGACGCCCGAAACGGATGTCTAGGGCCGTCGGCAGACACACCTTTCAGAATAACGAATCATGATGAAAACCACCACGACGACGACGACGACGACGACAACAACAGCAACGACGGCAGCAAAAGCAGCAGCAACAACAACAACAACAACAACAAAACAACAACGACAGCAAAAGCAGCAGCAACAACAACAATAACAACAAAACGACAACAACAACGGCAGCAACAACAACAACATATATGGCGTAACGTAAACAAAGAACACAGCCATAACAGTGACTGCAGCTACAATATGACTTATAACTGCTGCTGGTGCTGCTTTCACTACAAGGGGCAGGCACCACCTGTTTTCGTCATAGTCACAATTGTGCGAGATCGGAAGCTGCTTCCACAAAAGCTGAAGCTGAAGCTTGCTCACTTCAGTAAAACACCAAAAATGCCGTCGAGCCACAATGAGTCAAAAAAACATGGACGTCTTATCTTTGGTTGTATCCTTGTCTATGCGCGATCGGAGATCGCATCGCAGCAGCACGGATGACTTTCCGGGACACGAACACATCCACACGATGGACCTATACCTCTTACGAGCATCGGACGGATGTTATTATTTTTCTTCTTCATAATCATTTTCTTCCTCGGAGGATCTACTCGACGTTGAGCGAGCACACGCAAACTATTACTCGCTATTCACTTCATACGTCGCTCTCGATTGCAATTAGCGCGATAATCGCGCCTCTATGCTACTACTACTGATAAAGTTTTCGGGCTGACCCTCAGCCAAGATTTAACGTCCACGGAACTGTTTTTCACATTGCTTCATAGACGGACCCCCATAAATACAAATGTGCAGCGGTGGGGTTCGAACTCGCGCACCTATGTGTCTCCTTCTGTTGCGAGGCGGAGACTTAATCCACTACGCCACCGGGCTCGACATGCTACTACTACGACTACTACACGCTCATATGATCAGAACTTCTCGGTTACTTGTGTGTCACCAGCGCAAGACGTTTTTTCGTAACAATGTATTGTCTCGCTCGACTAACAGTGGCACTCGCTGTGTTGGCACTAACTGAGTGAGCTCATATTTTTCCCATATGAGCAGCACGAACACCACCTTTCCGTGCATATAACAAATGGTATCATTATTCTACGTCTCTATCCGAACACATATACATTTCGGCTTTCTTGAATATACAACAAATCGATTTGCCATCAAGTAGCGGCCCTCAGGCTAGCCTTAGGCTTTGACGTCATCATGCTACGAGATGCGACGAGGTGTGACTAAGAGGACGCGGGGACTCGAAGTAGTGGTACCCTTATGAGGTTACAACTTGCCTCCCCAACACTATCCCGATGTACCGGCACTGTATAGGGGGATATGAGCATCCCTGCCGCACGTCTCCCGTTTCGTATTCGTGGAGGCGTCATGAGCGGCCACTCTCGTGGAGAAGGCAGGCCAAGTTTCTGTTCAAATTCAAATGCGATCTCAGAGAGCATTATTATTTTGAAACTTTGGTGCCGGGTCAAAAGTGATTTGACAGAAATACAACCATGTTGCAACATTGTGTATAGATGGGTGAAAAAGGCAAATTCAAATTATACATTGTAATCTCATAAAAGAGGCTCCGAACAAGCTATGTACTTAATGAAGCTCGAAATTAACGTGTGCGATTATCTTACAAGCGACGTCGATAAACAAATTCAAATTCAAACGAAGTGTGCTGCAAACACTCACATATTGTAGATCCATGTTGGGCTTGAACGACACTAGAGTAGCTTCCTGTTGATCCTGCCATGGGTTCGAGAATCGACACCTGTCGCTAAGTCGGCATAATTTGACGTAGTCATCTGACTACATCAAATTACGCCATTTTGCATATTCCGTTTTGTTTGAACACATTTTACTTTTCGCCCAGTTTGCAGTCGCTCAAATGTTTCTTTTTTATTTCTTGTTTTTCATGGCTTCTGGACACGCGAGCACTACTACGTTTGAGACTGCGATGAGTAAAACTACCTATAAGTAAGATACACAAATATGACTCCGTAGACTTCAATTTATCATACATTTCGCAAAAGCTCACTTTTTTCACGAGCAGACAACGTCTGGATCGCTTGGTGGAGGAGCCCGTTCAGAATCGTCTATAACTTGCTAGTTATGGTAGAGCCCCGATTCCATCCCGCTTAACACCGAGTCAAAACACATTTTTTTTTATTTTAAGACGCGACAGTACGGTCGTGTATTGAAATCGACGAAAGCAACAAAAACGATATTCTCTGGCTGAAACATGGAGAGGTCACACGGGTAACTGAAAACATGTATAGCTTTTCCAGGCGAACATCTACTCTGCAGAAACGCTTTAACCGTAGAGAATGGATGATAACGATATCGCTAAGAGTCAGCGGCCATGCTGCCACAAGGACTGTTAGGGAGACCCTAGATACATTAACATGTCCGGCCCTCGGTACATTGAAGATATACCTCAGGTTAAGTTCCAAACCCGTAGAGGACGGAGGATGGTCTAAAATGAAAGACAACCGCCTTAAAAAAATGTTTATTCTAGATACTCTTTAACAACAGAGAAACAAGCCGCTGGAGGGGCGCAAATGCTCTTTGGACAGGAGCCACACCCACAAACTGGGGCGTATATTAATCGACCACAATCGAGCCCGTGAGGAAGAACTAACAGTTAACACTAGAATACTTCAATCTCAAATGTTAAACCGTCCCTGTATTCACAAATACAGCCGACATGAACAATCACTGCCGGAGCGCGTTCGACATTCCAAAGCTGTCAACAGGCGCCGAAATTGAAATAAAAAGCTGAGTCGAGAAATATCACAAAACGCACACATACACATATTTGGATCCGGACAACACAGTAGGCAAACAACCACGCTAATCGAGCATGAGAATAAACAACGATTACGTAGAGCGGAACCTACACTATGTAGCCCTAAGTAAGCCGAGGTTCAGGCACCCAACGAAAGCCACAAATGACAAAGCTACAAAAGAATATTGACAGATGCCAGGAAACAAAGCATCTAGGAAAGCATAATATATATAAAAGCGAATATGAATTCGTGGATATGGAGAAAGCATCCGATTGAGTAATTCAAAGCAAACGCATAGGTCGACCTGAAACTTTGCCACATAGAGGGACGCCTAGTAGAACTGTTAAACAATGATTTAACAGCACCGTCACATCACTACAATATAGCGGAAGGAGAATATTAGTTAACCAACACGGCAAATTGAAGTGATTCCACCATACAGAGTGGTCAGCTATCGCATCTGCTCTTCATGCGTCTTGCCAACGAGCTTCTACGAAGGCTAAACACGAAAGAACATTGAAGTATTTATGTATGCAGACGCCTTGTGTGTAGCTTCGGGGGACGTCGACGAAGAATAGGTGTGACGCAATCTTGATTTCAAGAAGCTTGGAATCATCTTAGATTTAACAACTCGGATCGCATACATACATTCTCGAATGCATGCAGTAGTGACGATCAACCGTTTATTACGATGTACTCGTTTAGCTATACGGCGGGCAAAAAAGTTGTTTATGTGCTCCGTTCGTGCGGCAGTTTTGCAAGTAACCGAGAAGTTACTCTTAGAACTGTGTCTGTCGGGTGTCAAACAAATATGGGAAATGTTAGTGTTGAGCCTGCGCCTAGGCACAAATGTTTTGACGCATTTAAAATGACAGCTAGTGGGACAATATGGTCAAACATTGGTCAAATGTATAGAAGTTATTTAGAACAACATTCTGCATGCCTTCGAGCAAACTAGAATGCCTTTTAAGTATGACTCGCAGACACGGTACAACATAATAAGGGCATGAGATTGAGTTCAGTCGTAACCCCGACACCCGGATACATGTGCACGGTGGTGACGGAGTGAAGCATGCCATTGTTGATTATCAAAGCAAAGTCTAGGTTGCCATGCTTTGTAACGATGTTTTAGCAGAGAATTGCATATAGTTACCTGCACGCCAGCGTTCAACCTTGTCGATGGCCTGTTCTGAACATCTTAGCTCATCGATGTTCGCTATCGATATGGACTCTGGACATGCAGTGAACCGCACTAACTACCACATTCCTTGTAGACTCCCGTGAACCACGGCCAAACGGATCGCAAGCTCGTCCCGATACGTCGATATTTGACATAATTGCGACTTCACTCTGCAAAGATGGTGTGGTCTTCAATGGGGCAGGAACACTTGACGGTTTCTGTTCTTCATGTTTATTGATCATTTTTCGTCAACTACGCCAGTTACAGCTCCTGGCAGACGAGGTGTCTCCAAGAAAATCAATACCGAGAAAGGCTTTTAAAACAGACGCGTAGGAAAAACGGTTGAAATACAACTGCTTATTTGCACTGTCACCTAGTAGAAGAATAACCTATCTTTAAAAGAAAAGAAGATGAAAGAATATGAAAAAGGCAGTCTCTATATAAATGCATACATATGCATTCCTTTAAACATGCGGCTATCGCTAGGGAAACAACGCATGGATGTTTTGCCGTTCATTGTTTACGAACGTAGCGTTGAACTCTTAGCGTTTATTGATTCCCAGAAACACACAGAAAACCGACAGTCGTCCTCAAGCGCAGCGCAGCAAGGACGCCAAGTAGTCCACAATTTGAAAACATGCTATCGGCAAAGCCGTGGTGAAACTCGATTCCACGAGACAGGATATATGAAAGCAGCCGCAGCCGCAGCAGTAGCTCCAATTGAGCTCGCGCCCCAGTGGCGATTACACTCTACCGAGACGTTGTCCTTCTCTGTAACCGGACAGCGACAAGATTCTTATCTTCTCATTGTTTTTCTTGTACGCACTGTTGCATCTCGTGTACGCTGAACGTGCGTGATGGGTCTAACACCCGTTCCCTTGCTCTTCCGTGCAGCAGTATACATATATATGTATATATATATATATACATTTATATGTATGTATATATATATATATATATATATATATATATATATATATATATATATATATATATATATATATATAAATATATATATATATATATATAAGTGTATGTGTGTCTGCGTTCTCTAGCCTGTCGACTTCATTTTTTGCCTCGGATACAAGTGGCAGTACTTTTTAGCATGTGACCCGACAGCCATGTACCTGTAAGTCAGACGTATCTGCATTGCTTCGGTCTACTAGTACAGCCGCTTTAATTTTTCCTCACATGTTTCGATTTCGATCGCCGCCGAATTCATCCTTATCCTCGGCAATGAGAAAACTCACGAGTTTGAGACCGGCGTTCTCTCGTCTGTGCCCTGATTCCTCCCTTTGATTCGATTAGAATACAGCCTGAATGATTTGCTAATCTGAACAATTCTTCCCTAATAAAAAATCTGCTCTTGAAAACGTTATTATTCTAAATTTATTATTATTATTATTATATCACCTTTCGATTATCGTACAATATTCTAACACCAGACGAAAGGTCGAGGGTTTAGATGACCTCAATGCCTTGCACCGTTGGTTTTTTTTTTTATCTGGGAGGTTTTGGGGATGCATGATGCACATGTGTCACTAGCAGCCTACGTGACTAGTGTGGCTAGCGCACACAGAGTAGATGAATAACCCGGTTTTATGGTGCATGACAAAATGTATCGAAATCATACCTCGTTATTCTTACACCAATGCGGTCGCTAAGTTAACTTCATACAGGTGTTATCTAAACTCTTCTCCTTTATTGTAGTAGAGATGCTTTCAATTCTAATATCGATGGAACCGTGCGGCATCATGAATACCAAACCACGTCAAGCAACTAGAAAACTGAACTCGAATATATAAACAGTATAACGACTATTAAAAAAATCATAGAAAACAATCCGTCTTGCTTCAACGTCGAATTGCATCAACTTGCAAAATAAGTCTTAAAAGAAAGATAAACCACTAGAATCACAAATAAACAATGTTTATTCCAAGGTATATACGACTTGTATTTACAATACAACATCAGATGCAAGAAACTGCCACGGGTATTAAGGTGTCATAGAACGATGACTCTATTAGGCATCTATATAATGATTTATCACTAGCAGTAGCGCATATGCCTGTATTGGCATACAATGAAAAAATACTAGTAACGACAGCCAGATTTGTTTAAACAAAAATTTAGTTATTATGCGTTTTTTTCATTAGAGCATATTAAGATATATGCACTTAAATCTGCTACTAAACTTATGTACCCCGAAGATGATTAAACTAGCTTTGTCAAACTGAGCTTTGCTTTTTTTATTCCAAAAAAATGGAATAAGTTATGTCGGCCGCAGTTCAATATCGATCGCTAAGTTGTTTGTACGAAAGCGTACGATGCGTATACGAATGTAATTTCGTATAGCAACATAGGGCACAAATAAATTGTCATAGAAAGAAGCTCGCTATACTGCATGTAAACATAATAATAAACAAAAGCATCCCCACACATTTACAAATAAAACAGCGAAGTACAGGCTACAAAGAGAAAACTGCTGCCTGATTAAATGTTAGTAAAATGACTAATATATGCTGTTAAAACAGAGATATAAAAAAATTAGCGTTATAAGCCCTTCGCAATACGCAGAAGTGTCGGGTATGCGGTTGATTAGATTTTCATTACATAAAACAGTCAAAAATATTTTCTAATTAAAACAATTATATGAGATCGTAGTTGAGCTTTCAGCTTGAACCACCGATATACCGGCAGAGCTAGCCGCAATTAAAGGGCACTAATACAGTCAGTTAAAACTTGTTCATCAGTTCGGACTTTGGATGGTCGGCATTGATTTTCATTTGTTTCCAGCGTTCTCCGAGATGAGCCATCACCTCTGCATGAGACAAGTGCGGCTTCTCAGCCTTAACGTCCTTGAATTTGTCCTTGACAAAGTTGGCAAATGCTGAGACCTTCCGCTCGGTCACTGGCGTCAGCTTACCCGCCGGTTGATTACGCTGCCCTCTGCTATTGATAAACAGCTGAAACCTGCCCTTGCAAAGAGAGCAGATGAACTTCGTTGTATCCAGCGACTTTGAATGACGTCGAACTTCATTTGGACAGCTGTCGCATCTGCAATTGTGATTAGACTTATTATAATCTGCCTAGTCTAAACATACACACCAATTGTGTGTTCTTACGATTCATATGCCTATACCATGGGTTGCGATTGGGTTAAACGATATATATAGGTATCTGAGGATTGCTTAACGCTCACAAACACTGAAATACAAGAATTTATACATTGGATTTCGTTGATATGTGCTTCTACACAGGCATGACAAGATAGATTGTCGTGCCCTTCTATATATATATATATATATATATATATACTGAAGCAGGATAAACACAAAATGTATCGAAAAATTCAGCACGCGCAAGGGAGAGAGATACAAACAACCAGAGAGATATGAACACTCTATGAAAGTGTCTTTCACAAAAAATAATAGTGCTCTCAGCCATACGAGCCCAGCGAAAAATGGGCGCTGTTGAATTCTGGGGACTGTTCCTGTAGTTCCTGTGTCAACAGAAATAGTTTGGCGCTAGCGATAAGTAAAACGTAGCACTTAAAAACTGCGGTTGCCATTTTTGACACGTATGGTACGATAGACTTAACTGTGCGTGAATACTTGCGTTGCAACAAGTACAACAACTCAAAACAAACTACAAACAGTATCGCCAATAATATGGTATAGGTATTATCTGTTGCTTTATCTTCTTCTTTTTCTCCTTTTATTCCCAAACCCTTGTACCACTTTTCATAACGAGAACTTAAGCATGTGAATGTATGCAGTTCCGTAAATAAACCACGTCTGAATTGAAAAATTGAAATGCGTACTCAATAGGAATGAATGAATGAATGAAATGTGATGAACACAGCAGCAATTCCACCGCTTAAGCTTGGTAATAATATTAGATCGTGATCGCGTATGGTCGCACAAAGCTGTGCTGTAGTAATAATAGCAGCGGAAGCACACACCGATAGACGTATTTCGTCTCGATCTGATAGGTGTGACACGTTGAAACGCTCAGGCCGAGCAGGAGGTTCGCCCGTTGCGCCCAGAAGCGGAACACCGGGCCATGGTGTCCCCGATAGCTGTGGAGAAGCCACGCGCCTGCGTGACACATTTCGTGCATCAGCGTGTCACGTAGACGGCACGGTCTGTCGAGGGCCTTTACGGAGAGCGTGATGCTAGCCATGTTTCGACCGGCTCTATCCCGCCGATAGTAGCAGAACCCGCCGCTCGTCAAAATGCGAACGTTCCACGTTAGCGGAACCTTGGTCGGGAAGCGTCCACGAAACACGATCTCGTGGTAGATCTGTCACTCTCAAATGAATCGCACGGCATCTACTTGTTAGTTACTATTTGTTTTCTTTTGCTTTTCGATGACAATGCAATTACAGTCGTGGAGACGTCGTGGTGAAAATACCCGAAATGCGATCGACGAATACTAACTACTGTTATTACTACTAGTACTACTACTACTAGGACCATAGTATATCGTTCGCCCGCGACTGAAAAGAACCCAAAGCAACTTAGTTCAAACATTTCTTGATTGATGGGGATTGCTTAAAATAAGAGCCCATCCATTTAAAACATACAGTGATAAAGAAACGCTCACGGGATCTGCTTGCCGCACAATCGATTCGGAGCTAAGAAAAAGCCATTGTTATTTCTCCCTATAGAGGCGCACAACCTTCCACCAAGGGTTACGTGATAATTGCAGCTAAGAATGCTCGAATTCTAACCTCGTAGAGACGCGCTGCCAGCTCGTCCCTTATGCTGGCAAATGACGCTTTGCGATAGCGAAGAGCCTCCGCATCTTCACAGTCCTGGAGAGATATCTCCTCAGACAGCGATTCGAGAAACTTTTTCGCCATTGCCGTCTCATTTGCTTTGGACTCCCACGGCAGTATTGAGTCGTTCGTATCCACCTAGCAGAGAAACAACAAAATTAAAGACACACATATACCCTGATGCTGCTCACAGAGCTGTGGGGCTCTCCACCGGCTAGACTTGGTTCTGCAGGTGCCCAGGCACAGAAAAATACTTCCTTCGTTAAGCAACGCACAGATTACAACCGCAATTTTCTAGGTTGGCTGTTTTTCCATGGTTGCATGGGCCGTTTTAACTTGACTAGTTAGACATTGTAACTGTTTACTTCCTGCTCTCCACCTCAAATGAAGTCACACATTATGTGCACGAATTCTCGCATGCATGTCGTAGTCGCTTGCAATGCTTCCCTATAGGTTGTATTTGTTTTGTGTATTCTCCACGGTGGCGTCGTCTGCCAGTGTGTGCAGAGCACAATTACCTGCACACAGGTGGACTGTGATGCCTTTTCAATGCTTCCTAGATTAATTTGAACGTTTAAGCCTGTGAAGCTAGGCCAGGTGGTAATCGCCCGCCAAGATGTAACATAATTACCCCATGTCTTAAGGTTAGGCATTATATTTCTCAGTTTCGTTCCGTAATTCAATTCAATTCAATTCAATTCAAACAGTTTATTCATTCCAACACACGTTCCTTACAGAACATCCGTGTTTCATACATTGTAGTATTTGTCATCCCAGTTTTCTAAAAATAATAATAATAATAATAATAATAATAATAATAACAATAATAATAATAATAATAATGATAATAATAATAATAATAATAATAATAATAAAATAATAATAATGATAATAATAATAATAATAATAATAATAATAATAGTAATAATAATAATAATAATAATAATAATAATAATAATAATAATAATAATAATAATAATAATAATAATAATAGTAATAACCTGCATGTCTTAAAATGTGTTATCGATCGGTACGTTGTTCACTGAGTAATTTTTGATGCCATCTCTTCTTAAATAAATTAAGTGATCTACATTCTCTTAATTCAGTATCGAGAGCGTTCCATAATTTGGCTATGGCTATATCAGGTGATTTAAGTCTATAGTTGCGATACGTATTGGGGATTCTGAGTGGTGGGCTGTTACGATTTCTGTTGGTGTTGGACTCAAAATAAAATGATAAATCTGGCGGTAAAATGCCACGGAAGTTTTTATATGCAAGAATACCTAATTCAAATTTGTAAAGTGATGGTATTTTAAGTAGTTTGTGGATAGCGAACAGATGAGTTACACTTTCATCCCTCCTATAGCCAAAAATTGCCCTTAAAGCATTATTCTGTGCAATCTGTATCTTATTTATGAGTGTTGCAAGTAACCGTCCGTAGAGATTGAATCCCTTTTCAGCTGCAATCTTCTTGATCCTTTGAGCTTCTACTGTGCTTGACGTTCCACCTTCAGATCCTCTCATCTCCCAGGGAATCCCATATTATTGAACTAGACTGTGCGATTCTTATTGACTGTCCTATAGGCTTAATTGTTCTCAAAGCACCCGGCCGTGGTCCGTGGGGAGTTCCAACCTGAGGAACCATATAGATAGATCGATGTGGGAAAGATATGATGAGCCGTAATCTTTTCTCATTTGGGCATTTGATATTTGCCGCTATTCTTTCCATATCTATTTGTTGCCTCCTCTACGTGAGCCAATCTCGTGAGTCCTTGGTCGATTTGAATTTCGTGTGTATTGCCTTTTTGTCCATTTGAAATAGGTATCTGACAAGAATAGATATGAAGGAAGCAATCTGGAACAATTGCGGTATAATGAATCACTTGAAGAAAGTTTGCCGGAAGCAAACTGACATTGAAAAAATAAACAACGCTTCTTCGATTGATTACAAAGACATCTACTCCATACAAGTGAAACATTTCTGACAACGCTACATATTTTTCGAGTGCGCAATTAGAGCGTTTTTACATATTCTACGAAAGCCCAATTATTCTACGAAAATCCTGAGACGAGTTTTTCGGGTGCTTTTTGCCTCACGGGTCTTTTTTGAGCTCCCTTAAGATTGTACTCTTTGCGCCTTAAAATATTTCTATACCAAGTTATTCTCTTCCGTCAGTACACATTGACAGTTTACATAGGTTCTCCCTGCCTTTTCTTCCGACTCCTCTTCACTTTTCCTCTGGCTCTAACGTATCCTATCCAAACTTCTGCACGCTGCCTGTCATGTTAATAGTTTGATTGGACTGTGTTGCACTGTTTGGGATATATGAACGTTGGTTCACGTTACGCTTGAGGGCCTGCCGCAATGAACCCTCTAAAATTATCGCGGCTTTAGCCCCTTGATACTTAAGTGGAATCTGCAGGTTTTTGTTGGGCCGACCATATAAGTGGTGTCGTTATGAGCTGATCGTGAAATAGTTCTTAACATGTATATATATTTATATATATATATATATAGCTTAGATAATCCTTTGTAATATGTGTAATATATATGTATGTATGTATGTATATATATATATATATATATATATATTAACGCAATCTGAATGAACATGTTATTATTTAAATTTATTGTAAAGGTCAACACTACAGTCAACACTACCTGGTTTTCATCGCAATCTTCCTGTTGAGTTGCTATACTTGGCAGCCGCTTGAGAAGATCGTCAAAGTTTTCGCATGAGGGAGGCATGTTCTCTTCTGTCGTTCCTAATATTAAATTCGGCTTCTTACATCGCACTTTCGCAGTCTTTCCCAAGGAAGTTTCAACAGCCTGCTTTGTTGACTTTACAGCATTTGCCTGCAAAAAAATACACATACTAATTATGTTAACAATAGCCTACACAAGATTCTTAATTAAGGACTTTAGCTCCAAGCCATTTCCAGCCATACTAATAGACCATACGTTTGTAATAATGACGTTATATGCACGGTTCTTGGTTACAAAATGTTAACGAATGTGTGGCTCGTTACCAGATATAAAAAATGCACAACAATAAACTCGATACTTTAGTTTAAGGATTCTAACGACTGCCTTTTCAATGGTATTTCATGGGCCCCACGCTCTTTCTCTCGAGAGCTGCTCTTGCATTCACAGCTTCCATAAGACATTCTTATCTCCTCTCCTGAAGTTTCTTCAGTGTTCCTATAGTCCAACGCTTCCTTTATTCGCGATCGTTTTGTTACGATAATAGCTTAGTTTGATTAGGTTGCACCGTTCGGAATCCCACCCAAAGTATAGAGGTTGCCTCACATGCATTTCTTAGAAGTTCTTATAGGCCATCAGCTCCGTCTGAGCTCATCGCAATCAGCCATCTATAGTTATTTTCTTAGCTTCATCCTCGTTTTTTTAGGTGGCTTCGTTGGGATATATATATATATATATATATATATATATATATAAATTTTATTTTCCGTATAATACATTAGGTATATGTTACACACATCAACTAGCTAAGCCAATGCGCATTGTGACTGTCACGTGTCCGTTTCAATGAGGCCAGGGCGACACCACTTCAGAAGTGTGCCCCGAACGGAGGCAGCGTTTCCACGTTGTATGTCAAGATCCAGGCGTTGTTTAAAAAAGGACGATGACCTGTTATCACCGGATGACAGGTTTAACAAGGTCCCAACTTTGCGGATCAGCTGCTTGGTCCGAACGCCAGGGGCACCCAGGGTTTCAAACGCGAGAGGGCAAAATTCATGTGGATAGCCGATTGATGAGTATTTTCTCAACTTGTTAGTCTCCGCAAGGTGGGCTGCATAACCAGCTTCGGATGCGCCGCCTCCGACCATAGGAGGAGCTAAGGAGTCGGTAGCGGTTGCATCCCAAACTAGCATTTTGCCTCGCTCGAATGGTGTGAGTGTCATACCATCTGGACGTTTGCCGTCCTCCGCGCAGAGGCCTGGGAGTTCAAGAATGCACGGACGACCGCACGACCTAAAGGCTCTGCTAAAGGTCTCATTAATAGCGGCATGTCTCGAGCGTCGTCCTGCACTAATAATGCACGATAGTCCGTGATGTCCTAGTTTATCGACGGGGTGACCACATTGGCACCGATGAGGGCTAACTATGTCTGCCCCCAGTCGTAAGCCTACTGCTATGCGAATCGACTCGTCATCAAGAAGGGTACCTATGGGGGCACTGGGAAGCGCGTGTAACCAGGCCCCTGAATCCTTGGCGGATACGGCGTTTAAGCGAGCTCTGACTGTGTCGTCGGCAGCTTCGTTAAGGATGAGTCGTTGTACCTCGTCGTGCAGAGGGGAACTTCAGTCACGCTGGGACAGTACGTTTTCAGGCCTACCCCCACAGCGCGCCTCAAGGTTCTCTTGAAGATGGGCTAAGCGGTTTCTAAACTGGTCGACTCCCGCTGAATCTAAAAGAGGGGTTGCCCTGTTTTCCGCGCTTAGCATCGACGAGACCACAGCAGGCCTGGCCAGGGTCAGTAAATTTGGTACACCGAGGCCCCTTGAAACGGGTAGCAATGCCTGTTCTCGCGCGCTAGGCGGTAGAGATGTATTCAGCAAGGACTCGAGGGTGAAAAGTGTCAAGTCGTTGAGCCTTTGAAACTCGTCGGTTCGATTAGATAAATCGGCCCCTCGAAGGAGGTGTATTAGTCTTGAGGGCGAGAAGGAGGACCTGAGTAAGAAAAGTCCCCGATGAGCTCCCAGAAGAGGAAGGCGAGCGGCGGCGTTTTCTAGTTTTAATCTCCAACGCTCGATTGCAGTTGGGAGCCCCTCGGGGCGAATTGGCACACCCAGTAGCTCCAGATCGTCCTTGACGGTTAGCTTGCAGCCAGGCAGGAGGTTTCGGAGTGACTGTATTTCGGGGGCCTCAAGGGTAGGGCCAAAGAGGCATATCTCGCATTTGGCCGGATTAAACTCCAGCCCGGATGTAACACTGAAATCCAGGACCCGTTGAATATCTTCGGCTACTGTGCAAACGTTTTCTCCTAATAAACCATCGTCAAGATACCAGAGGTTCAGCGGTCTCCTGAAGGAATCCACCAGATATATATATATATATATATACATATTACAACTCAAGATAGAGCATATATATCGTTATTACATGTTAACTGAATCTAGATGAAACGTTGTTATTTTATGTTATTGTAAATGTCAAAACTACCTGGTTTGCGTCGCAATTTTCTCGTTGATTTGCTATAGTTGGCAACCGCTTGAGGGGATTATCAACGTTTTTGCACAAGGACGGCGCTTCCTTTTCTGTCGTTCCTAAGTTCGGCTTCTTACTTCGTGTTTTTAAAGTCTTTCCCAAGGGAGTCTCAACAGTCTGCTTTGTAGACTTTGCGGCATTTGCCTATAAAAAAATTACAAATAATGACAATGTCAGGAATAGCCTACTTTGGCATACCGCTTTCTTAACTTTGCAGCATTTACCTGCAAAACTGATAATGTCAGCAATAGCATACACATTCCTTCGTTATTCTTAATAGGTCTATATTTTATTTTATTATTAAATCGGTACTGTTAATTACATTAAGTACATTACACGTGCTAATCGGCATGCGCGTACACATATAGAATATGTTGTATATGCATCTACAGAAAATGTCACCGACGCAACACCCAGATAGCTAGCGCTGACCGACGTGTTTCGAGATGATAGTTGATGCAAATGAGGCCGCAAAATGTGCACGCATCGGGAGGGTTACCAAACCCAGTGCGGTTTCATCAGTGCATTGTACAACATTGCCGGTGTTTTGTAAAACACCGGCATTTCTGGTGTTTTACCAAATTTGTAAATTTTGTGCATTTCTCTCATATTCTGCTCAAAGTGCTGACAGATTTCTCGCAGTGACGCAGTAATTGGAAGTTGAAGGGAACGTTGCCCTCGCCGTGTCAAGCGCGCTATGCTGAGATGAGCGGATAGGTGTTTTCAGATTAATGTGATATCATGTGATGCCACCGAGGCTACCTTCAAGTTGAAAAGTATTAGAGCTGTCTTTACTGAGAGCTTCTGTGGAGCTGTGGGATTGAGATCATGGCGACGCTTCTACTATTAATTCGCTGCGATATGTGAGCCGAGCAAGATGTGCCGCTCGGCGTTAGCCTAACACCCAGATAAATAAACTCCGAGACAAACTCGACAGAGGTACCACCCGAGCTAATCCTATCACACCTTTTCAGGGGGACTTCATAGCCTTTCTCTTCAATACATTAGCCGTTAAACCATTGTGCTCGCTGTATGTAGGATCTCTAGCATCCTCAAAGATCCATGAGGACTCCGCTAAATACCACCAGGTAAATACCATCGGCATAGAGAGTTATGCGAACACAGGGAACAAAAGCAGGCTGATATTATCGCCCTGGGGATAACCGGTGTTACGCAGAAAAGACCGGTATTCCGGGTTTGCTTTCAGGACAATTTCGTGGTCAACTCAGACTGAAGAAACTTGACACTTTAGTTTAAGAACCCCATGCGTGCACCTTCTAGACGATACTTTGACTTACTACTTGCTTGTACTCTAATAGGCTAAAAGTAACAACAAAAAACTGCAGTACGACAGATTGCAAATTAAAAAAAAATGGTTGATGAGGCAAAGATATACTGTACAAGTCTAATATGTAGAGAGACGTTGTTGTTGAGAACGTCGAGAAATGTCACATAAGGTATCTCACATTTTTGTAGAGCAGGCCCGGTGCTGACCATCAAGGTAAGTAAAACGACAGTAGAGAACCAGCAAATGTAAGTTACGGGTGCAATTCAAAAGTAATGCACTATGTCAACAAACACAGCCCGATGTCATACACACAAAAAAAACGACGACAACATTAGTAGCCATAGCAACCGCAACAACTACAATAACAATAGTAATGTGTAAAATATACGCGTATTAAAGAAACAAAAAACAATAGTGGCAGCAAACGACGACAAAAAAAAACTTTTCTAACACGACTACTAACAACTATCTCGTGCTCTGTAGAGTATCTCAATCAGTAGCAGGCCTAGCAATGTAAACCACGTGGACCACCAGTTTTGAAGTAACAGTGTAGTCTAGCGACAATATGCCATACATACGCGAGAATCTGTGGATGCTCTGTTGACGCTCGTTTTCAGCAGACTCTTCGTTTTCTGCTGAAGGGGAGTAACTGTGGTAGTCGACGAGTTAAGGAGAGACGATGATGGCGCGGCCGGCTTATTGTTCTGCATGGCGGCTTTTCGGATGCGGAGAGCCAGCGCCCTCAGATACTCCGTATCGTTGTCAGGCTTCCCCGGATCCCCGCGAACCCCCCCGTTCTCCTTCAAGCTGAGCTGCTGGCCCAAGACGCTCTGCTGTGTCCTACTGCCACTGCCACCGCTGCTGTGGTCTCGGCTGTTGTTGCTGCTGCTGCTGCCGCCGCTGCTGTTTCTATTTGCGTTATTCGACGTCGCCGAGCCTCTTACTGTCACAGAAGGTGCTGAGATCAATGCTGAGACAACACCCAATTTCGTCGACGTCTTGGTCGCGCGAGACCTCCGAGTCGGGCCTGTGGCGGTTGATGATGGACTTTTACCATCGGTGTCTTCGTCTGATGACGATGAGACATATTTCTGCAAAAAAATTTATACATATATATATATATATATATATATATATATATATATATATATATATATATATATATATACATGTATATGTGTGTGTACTCACCCTTGTGCGGCTCATGCAGGAAAGCATGTTAGACAAGTCTAGTAAGAAACGAGACGGATTTATTGAGCACATCGTTCCCGTTTCCGTAAAACACGCGTGGACTAACCAAGCCGCCCTAATGAACGTACTGCTTGCAGCTATTTGCCGTCTATTTCAGCACGGAAAAAATTGGGACTAAGGCCTACAGTCCTCTTCTGCTAGGGTGCCATCTACAAACTCGTCGCCCGTAACGGATGCATATCGGATGCGTAAACTAAGAGCATCGGCATCACGCAACGAACATCGAGGCAACTTCTTCTTGCCTCATTCAACTGTTCGAGATATCGACTAACGAATGTAGGAAATGAATATTCATTGTATGCTCGGTTCTATCTTCTCACAGCACACGTGGTGGTCTGGTGACCGGCGCTACCTGGTTCCGACTCACCTTCGGAGTACGAGTTCGCAGCACGCGAATACAAACCGGAGAGCCTTCCGACGAGTGTCCGTTCATTGCCCGATTAGCGTTACTACAGCCGTCGCTTGAGGAAGCCTTGACGAGGTCTGGCTGAATTCGAATTTTTGTAGACCATAACATAGTTATAGGTATTATGGAGTTGTTCTTATACTATTAATAATAATATTATTATTAACTAATTTGCCAACAAGACCACATATGAAATGCTGAGTGTAAATGTCTGTTTAGTTAAGAACAGTAGTTGGTTTTGTTTCGGGAACATTCGAGTCCATTGTTATTTCTACAACTAATAATAATAAAAATAATATTATATATATATATATATATATATAATATTATTTTTATTATTATTAGTTGTAGAAATAATATATATATATATATATATATATA
The DNA here is from genome assembly GCA_003439945.1 of Dermanyssus gallinae. Classification (NCBI taxonomy): domain Eukaryota; kingdom Metazoa; phylum Arthropoda; class Arachnida; order Mesostigmata; family Dermanyssidae; genus Dermanyssus; species Dermanyssus gallinae. The sequence goes on along the minus strand of QVRM01004363.1, from coordinate 57,421 downwards.
TATATATATATAAATATATATATACATATATATATATATATATATATATATATACATATATATGGTTTATTTCGCAATAACATTGCATAATAATAGTACAAGCATACAAAATACTATATCTTTGTTAGTGTTCGTATGACGACGATTGCGGGCGTTAACGCATATGTTAGTTACTATTACTGGCGTTCAGTGACATATGGCAGTAGCCCATATATATATATATATATGTATATACACACTTTAATACACTACCTGTTTATCATCGAAATTTTCGGGCTCTGCTATGCTGGGCACCGCACGCGAACGCGTGGCTGAGATCGGCGTGCACCGCCGTACAAGTGGAACGAGCTCCTCTTCCGAGGACGTCACAATTTCTGTTGTGCGTGAGGTACGGACTGTCGACTTCGGTCGCAAGGTCGTTGCACTACCCGGGATTGCGCGTCCACCATCGTCGAACTTCGCGCCTGTCTTCGGCGCGAGGACGAACTGTTCTTTCTTGTTATTCTTGCGTTTGCTATGTGGAGCAATCTTTACGCTCGTAGTCTGGTTCATGTTTGTCTACTCGAAAGAGAGAGAAGTAAATTTGTGTTAAAAAAGCTTGTGTTAGCGATAGTCGCTCAGCTGTGACGCACCACCTACCTGAGAGTGTCATCTTGATCACGCGACAGGCATGACAATAATACAACAGTCTTGTAAAGTATATATATATATATATATATATATATATATATATATATATATATATATATATATATATACTACTACTACTATCACAATCAGAAAGAGAATAATTGCAGCACAAGCATTGAAATCAGGAACTCAACAAGCAGCAACAAAGTGCAACTGTCGAGGGCGATTCTTGTCGAAAATTTACTTTTCTTCTTATTGAGCAGAATCGATTTTTTTTTCAACTATTCGAGACGAGCGACCGGATGAAATTAATGTTCAACTTTAATAGTCTCGACTCTTCTAGCCCACACCTTCCATCTTCATAGACAGACAGCGTATGACTGTTGATAGGCGTGACGCCACCTTGTTCAGGCTCACCTTTGGAGTTCGAGTTCGCAGCACTCGATTACGAACCCGAATGTCTTCTGAGTCTTCTTTTTCTTGAGATCTGCCCGATCAGCATTACTACAGCCCTCACTTGATGGTATGCTGAAAAGTGTATTTGCAAGCACTCATTAGTAAAGCTAGATTCTTCAGCATTTCCGTCCTCCTCCACTTCTAACATCTCCGATTCATCTGCTTCAGAAGAGAGCGCTTCGCCTCGTCTTGAGTCTCCCACAACATTTGTCAGTAGCAACAGAAAACAGAAAAGATAAAGAGCTATCGGTGTTTCCGTTACCATACCTAGTTAACTTAACCATTGTTGTCAAAATAAAGCGCATTCTCCTTGTCGGCCTTTGCCAATCTGCAAGAACCCGAAACACTCGATGCTTGGCATCGCAATTATTCATTGTCTCCGCGGCCACAAATACGCAATCGATATCGGTTTGCACTCTATGGTTAAGGTGTGGAACAGGTTGTTTCACGTCGCTGAAACACGTACACAATCTCTAGACAAAGAATTGATATAATAATAATAATACGAGATACAACGGCGCTTATATATCAGCGCCGTCTTACTGTAACTTGTACATGTGCTGGCTTCGCACTGGCCATATGGCTAAATATAAAGCAGTACGAACAAACGACAACAAACGCGAGAGAGAGAACTATAGTGAAGAATAGAAATAAACATCATATCATGTATCTCGGTTTACTGTTAGCACTCGGTGGTCAATGATGATATAGATCGCAACCATCTATTCGTCTCGATGGTGTCGATCAAACACGACGAGACTCTTACCAATCACTGCCCAAATGATTTGCCCATTATAACCAGTGCACGGGAGGAGGCAGGCGGATGACGGAAGCCACTGTCGGAGAATCGCGCGACCGCTTCGTTCGATTTTGAATCGACGGACCATGAACGCATTTGCTTTTTCGCCGTGACAGAGAACCTTGCTCTTTAGAAGAACGCGAGCGAATGATGACGCGCCGCCTCTCTCCGTTTGAAGCTGTAACAAACCAATTCGTTATATATATATATTTATATATATATATTATATATATATATATATATATATATATATATTATATATATATATATATATATATATATAGAGAGAGAGAGAGAGAGAGAAGAGAGAGAGAGAGAGAGCGAGAGAGAGAGCTGTACCACATATGTGCATAAACCAAATATTGGTTAATAAACAATACATTCATATATATATATATATATATACGCCGCTCCCGGAGCAGATTCGGGATAAACCTTGCAAGTGATAAGCGGTTTTACATGGAACTGATGCTGTTGTGTCGAGCTAAGAGGCAAAAGCGCGTCTAGTTTCAAGGTTTCTATCCCCATCTGGCTTGGGATAGACTGTCTAAAAAGGATAAAACGCACACTTAAATTAAGATTTTTTCTTGCCAAGTAAGAATCCTGCGTCTATTAGATAAATAAGTTGCATAAGTGTTGACTGGCCTAGTTTCATTCCCGTCTGACGCATACACAATAAAGTAGGTCCGAAGTGTTTGCGGATAAGGAGAGCCCGTAATTCCGGGAGAAAAACACGTTGCACCCACCACTATTCTAAACGCGATTTCTTTTAAACGCGATTTACCATCAGAAACGACTCTTTGTTACAAAGGTGTGCTATGCACCGCTGTATGTGATCTAATGTACAGCGCATGTAAAAAAGTTTTACCCTTCCGTCTATAACGCAGACGTTTTACTGACGAAAAACGTTTGAATATACGAGTAATAATTATGTGTGCACCGTCGTCCCTGTAACAGTGCACAAGGTGCATGTAAAAACCTACCGTTAACGCGCTCAAAAGGTTGTAAAGTGTAAGTGATCGATTTAGTGTCGAGTTTGGACCTTTTGGAGACAACCTCAACTAGGTGTATAGGATAATTGTTGTTATTACCCAATCAAAGCTAATACGATTAGTGTCGACCATGCTCAAGCAGGCCCTCGTAGAGGGTTCGTCGTTTTGGGCACCCATATTAGTGTAGATTGATCTCCAAACACCCTGGCGGGCAGACTTCTTCGTGGTGACGTGCACTCTTACCCACACATCCAAACCTAAATATTTCCGGGCAACCTACACATATACACGCGAAACATAGTTAATATATGACAATATTGATTCGTTCATGGTAGTTTCGAATTAATGATTGCGATGCTAATTATAAGCGGTCCAGGTGATTGTTCTCCTATCAGTCCTATCATTTTCTCTCTGTTGTAGATCGGAGACGTTAGGGAGAGGCCCGATCTCGAATTAAAATGCCTTTAAGGAGGTCGTTTTTCTATTCTAGACTATCCTGCGTCCCCTACGGGCTTGGAGCCTAACCTGAGCTATATCTTCAATGCCATCAATGCTATATATCTTCAATGACTCGCAGCGGTATGGTTTAGCATCTATTCTCAATGAGCATCGCTCAACGATCATTCGACCGACAACAGGGATCGAACCGGCGACACCCCGGTAGATGACAGCCGCCATGACTGACGCACTAGTCCACCCCTAGACCACGCCGCCACTATACCTGTATGACCCGATCTGCCACAGTTATGACATATGAGCCCTTGGGCTATTCTCGGGTTTTCGCACCCGTGTGCGCTGTGCCAGACTTTTTGGCAGCGTGGGCAGCAGAGAATCGTGATCCACTCGGAAATGTGACACGAGCCCAGCCAAGCTGGGTGCGTCCGATGACTAACAACTCGTGCGTGCGACGCCCCCTCTGACTTTGATTGATGATCGTCACTGCTAGTGACCCTGTGTGTCCTTTTTTGGGCTTCTCCAGGGTGAAGCATTCTTCTTCGTTCTCCTCAAAAGTGACGTGACTGCTTATCCTGCTATGTTTTTCCGGCAAGCGCATTTTCTGGCAGCCCTCGGACAACCAATCGATTTTCCTGGATATTAGCCGTATCGAGAACCGCCTGTTTGCAGAGTGCTTCCGCAAAGTGCTTCAACGTATCTCCTCAGCCGCCTTTTCTGTGCCATCGTCATCCGCTTTCGAGTCTAGACGACAACTCCGTGTTGGTTTGCGTCTTTATTCTTCTAAATTTGAAGCATGTCGGCATACGTTGCCGTGTCCCGTTTCTTCAAAGTGATGGCTGTAGTTGTTTGACGATCCTGAGTCCTACTTTTTTGTTTTTTTTTCTTTCTTGCCTATTGTTTTCGCTTGCCGCTTTTACAAGTAGTTATAACGAGCTTTAGATTGAACTGACGGGCAAGGCAGCACTCAGGAAGCTTTCCAGCACTCCGTTGATCCCCTTGGCTAGTCATATAGCACGATATGTCGCTTTCGTGGTCATGGTGCTTGCTCGTCTCTATGACGTCTTTACGTTTCCAATTGTCTTCTCCAAGAATCCACGTTCTTATAGAATGCTATTGTCTCTAGGCAGACGCATGGCGATTAATGCCTTACGTTTGGGTTCTCCACTGTCTTCCGTTTCTTGGACGTAACGAAAGATAACCTCCCCTACTCTTCTTTAAGTTCGCTGAACCGAGTTGACATGTTGTCCCATGTCACAGTATCGTCCAGTGAATCTTCTCTTACAATCATAAGTCGCACTGGGCTATCTCTAACGATACTCGTCTTGGTCAGTTTAGTGTGTGAGCATACCCCTAATGGCCAATTAGTGGCCAACAAGGTTGTAAGGCCCTGCTCACTCTATAATGGCATTAATGCTATCTACCTGATTAGGTTGGCAGCGAGAACAGGCCTTCTTTCTATGTGCAATAGCAACAGCTACTATTTCTTCCATTTCCGCCAGTAGCCTACGGTTATCTTTTCGCAAGGCGTCGACTGCTTTTTTGTGGGCTTCCATTATTTCCTCAGCTTGTTTTTGCTGTTTAAGAACCCTTACTTTTATTACCTTCAGTTTAGCCTTATCCTAACTTCCAGGAGTAGGGATTTCACGCCGTTCTTCACCTCACGATGAGCGCCATGTGTTCCCAGCCTCCTGTTTTTTTCCGATCTTTTCTACGACGCACGATTGCGTCTGTCAATGCAACCGGGGGAGTTGTTCTTGGGGGCTCCTGTACTGGGAACGCATCCTGGTTCACATGTATTTTCCCCGGCTGCGGCAATTTACGCAGTTCTTCGAACACGTCTTTGTATTCATCGAGAAGTGTTCCCAGTCAGTCCTTGTCCTGCTCAATCACTGTGTTCACGCACTGCACTTTCCTCGACACTTGTATCAATTTAAGCTCCAAGCACATGATGGACGACTCCAAGGCGACTACTGATAATACGGCCATTTCAACTGCTAGCCTTGATCGACACACACGGGTGAAGCTCTTGCAGCGCCTGCCGTTGCCTGGACATTCGTGTGGTAGGTGCACTTGTCACGGCGGACACGGCCTATATCCCTGGAGCTCGACGGGCACGCTCTAACTCCATCCCGCCACGCCAAGTACCTACGGGTGACCCTGAACTCAGGTCTAACTGGCCTACCACACATCAGGCAGGTCACGCAAAAGGTGGCAAGAGTATCGGCCAACCTGGCCCGTATACTACCCCGCGTGGAGGGAAGCGCGTCAGATCCCAAACGGCGCCTGCTACTAGCTGCTGTAGGAGAAGCGGTTGCGCTCTATGCCGCATCAGTGTGGGCAGACTTAGCACTCACATCGGTCACGGCCCGCCAAGCCCGGCGCCGATCCCAACGGAGTGTGGCAATACGGGTTAGCTGAGCGTATCGAACGGTCTCCACGGACGTCTTGCTTGTACTCGCATGCCTGCTTCCATGGGACATGCTGGCGGAAGACAGGAGCAGGCGGAGATTAAACGGGGAGATATCGTGGACTGAGGCTCGAGAAGCCACACTCGCCGCCTGGGCCGAGATGTGGACCCACACGCCTGACGGAGACACGAGAGGTACGTGGACGCGCTTCGTCATTACGGACTTGCGCAAGTGGAACACGGCACAGGGACCAACGACATACTACGCTGCCCAAGCGCTGAGCGGACATGGCCAGTTCCAGGCGTACATAATGAAGATCGGGAAAGCCGCGACGGACATATGCGTTCTCTGCGACGCCGGAGTGCCCGATGATGCCGCGAATACTGGCGAGGCATGTACGGCGTTATCTGCGTACCGGGATAGCTCACCGTTCACCCTACGGGCATCTATCGTGCAGGCGATCGTCACACACATGGTCGATTCAACTAATTCTTCTTTCTATTCTAACTGGGGTGCTGGCCTAGAGTACCTCGATGGGCTCAAGCGCGAAAAGATCAGGCTAGAGAATAATCGTCGGGCGCGATTCGTCGCGCAGAACCTTCCGGATTTAACCCAGCAGGACCTACCTGCTCGGGACGCACCCACAGACTATAGAGAGGGTTGAAGCGTCGGACTCCCCTCTCCTGGTCTCGAAGTAATGGTTCGCAATTCCGAACCAGGAGGGGGTTCTAGGGGGTGGTTTTTTGTGGGTAGTGCGCTGGAATTAGATTGAGTACTCTCTCTTCTCTTGCGTTTAGTCTCACACTATACGCCAAAACATCGGCGGGTGTGCGTAAATGCATATTCGACCCCCTCCAAAAAATAGTGCACTTGTCACAGTTGCGTGTCTGGCTACTGCTGGTGCGGGCAAGTGGCTGTCTCTATCTGCATAGGGCAGAGATACGTTTCCAGTGCTCTCAACACAATGAGCATTAGATGAAACGTGCGAGCGGACTCGCAGCGGGCGCATGCTCCGCCAGGTACGTTTGGTACGTTGTGAACCGCGCCAAGTCTGTCGCGTTCGTTAAGTCTGATGCGCCTTAACACCTCGGTATGATGATTGAGCGTGTGCAACAGAGGTTCCTAACGAGAACCCACAGAAGATACGACCTCAAACCGAACGACATTGCTTTACCGCCCTCAATGGACACACTCGGGATTAATGACAAACGGGGGGTTCTAGCTCAGTTTGTGGGTGCCACCCTTATTGATATTACTTTTTGCGGAGTGCGGAGAAACACTCGCAGAAGCGAAATAACGTGTATGCCCAGATGCGCCGCAAGAACGGAGCACATCAATTAAATGTACGTCTGGCGTGTGGCCAGGGATATTCACTACAGGACGACTGCACATATATATATATATATCGAAAGTTTGTTGACCATATAGCAGGTATTATATTTTGTTATACTAGTCGGTTTACAGAAACCGGATTGAAAAATTCAAGTAAATTAGATGTTGTGCACTGATGACTGCAACGTTGGCAAGTACATGATTCGTACGAATACAATATATATATATATATATATATATATATATATATATATATATATATATATATATATTAATACATAAAACACCTCCAGTGGAGAGTAAACGTGCAAACGCGCAATAACCCGTTCTGTTTACTCTTCACTGGGGAGTGACATGAGTATCAACAAGATATTGCTTGAGCAAAGGAGACAGGCTACTTTTTCCAGTAGATGGTGGTTGCAAATAAAAAAAAGAAGAAGAACTAGTTTTCCAGTGGAGATGCTCCATCTGTGGCGACGGATGGAACTACGGATTCTACGCCTATTGCTCGCACATCGGGTACTGTACAGTCACCGCTTCCGGAAGCTGCTGTCTTGCATAGTGTTGCTTCGAACAAGAAGAATGCGTTGCTTGCACAGCGGAGCATTCTAATAATGACTGGAAGGTAGTGATTTATAAAAACATCGTCAAGCGCATTGGCAAGTTTAGATTTAGGCTATTCGCGACAATGTAGCTAAACGCACTAAAGGCTACTTTTATCGAGCTACGATTTATCGCTTACTGCAGAACACTGATACAACATCGATCGCTTACGAGCCTTTGATACCACAGATAAGCTGGCTATGGCTCTATGTAAGATTTTTTTAGACTGCTTCCCGGTCTCAACCTGAATCGAGAGGCGGTATCATTCAGCTGTGGTTCAACACATTTGATGACACTGCAGGGGTGTGTGTGTGTGTGTGTAAGATCAACAGTGTCTTGGATATCCCGGAATTCCGGCTAAATAATAATATTTGGCCAGATATTGGGCAAGATATAAAATCAGTGGAGTCGACCAGGGATTTACCGATACAGATATCTGTCAGACTCTAAGCGGTGCAGGTGTAGTCCCGGCCAAAAGAGAGATGTACAGGCGGCGAGTGTCCAGCGAGCTAACATCATTACCTACTAAGCGACGGAGATTCTTCAATTTAGCAAGATTCCTCCAGGTGAGGTGTTTCTTGCATGCCGTGCGTGTAAGGTTGCTATGTCAGCCGGCATCCCAACTACCTACTACATATATGTAATTGTCTACGTCTGAAGCACATGGCGACGACCAACTGCCGCAATGAGGTGTCGTGCGGTAACTCGTGCGGGCAGCTAGGCCATCTAGCCGCAAGCTGCTACAACAACTTGGCCAGAGATGTGTTAATTGGATGAAGTTCGCATACATCTTTGTCCGGGGCTGTTTGTCCGATACGCACCGCTGCCGAGATTGAGAAACGTAAAGCGTTCATCATGGGGAATGCACGCTCCTTCAGCAGGTAACCACGGCGTATGCTGCTGCCGCCTCAACTGTGAAGGTGGGTGAAACTTCGCCAGCCACGTCTCCTAGCGTCCCTACGGATTCTCGTTTCCAGCCGAGTATCTCAGCGCCACCCAAGCACGTTCATATGCCAGCGTTGCAAGATCGTTGGTCGTCGAGTCAACGGAGGACGCGCAGACGTTCCTTTCAATGCTCGCTGTGCTACAGCCATCCCCACACACCAACCCGGCTCCCCCCATTTTCCCCCTGTACTACCACTATATGTAGTACAGGGTATACAATATGTAGTACACTACCGCACCGAGAAAACCGTCTCCTTCACTGCGACACCCAGTAAAGCTCATCGGCAATAAAAACCATGGACACAGCAAGCTGCTATTGAAGACGCTGAGGCCGCCGCTTGAAGAAGTCCTGAAAATGCTCTGCCCTAAGGCGGCGCAGTGTCTTCAGGAAGTGACGGACCTTCTGGCGCCACTGTTGTCAGCACTACAGAATATATCTTAGTATTTTATCTTGCCTGCCTAAGGTGTTCTCTATATTTAACTATTGCACTTATGTAAAGTGTTAACAATACCACAAGACCACAGCCACCTCCCAACCATAGAACTGCGTTATAAGGGACGCAATTCGTTGTAGCCTCCCAGTCAAGCCGGAGTACCTCAAATCCCTAGCTGATTTTTTTTACAAACAAAGGATTAAGTTGCGATGCTGTTGCGGTGAGCGAAACGTGGCTGCACACATTAGAGGGGTACAAACTCTTTGCTGTCTGCAGGGAGGCGAGTCCTGGGGGTGGGACAGGAATTTTTGCTAAAACAGAGATAAAAGTAATCTCCTCTCATGCCTTGTGTAGTTCTGATAGATTTGTCCAGGCATTTCGCTTTTATATCATGAACTCTCGAGGGTTTGAGGGCTACCTGATAGCTTTTTACTCATGTCGAGTGACATGTAGCAATATTATGCTTAATATCCTAGACGGGCATCTTCCAAAGAGTGGCAGTTTGCCGTGCATTTTAATTGGGGACTCAAATGTCAATGTTTTAGTCAAAAATGTTATCATTTTTAATGCGAACAAATTTACGCATGCAATTAATTCCATTACTTGCCAATTATTCGGTTGTTGGAGTATTCACCGGCTGTGCTTCATACATCGATGTTTTTCGACAATTTTTCGGTAGTTGTAAGCTAATATCTCTAATTGGAAGCCAACCTTCTCCGCAGTTATCAGAATCTGCAAGCTATAGGAAACATGACAGGTTTGGCATCGCTTAGTTTTTGGACAAGGTTAATAAGGTCTCATGGCTGAATGTCGCTGATAACTCTGATGTCAACTCTGCTTTTGAAGCGCTCCGGGCCACGCCCAAATCCATATACGATAAAGCGTTTCCTCTATCTGAACCCAACAGCTCATCAGGAATACCGGGCAAGGACTCGTTCGTTTTTTCTGCGGGTATTTGCAGGTTAAGACATGATGCTAACAAGCTGTCCCGTAGATTTTGTAGACTAAAAACACCAGAGACTAGGACGGCGTGTTTATCCTCCAGAAAAAGACACGCAACCGCTGTCCGTGTCGCCAGATAGACGTTCCATAGGATTCGGTTCGACGTTCTCAAAAAGGCGGCTCTGGAAGTTCATAAATAAGACGTATAGTAGGAATCGCGTCAGCGGTGTACGCTACAAGAGGTTTCTTCGAGACCCGCTGTGGAGGAAGTTTTCGTTAAGCTTGACTTTCAAAACACATTCAACTCAATGTGCCGCGACCAGCTGTTAAGCGCTGTAAGGTGAAAGTGCCAGAGCTTTTTCCAGCCGTTTATCAGATATACCGTTCTCCCATCAATCTCTTCTGCAGGCAGAAACCATACAAACATGTCGTGGCCTACAGCAGGGGATTCTTGCGGTCCAGCACTTCCCTGCATTGGCATCTCCGATCTCCAAGTCAGATCAAATGGCCGAACTGCGGCCGTTGTATCTCGACGAGGCCACCTTAACCAGCGACAACTTGACGGTCCTTGTGGATATTGATATGATATGACGTTTATTCATTCTTAATTGTAGTTTCTCATTTGTGTTACAACTTCATATAGCCACAGGCTAGTGCGAAGCATATGTACAAGTTACAGTAAGATTTTATACATTATCACCGTAGTATCTCGTGTTATTGCAATTATTTATCTATAGATTGTGTACATGATTACATAAATATGGTTTATTCAGACGCAAGTAAGGTAAGATAGTGCGTTCTAGCAGTGTTTTTGAATTGACTAAGCGATATTAGTGTCCTAATGCCACTAGGTAACTTGTTCCACAAGGTAACACCTGAATTACATAGTGCAAACCTTGATTGCGTACTTGTGGCCGGGGAGACAATAAGCAAGTGAGATGCCGAGCCTCGGGTGTTTTGGGTCCTTGCAGATTCGATAAGGCCAACCAGGTTGGGATGATGGCCAAGAAGAATACGCTTTATTTCGACAACTATGGTAAATTTAATAAGATGTGGTAACGGGAGCACCGAGAGTTCCTTATATTGTTCTATCGTTATTGAGACGCGATGTGGGAGGCCTAAGACAAGACGAAGTGCTCTTTTCTGAAGCAAATGAAGCGGAGTTATATTAGATGCATAAGAAAGACCGTACACCTCCAGACCGTATGTTAGGTGGCTCTGTACATACGCGTGATACATTGCCGTAAGGCATTGGCGGGGAAGGATTTTGCGTGTGCGGTATATGGCGGCTACGCCACTGACAATTTTTTTTCTGACATGTTTCGCATGCGCCTGGAAGATATTGTAACGTTGTTGTGTTACGCTAAGTCAGCTTGGGGAGCTAGACTCATCCGGACGGGTACTGCAGCCCGAGACGACTCAGGAATGAACACGTAGCATTGGGTCTAATGCAAAGCACAGCCGAGCAACGGATGGTGCTTAAGCCATGCTGCTCGGTCTATTTATTGGTTCACGAGGCACCGCGGCGTGCTGACACGCCAAAGGGTGCCAGACCCCGCTCTCAAATTGGTCGAATTGTACAGCAGTTTGTGCTTGTTTCGTATAGGAATACAGGTTAAGTGACTGTTTGACTTGGACTGCCGATCATAGGTCGACCCTCTCCCGATGTCGGCCGATGATCGTTTGGACGGCAGAGGACGTTGGGGTTTCGGCGCGAAAGGATGTTGTTCTCGGCTGGCTGGTTGAGACATGTCTTGTTCGGTTGAGACATGTATCATTCGGTGAACGTTGTGTACGTTGAGATTCTGGCGCGGGCGCTGTAGCCGTTGGACGTGGTCGGTTAGAACTTATTTGAATTGCGCTATGATGCATATACAGTGGGTGGACTTCGTTACAATATCAAGGAGTCAGAGCACTCGAGGGTGAATCAGGCTTACGCCTAAACGACGATAAGTGTGAGCTATTCTGGCTCTCCCAAGATACGCGCACGCACTCAACACCGTTGTTAAGGGAGCCGCTTCCAAACTTCAGAGAGGTAACCGAAGGCAGTTTAGAACTGTCCCGCCGCAAATTTTGGCCCTGTCGTGCTACGTGGGCTCAATCACAGATTTTAAACATCTACTTGCTTCTATGCCCGGAAGGTACATCAGAGGTGACCGAACGGGCTTCGCGTACGAGCCTGGACGAATTTGAAGCTCGATAGGAGGTTCTACCGGTTTCCCCAACGCAGGAGCCTCTCGACCGCATTGTCATGGAGCGGAAACAGGCCTCTCTCCTGCCTCAGGCGCAAACCACGGCTGACAGGGCTAGACTACGAGCTTGCTTCAATCCGATGAGTGGCAAGTGGCTTCAGGTTCTCCCCTCGCCGCAACTAGGTATGATGCTGGACAATAACACACTCCGCATCGTGGCTGGTCTGCGGCTGGGGGAGACGGTCTGTGTCGCTCATCTTTGCAACCGATGTCGGTTCCCCGTAACAACAACAGGGGCACACGGTCTATAGTGCCGATACAGCCCCGGCCGCCACCCACGACACTATGCAATAAACGACGTCGTCTGTCGTGCACTACATCGCGCACAGGTGCCGGCTGTGAAAGAGCCACTAGGCCTCAGCGCTAATAGTGGGGTACGACCGGACGGTAAAACTCTAACCCCTTGGGAAAGAAGTCGCCTACTTGTATGGGACGTTACCGTGTCGTGTACATTGGCCAGGAGCTACGTCGCTCGAACAAACCAGATAGCTGGTGCCTCTGCTTGTCTTGGAGGACCGCAAGTTAGCGAAATACAGAGAACTCAATTGGCATAGAGACTTACGGACCCATGGCTGTAGAAACGTCAACGTTTTTCAAGGAGCTTGGAAAAAGACTAAACGCAGTCACAAGGGATCCTCGTTGTGGAGAGTTCCTACTGCAGCGAGTATCGATCGAGCTTCAGCGGGGAAACGCGCCGTCAGTCGAAGGGTCCCTTCCCTCCGCCGAAGGGTTCCCTGAGATCCCGTAGGAATAGAGATTTCCTAATTACTATTTTGATTAAATAAAACTTGTTATTAAAAAAAGTTTAAAACTACTGGGTGCGCCACTCACAAAAGCGGCGGTAATTTTACGTACCGTACGCTAGGAAAAAAGCACGCAGACACCAACCAATGGTACCGTCGACTCAAAGTCTTAGACGCGCACCCAGCATTGTACTTACTGAGACACAGTCTCTCAACGCCCCGCTTGATGTACCAACTCCGATGTTCACCCGCACTTCCTACAGCGTTTGGATGAGATACTCCGAGATACTCTACAGTCCCTGCTAAACGTTGATTTAGAATATCTCTCTGGTCCTGGAGGCTTAGGTGTAAGCAGATCGGTCGACATTGCCCTATCCTGCTACCTGGGCTCGTTGTCCGAAGTTAAGAAGCTTGTCGTTGTCACCGGGGCCGCTTAGACTGGCAAGTGGCTTTAAGCCCTCCCCTCGCCGCAGCTGGGAACGATGCTGGACGACAACACACTCCACATCGTTTCCGGCTGGCGGCTGGGGGAGGTAGTTTGCCCACCCCACACATGCAACCTATGCAGAGCACCAGTAAGCGCCACAGGTGAACACGCCTTGTCCTGCGCAGCTTGAGTCCAAGAGAGATATTCTAAATCAACGTTTAGCAGGGACTGTAGATACCGGAGTATCTCATCCAAACGCTGTACGAAGTCGCGCCTTTTAAACGCTGGTGAACATCGGAGTTGGTACAAGCGCAAGCGGGGCGTTGAGAGACAATAATAATATAAGAAAAAAAATTCGGCCCACATTCCGGCAGTGAAAGATCCTGTCGGCCTCAGTCGAACTTGCCAGCTGAGGCCAAACGGAAAAACTCCCGCCCCCTGGGCTCGTGGTCGTCTCTGTTGTTATGTTACATTTACATTACATGTTGCGATGTCATGTACGCTGGCCAGAAGCTACGTTCAAAGCACGAGCCGTGGGGTGGGTGCGGGCCCTGACTCGCAGCAGAGAACCCAAAATTGACGAAATATTTAATAGGAAATTAATTTATAGTTCAGCCGATCGCCATAGAGATCTTTGGCCCGATCGAACCGGACTCTATAAATTGATTACAAAAGTGGGCCGGAAAGTCATCGCTGCAACTCAGGACCCCCGCTCTAGCAAATACCTTCGAGGCACAGCGCGGCAACGCTACGACTGTGGAAGGGTCTTTTCCGTCAGCCGCAAGGCTTCCGGAGATCCCGTGGAAAGTGTTTATTCCCCATAATGGTTTGCTAATTACAATAAAAATCTGATCTTTTAAAACATCTGCGTAGGCGTTTTCCTTGACGTGGCGGCTGCTTTTAATTGCCTTGATCATAATGAGTTTACTCAAATGTTTTGGCACACCTTGGCGGCGTACCTTCTATGGTCGATTGGTTTCACTCCAACCTCACGGGTTGAACACAGGTCGTTAGGATCGGTACGGTGGAATCGTGCTGGCAGTGTTAACATGGGAACACCGCAAGGCTCTGTTCTTGATCGTTTTGTGTTTATAATTATGTTGAATTTTATACTTTTGAAGATCAGACGTGACAAGTGGAAGACAACCGAGCAAGAGGTTGGCATGGTTTCCAATTTAGACAAGGTACATGCCGTAGTGGATTAAAAATCAGCCATGACATGAAAGAAACCGTACACGAACATTAGCCTTACGAAAAAAAACTTTAAACAAAATTAAAAACGTTTGACAAAGCGATATTATTATGTTGATGACAGAGCGATCCTTTTTCGAATCGATCCACACGACATTACTGGCGGAGTAAATAACTCTGTTAGCTTGGTGGACCACGTTATACAAACGTTCAATGAGTTTTGATTAGTCGCTAACACTAGCAAATGTCATATTATTTCGCCAGGCTAGGAGACTAATTAGCGTTCCAACGTCCTCCCAACTCCGTCCACATGTGGTGAATCACTCCTGTCTGGTCAAGTGTCTGAGAGCGAGTCTTCATGATAAGCTATCGTGGCGACCTCACTTAGATTATATCACTACAAAATGCTATGTAGTCATTTCAGCTTTCGGAAGCATGAAACAGCTCGGGGTTTCCATTGAAGGCTTGTTGATTGCCTTAATGCACTGTTTGTGCCCATCCTTTGCCACGGAATTCTCCTGTGGGGTGGTGGGGATCATGGCGTTCTCCGTAGAGGGAAGATCATAAAAAATGACGCAATACGGGCAATTTTCTCTAGACGTCAAAATTATTCTATAGGAGATCTGTTTATCACCTTGGGGCTTCCGCCAGTTAAGAAAATCTAGATTCTGCGTGCAGATTCACTCACATTCAGAACAGCTCAGCCCTTATAAGCTCTCATAGGTGGTTACAACTATTGTTAGGCTAGCGGCCACCAGATAGATTTGCAGCTGATAGCATTGCGACTTATAGGGACTTCTGACTAAAGCTGAGGTGGTAGTTGTCTGTCCTAGGAACACGCCCTGTGGTGAATTTGTTACTTGTGACATACATATTACATACGATCTTTGGAGTATATCGTTTTTATTATATCACTTTATTAGTTTTAAGAGAACTCAAACATTATAAGATGCAGTTCTGATAATAAACCACGTTGTCAAAAAAAAAAAATATATATATATATATATCGCACTCCCCAATACAGTTTATGTACTTATATCGATAGGACAAAAGCAGCATATCATTTCCAGTACAATTTTGAACGCACGTTTATTACAAAATACAACAGTAAATCTACATGCATACTGCTGTCGCACGCTTACAAAACTGAACTACGTACTAACTATTGACACAACAGAGGCACTCATGTTACAAAAGAATTCTCACAATAGTCACAAAGTTGAAACAGCACAAAGGAAATAATCTTTCCTACTAAGACTGCAGTCTACATACTGATATATATAGGCCTACTGAGACCTATATATATATATATATCGGCCTATATCGAATCTTTCCTTTTGACGAGAGCCAATCGATTAGTCTGCGTGCATTGGATAATTAAATCTCATAGGTGTTGGCTGACTTAGTTTCATTCCCAAATTGTCAGACGCATATACAACATTAACAGCATTTGACATTCTTTACCTAAGTAATACTGTGCTCTCACACAATTTGTAACATAGAGTCTTCTATTTAGCCGTCTCTTTCGATGGCTATTTAATGCTATCTATACAAACCAAGGCTATAAGGTTCCAACTTAAGCAGTGCCGTACATCAATAAAACTCGCCACTATCTCTTAAAAAAAACTCAGCTACATAACATTATAGCACGTAGCAATCTGAGCCAAAGTGACGTCATTCGGTCGTAGCATAGGTACATACTATAAACATAAATGTGTTAGTGAGATCGTACTGGAGTCTGCCGAGTAATGAATGGCCGAATGCCCAGAAAAAACAACAACAAATTACAGCTCTAACCGACGGGCAGTGTAGGTAGACGCTAAAGTCGGTTTCGCCCCAAGCGCTTGGGAATCGGTGTTCATGCGTTTCCAGCGTTCAATCAAATAAGCCATCCGCTGTTCGAAGGATAGTTGGGGCGTCTTCGCCCTAACATCCTTAATGTCACGTCTCACAAACGTCCAAAAATTTGAATCCTTTCGTAACGATGCAGGAATCGCTAAATTGAACTTAATACGTTCAACTGTTTCGTCGTAAGCGGCGGCTTCATACTCACTCCAACAAATAAAGCAACGCCTTGGCTTAACATTGGGTTGTTTTGCATATACACTTATGAACCCACAGCCGGTACACCTGTGAACGTCGCAATGCACGATTAGTCAGTAAATATTAGTTACCACAATTAATGTTGTTGCCATCGTTATAATCGTTGTATCCCTTAATATTGCTCCAAATGCCTTACAAAATCCGGCTATTATCATCCAGATACGCACTTTACACCAAAGGGCAGCACATTATGTTTATTTCGCAATTAATTTACGTGCAAGAGCAGAACCGGCATAGATCGCCTGACATGATGAAATCTTTGGGTCAAGCATACAAAGTGATGGTAACCATGCACAATGTGCCTTCTGTATACGTGCCGATTAGTGCATTCCATTCTATCACAAAGCTTCCTGACGAGGTACACATCTAACATCGTCACCTCTGCCGTGGCCTTGATCACTTTTCGCTGTTACTCCGACAAAAAATGCTGAAATGATACTGTAATAGGTGAACTAAGCCCTAAGGTACACAAAGCGGTTTATTGCCGTCTCCGGCAACCAACGATACGCTTCTTACAATTTTAATCAAAATCGGCAAACCTTCAGCAATCGCATGTTAGATCTGACCAAAGGCATTTAAATATACTGAAGCAGACAGGGAATGACATACCGCAGATCTAGCGTGGAATGATATCTATTGCCAGGAGCACCTGACAATGAGATTCCTTACTAGAAAGTCAACACGTCTTTTCTTTTCCACAGGACCCTGGCGCTTATTTAATACAGCCAAAGATATAAATAAAGTAGCATCTTAAACTGCAAAATTATTGCGAAATAAACAATATATATATATATATATATATATATATATATATATATATATATATATATACGAAACAATGTACTACAACCAACGCATATTCTGCGTGGGCTTCACTGGATGATTTGCCTAGTGCTGCAACATATTAGGTGCCAAAAAATAAAGTGGTTTTTTGAGCTTGCCACTAGCGCGACTTAACGAACGCAGTACGAAGTATCTCATTCGTCTCTTGTTAGAAACATCATAGCTAGACACCTGAAATTACTATGGTCCGTCTTAAGGCTTGATTTTTCGTCCCATATTTTTGTTAATCGGGAAATACTAACCTGTACCTGAAGTTGATATTCGAGTCATAATAGTGACATCTGGTTGTCACCATGCCGAGCAGCTTATATCCACGCTCTCCCCAAAAGCGAAACAATGGGCCATGTTGTTCACTCACCCCGTGAATCAACCATACTCCGGCGTGACACATCTCGTGCAGCAGCACGTCTCGTACACGACACGGCCGGTCCAGGATAGGATCTGACAGTTGGATAGATGTCGTGTGCTTTCCAGATTTGTCTACAGTATAATAAGTGTATCCACCAGTGCTAGTGAGCCTAGCGCCGTACGTCACCGGAATCGGGTCAGTAAATCGGTTCTGAAATACAATCTCATGGAAGAGCTGAAATGGCGGCACGCATACATTTACATGTGGTATATATTTACGTGTACGAGAGATGCACGCATGTAACTACTACTTGATAAGACAATTCCTCCTCTAACCGTAAAACGTACCGGTGTTTTTTCTAGTTTAGTTCTCAACTTTCTAGCAATTAGTTCGTAAAATGTATTGCCATCTTTGCTGAGCCACATCTCGGCTAGTACAAAAGAGGTAACTGCACAGCACTGTCTCAGTAGACACACCATCGTAAAATAAAAAAATGCATGGGTCTAGTGTTCTTTTTCATTGTGCAATGACTTATATGGCCGTACTAACCTTGTACAGGCGCTCGGTGAGTTCCTCCCTGATGCTAAGAAAGGGCGCCTCGCGATAGTGGCGTGCCTCCGGGTCTTCACACTTCTCGAGGGGCACTTCTATTGAAAGTGATGCCAGAAATCGCTTAGCAACTTCTCTCCGGTTCATCTTAATTTCCCAGGGCAGGACTGAATCGTTCGAATCCACCTTAATTATAAAGAAGGGGATAATTATCAGTAACAACGCCAAGTGCCAAATTTTAAAGCTTAGCATGCACCGATGTGTGATGTGTTAAGACAAATATTTATAATTGAAGCACGCACTTAAAGTGCACTGCAAAAGAAAGTCATATTTCTTTATTTACTTTCACATCATGTATGTATACATCAAATATAAGCATAGTACACAGCTCTTGGCAAGTAATCACTGATTACTATTTACATGAAACCTACAACTTTTAAATCGATTTAGACTTTCTTGGCTAAGTGCCAAGAAGCATAAATAAACATACACTTTTACATTCAGAAAAGCCACATAAAAGACAAGGCAGCACTCTAAGGCAAGTATTTAGTTAATAAGACGCTACCTGTTTCTCGTTACACTCGTCGGCTCCACGTTTTCGCTCTCGAACTTTTTCGAGAAGTTCATTAAAACTTTCGTCTTCTGATGAAACTATTTGTTTCGCCGCTGGCAAGTGCAATTTCGGCCTTGTTTTTCGCACGTTTGTCGTCTTCTCCGACAAAGGCTCAACATTCCGCCTTACAGTTCGAACGAAATTTGCCTATAACCAAGCGTCGCGTACGTGTTCAGTATATATTGCAACGTATATATATATTTTTTTTTCTTTATGGGACCGTCTTCTCCGGACGGCAAATTGATTTAAGTTCAATAATTCTTCATTGAGCTTGAAATTTCTATTATTACATAAATTTAAACAATTATAACTATTCAGGTAATTTTGCAGAAAAGACTATCGCCCTTATATATATATATATATATATATATATATATATATATATTATATATATATACGTTGCACTGTTTACTGCTAAAACAGGGATGTTCATATACAAAATCAAAAAGCACCGAAATGAATTTACCCTGAGAAATCACGTTCGAGAACGTAAATGAGATCCCTCAGCTATATATTAAACAGACAGAAGCTAAGAGACTATAGTTAAATCACATTATAAGCTCGGCGTTATTTGCTCAATAAGCATACGGTATATTTTGCAGATAGCTTTAGGCAATACAAAAATTTGTTTGTATTCGACAACTAAAAAACGTCCCCAGTCACTACTGGGGACGTTTTTTAGTTGTCGAAAACTAAACGTTAATGTTTCTCACCAAACCTAACATATATATATGAAAAGTGTCTAAATGAAAAGAGTTCGCATACATGAGGAGCGGTGACAGCCATGCGCTTCTCTACGGCGATCCTGTTGTCAGCCAAGGTATTCACCCTCTGACGGGGCGGAGTGACCACAGCCGGCGTTGCTGAAGACGGCAGCGGGCGTCCTGATGCGGGTTCGATGCGACAGCTCGGCGAGTGTAGGCCATCTTCACTCGTTTGAGGCCGTTTGAAGTCGTTCTCATAGACGCCATCGTACTCACTCAAGCTGAGATCGACGACATCGCTCAGTCCGGTGGCCATGTCTCTATGTTTGCTCTCGTTACTGCGGTATCGATGATTCTCTTTGTCGGACGTTGGAACGGAGGAAGAGGAGGTCTGCGAGGTGACGGACAACGAGGCCAGGTCGCGGCCGGTGGTGATCTCGTCCGGAGTATGAAAATCTCTCAAGCCGTTTCCAACAGTCGACTCCGTAAGTTCGCCGCACGATTCTACCTCATTCTACAAAAAGCATACGCATACATGTGCATTTATCGTAAGCCAACGTACACTTTTTGCACCACCCTTAGTAGAACAAATTAATAAGACATCTACCTGTTTTACGCGACACACGACTCATTTAGGGAAATGTTGTCTAGGTAATAGGGGGACATATGAATTGACCTAGCTTGCATGGAATATATCCATACCATGCAACGTGGCTAATGACAAAACTACGGCCTTGCATTTAGGAGGTCCCGGGTACCAGCCTTAGAGCGGTCACTCATAAACTAGTTTAATTCAAGACAAGGAATACTGTTGTGGACTGTAATCGGCCATAACCGAAAGAAAAGCATATACAGGGTGTTCCTATTTGTGTGTCCAAAACGCTAGGGTATGGTCAAACTCGGTGAGAAAATCATTTTTGCCAATGGGTGGAAGCCGGGAAAACGTTTTGTTTAGGAGTGAGGATGAAATTTATAAAAGCAGTTATTCTGCCTTTTTTCTCCTACATAGTTGTGCAAAATCTACGTTTGCGGGAGAACCAGTCAACGCACAAAGGAACCGATCATATCGGCGTGTTTGGCGGAAAATTCTACACGATAAAGTATACATTACTAGCTTGCGTAGCAAAAAGCGAATAGCCAGATTAAGGAAAGTCATAAAAAGTCGAAATGTTACGTTAACGCTTTTTTGTGCAACATCGTAATTTTTTCCATTACGACCAAAAATGCACGTCCAAAATACTACTCTCAGGCAATAGCAGATTTAATGCCCACTACATTCGTACCAAAGTGATGGTGCTGCCTTACGTATTTGCCAAGTGACTAAGCTTTTTCGACAGTCATAGTTGTTATGTTTCACGTTGAAGTTTTCACGTTCAGAACCGTAGCATTTTGCCAAGACGTTTCCGCCCCCTCTTTCCATTAGAAAAAATTATTCATTTGCTGAGTTCTACCAAACCTCAAAATACGTACCTTACTTTCTCATACACCCTATGCAAGTATGCATGCCTTCGCTTTCGATATGACTGTCGAAAAAGCTTAGTTACTTGGCAACTACGTAACGCAGCATCCTCACTTTGGTACGAATGTAGTGGGCATTAAATCTGCTATTGCCTGAGAGTAGTCTTTTGGACGTGCATTTTTGGTCGTAATGGAAAAATTACGATGTTGCACAAAAAAGCGTTAACGTAACATTTCGACTTTTTATGACTTTCCTTAATCTGGCTATTCGCTTTTTGCTACGCAAGCTAGTAATGTATACTTTATTGTGCAGAATTTTCCGCCAAACACGCCGGTATGATTGGTTTGTGCGTTGACTGGTTCTCCCGCAAACGTAGATTTTGCACAACTATGTAGGAGAAAAAAGACAGAATAACTGCTTTTATAAATTTCATCCTCACTCCAAAGCAAAACGTTTTCCCGGCTTCCACCCATTGGCAAAAATGATTTTCTCACCGAGTTTGACCATACCCTAGCGTTTTGGACACACAAATAGGAACACCCTGTATATATATATACATGTTTCAAGGTTACCTTTTGAGCCGCAAATGTCTCGCGGTGTTCCGAGGGACCGGTTGCTACTGGCGTTACAGTACTCTCAGAAATATGCAGCGAAGACAGACCGTGATCGATGTTTTCTAACGGGGACTTCTTCAACATCGAAATATGTTGCTTAGAACGGTGCCCTGTTAACGACATATGCGTGCGTGGGGTAATCCAGGGGTTTCTCACAGAGGTCGGCCTGTCCTGAGACTTTTTTAGTGCAACTAAGTTGCTTAATTTCGACTTGTGCCCGTTGCTCCGGAACTGACTAGTGATCTGCGGCGTTCTGTAGTCATCCTCGTCTGTTGCGCTGCCACTATCGCTGTCCAGACGACTTCTTATTTTTCTTGTTGTATGCCTGGTGTTCACTTTTCTCTGAGCGCACAAGATAAGTTTAATCAAAAGAAAAATATCCTAAAGTCAGTTGAGTGAATTATAGAACCAAAACAACTACATTTTACACAGAACGAACACACAGCAGTGTGTCCATAACAAAATAAAAAAATAATAATAATATATATATATATATAATCTCGCTCAGTCTATCTCTCTCTCTCTCACTATATATATATAAATATATATATATATACTTAAATACGGTAATTCATTTTGGCCCGAGGAGTTACAAACCGTCCGGTCTTGCTGCCGTGAAGTTGGAGTTTCGTCGGAAAGTCTGTCGTCTTCCGCTTCGGACTCCGACGAAAGAATGCTTTTCAATTTTTTCTTGAGACGCCAATAGTCCACCGACCGAGACGTAAATTCTGCAGTGGCTCAAGCAACCAAATATATCAACGTTATCTACCTGCTGTATCAATTCGTTTGTATATAGATAGCAGTTTATTTCTACACCTACTAAATCATACTGCAATCATTGGGCAACTAGATTCGTATATAATTTTTTTTACATAGAAAGCTGTATAAGTTACTTGCCTTGACCGGAACGGGTACAGTTTGCAAACGGCGTTTTAACGCTCATTGTCACCTGAAACGGGGTACAGTGCATGAAAGCCACATATCACGCGGTGTACAATGAATGTTTTAAAGTATAGGCAGAAGACAAGATCGCCCAGACTAGGCATGAGACTAATTTTACAGTTACATTTGATGAGATGCGAATTGCAGGTTAAAGATTCAACCTTTCGCCTCCTAGAAAAATAATTCTGTTCATTCCGGCACTCCGGAAAATTCTGCCATAGCCTACCCCAGGGTAGGATACCGGGTGGTGAGAACACGGCTTTGAACACCAGAAGTAAGCCCTCTGTGGGGACCCCAACCAAATTGATTTACCCAAAGCAATATAATCCAGATGGGGATCCCACCTCATGTCTTCTTGAGGACGAGCCCCATGCACCTAGCGGTCTCCGAGGGCCCAATGTTCCGTGTTTTGAATATTAGGTTGTCGTGTAATGCCAATAACCTCGGCAATGAACGAAAATCTAGCATTACCAACCAGTCCGAAAATGTTAGAAATGCACATTAGGTTATGCAGAGCATTGGAAACAGAAAGGAATGATCATGGCAAGTGAAAGCAGCCGAGAAGGACTGCGAGACAAAACTTATGTAGCTCTACCAATTCGTACACCCGCTGCGAGAAGTGGGCCAACGCAAAATTATTCGACGCAAAAGCCAAACTAATTAGGCAAAATAACATTGATTGACTCAAATTATCCATCTATCCTAAACACCACTTTCTCGATGACTTTTGAGATATAATCAACGACCGAGACCGGTCTATACGTCGCTACGCGGTTTCGTTCATCTTTTTCTTAAATGAAGGAAACACCACGGTATCGTTCAACCGTATTGGAAAGCTGCCAGACTTGACCCAACGATTTATAATCTGAGATCCTGCAATCGAGAGAGTTGCTAGCTTTGACAATTTTGCAGACACTCCCATGACACCTCAACTCCAGCTTGCTTAAGACTGAGAAGATACCAAGGACCACAAAGACCGAGGCAGCAAAGAGTGAACATACACTGGCATTTTTTCTCCATACCTCGTCAAGTAAGGCACACTTACGGACACCATATCTCTGAGAGCATCGGGGTGTTGCGCCACCATTTCTCGCGATATCTCTGCTTACCTTTTATCGACAATGGTTGATCAAAATGCAGTCCGATGTGCTTTCTATCTGAGTTGAGTTCTAAGAATGTCATTTCAACTGTGTTTTTTCTTGTCCAAAGAACACGACTTTCCGAAGGCAAGACTTCGTCTCCTTTTGGTCACATCTCTCGATTGTTCCAAAGCAATCCCCCGGTAACCACAACTATGCGTACATGTGTACATGACAATCAAAAAGAATAAAATAACAAAAGCCTTCGATAGACAACTGAATCAGGGTACCGAATGCCATACATACTAATTCGTGGCATATCGTAATTATTCCGTCTATGAAGCAATGCGAAACAAAAACAGTCGCGTGAACGTTAAACCCCTTGGCAGAGTCGGTCAGCCCGAAAGGTTTAGTATCGTAACTGTGCTCATGTACACAAGTAGACTGGCGTTGTGGTTCGATAGTGTGCGTACGAAACCGCTCAGCAACCGCTTGTTTGATGTGCGAACCGGTACGACCGGTAGAAGCCAAGTAATGAATGCCTGTGCGTAGTAAATGAATGGCAGGAATTGAAATCATCAATTATATTTTTGCCTGGTGGTGTGTATATATATATAGCAGCCAGACAATCGAGACGGCTTCGCGCGCACCCGGCCGCACCCACTCATTTATTCGATAAACAAAGGCGGTTTCTATTCTATTCAGCATACTCTGCAGCCTCTGTCCCCTGTGTAGCGAAACAGAAGCTCTACCGTTATTAAATGGGCTCGCGACAAGCAGACAATGGACTACTACTACTACTGGACGATGATTTTACTAGAAACGAAACCCAGTCTGGCTCGATAGGAAAGCGGAGGCCACACACTTCGTCTTCCTAGTCCGTCTATTTAGAGAAGGCCGGGCGTAAACATGCTTAATCATCTGGCCAACGACGGCTGAGAGTCTTAAGCTCACTAAAAAAACATTCGTGCTCCAGCGTCGATCCGGACGTGACCGGTACATGCATGGTGTAGCGTCAGTGATGTCACAAATGTTCATCTCCTGCCAAACTGAAACCCCGGCCTGCATGTCCGGTGTGCCATTTGTCCGTCGCAGACTATGCAGCCATGTTGCGTTGCCGTTAAATATCGCCACAGTAACGTCACATTCAAAATGCATTTACAACTAGTGAGCGAACGACCAGCTGCTGAAAAGCCTGATGTTGCTGAACACACACTATTCAGCTAAACGTGGGTGAAGAGAACCTTGAAACACCTGGCAGAAAACACGGTTTTTGCTTTTCGCTCAACACACACACAGTGAAGTTAGAGAGAGAGAAAAAAACAGCAAACACTTCACTGTAGGTGAAGGTAAAGGTGCAAAATCAAGAAGACAACCATAACTATATACAATTATATATATCTGGCTATTAACCATACTCAAACTGAAGCACCGCAGACAGAGATCTGGTATCCCTTAACCATCAACAGCAGCAGCAGCAGCAGCAACAAAAATCATCCTAGATATTACCTTTTGAAATCCTAGTTCCTGACCGCCGTGTTGTCGTTCGCTTGTTGTGGCGCGATTCTGCACTCCCGGAAAAAAAAAGCTGTTTGACCTGAACCTTCAAACGAAGTCTTGCCGCGAAGATGCTGACGACCGCACACCAACGTCGCTCGAACTCATCTACTGGCACCAAACCAGTGGAGGACGCCGCGCCATGCTGAATTTCGAATTCAACGCTTGAATGAATGAATGAATTCTGTGTCTATCCTGGCCATGCGTAGGCGGCTCGTCGTTTTGGCGAGAGGAGGCAGAATGAGGCTGCAAAAAAGCCAGTTGTTGCCGGGGAGAGATTAACAACGTTATACATGTGCCCCCGCCACCGCGAAAACAAATTTAATGAAAAACCACTTATAAAAATATTTTTTTATTTTATATATATATATATATATATATATATATATATTTATTTTTTATTAGAGTTTATTGTAACAGTAATTACAATTTAAGGTTTTATCTCAGAAACCCGAAACACGTCACATTTGACTGTCTGTCAAGCCTACTCAGGGCAGCTCTATATCATTCATTTAGACAATGAATTCAGCATTTCTAACAAATTGTAAGAGAGTTCCTCTATATATTGGTTTCGCATACGAATGGCAAGTTGGCTTGCATCGACTTGCTCAGCAGCTACAGCGTTCTCCCATACTTTCCGCTCAGTATCGTATTTTTACATTTATCTAGGACATGCAGAATATCATCGTGTACCAAACATACATCACATAACGGGCTTTGCGCAACTTTAATGTGGAACCTGGTGATCTGCGTCATCTCCTTAGCACAACGTAGCTTGTGAATAGTAACCGCTTCTCTTTTGGAACGGAGCATCATAGTCAAGCCTTTTTGCCGTGGTGTAATCTGCATCGTGTCCCTTTTAGTTGTAGTTAGTCTGCCTCCTCCAAGTCTCATAGTGCTTATCTAGGGCTTCTCTCCTAGCTTTCAACACAGTTGTACCGAGGGATATTGCTGCTTCTCCTTTGTTTGCAAGCAGACCTCGTTTCGCGAGCGCATCAGCCATCTCGTTTCCGTAAATGCCTACATGGGAGGGTGCCCACTGTAGCTCCACAGGTTGGCCTAAATAACTTATAACCTTGATGATAGATTCCACTAGAGATGAGGCGGGTCCTGACGGATCTGCAGCCCGGATGCTCGAGATGGCGACACGCGAGTCACTGACGATTACGACCCTTTTATTTGTCGGCTCCTTCATTTCCTGCAGCAATGCTTCAGATATTGCTACTAGCTCGGGCGAAGTTGAATTGCTGCACTTGACGATATGCTTGCTCATCTCCTCCATGTTGTCGTTAATTCGGAATACACCTGCTCCTCCCGCAGATCCATCCACCGGTCCATCCGTGAAGTATATCTGTGCGCTATGGACTGATATGCTGCTCAAATGGACCTCACCCGTAGCTCGTAGTTCACTCTCGTGGTGGCTCTTTTTCGATGATATACCTTCTATTGATAGCCATGGTATTAACCCGTTTCTCAAATATACTTAAGATGAGACTGTGCCTGCTGCGGCACAGTCTCAGTCAGGTGACATTCTAGGATGAATTGTCTATATAAATATATATATATATATATATATATATATATATAATATATATATATATATATATATATATATATATATATATATATATATATATATATATATATATATATACTAAATCGCCCAGAAAGATTTGAAAGGCGATATAGACAATTGTAGAGCTCGTTAAAGTAAATATTTTTTCAGTGAGACATAATTTCCGAGAAGTCTTGTTTTGGAGCGAGAGTGAAATGACTAAAATCCGACATAGCAGCACAAAATGTGCAATTGCGGGACAACCAGTTCTCCTACTACTACTACTACTACTATACTAGGTCCCCAGGTTGTGCTCGTGAGAAAATTCTGCGTCCCCTGAAGAACCTATAATACCGGTCAGAGGATGCGATAGAGTCGTTTAGAGAAAAATTCGCAAAACATGAAGTTATTTTTTATTAGCTTTTGCGTCCACCACCTTCAAATAATAACCCTACGACAATTCACAGCGCTAAAAACTAACACATTCAGGCAAATGCGGATTTTCTATCTGTTTCATAGCAAATTTATGGCAATGCGAGTCATGATTGCGGAGTAATCGTGGTTTAGTGCATGCATAAATGACCTACTCCATCAGATACATCACTCTAGGCCAGTTAAGCATGCACTCAAACTCGATATATTCCCGCCGAAAAACCTGAATTACCTTGCAAGCAGGCATTGCTGTAGATTCGGTACCAAAATGATCCTTATAAAATGCGCCTTTTCCTGAATAAGCGCTTAAGCGCTTCGAATGGTAGTGTAGTTATGACTTTGAGGTATTGGGCGTAAAGCTTCATTTTTTGCGGATTATTTTCTAAACGACCATATCGCATCTTCTGGCCGGCGTTCTTGTGTGTTCTTCAAAGGAAGCAAAAACAACGAACACGATGATGTGCTTAGTTTCTGTATAGGACGACTGGTTGTCCCGAAATTACACGTTTTGTGCTCCTATGTCGAGTAACAACACCAGTGTCACGGATTTTAGTAACATCAATCTCACTCCAAAACAAGACTTCTCAGACACTATGTGGTATTGAAAAAAAAGAATAACTTAAACGAGTCATACAAATCCCTATATCGATTTCTAAATTTTTCTGAGCGATCCCTATACATATATATATATATATATATATATATATATATATATATATAAATATATATACTGCGTACTTTTTTTCCACAGTTGAAGATATCCGTAATGTATTTGTCTATATATATCCCAATGTTGAGTCGGTGTCTAACACTCTTAAAACTCTATAAACAAGCAATTCCGAACAGATAAACTTTCCTAATTAATGCATAATAAGTACCGTGTTGTGTGACGCACATACGTGTATTTACTACACTGCATATATGCCAATATACTTCCGCAGATATATTTTGCTATATGAACGCGGTTGCGCTCTCTGGACACTTCAACATGGGTCTAACTGCCTGCTACATTGTCTATTGCGCATGTCATGGTGCAATTCAAGCCAATCCTAACCGACCACGTCCAACGGCCCGCCGCGCTACAACGGGCTCAGCTTCGCGCACTAGCGATACGCCACGACAATAACGAGACTTCCTTATGCAGGTTCTAGTGCGACTGTCCAGAACACCGTCTGGAAGAGTGTAAGAATCGAAAACAAAGGTTCCTATCGCGAAGGGGTGCGTCCCCGTTGCACTGGACCCGCCTCGAACGGTTCCGCTTATTACAAAAGCCGATCGTCGATATGACATTGAGCGTCAGTTCCACCGGACGCTGGCGATCAGGGTGAACCGCGCATACTGGACGGTTTTGGCCAGCACCTTGGGCTTGAAGGGCTTCGGCCTGCTCGCGGGGGCGAAAAGCAAGCGCTTCTTAGCAGGATCAAGAGACCTCAGGGTGTGGTATGACTGTGGGAATTGAACAGTGGGGATTAAAATTGCTAACAGTGACAACTGTTTAGCAGCAACAACAGTGTTCTGGCGAGTCGGAAGGCGTGAAGCACATCATTCTGTTCGCTGCGGGGCTCACAGAGCTGTACGGAACATGGGTTCCACCGCCGTGAGGGACCTCTCTTTTTTTTATACAGGGGCCAGGAACAAAAATGCATAACGCACTTCCTTTGGTCTGGGTAGTGTGGGACTCTCAAACCCACTAAAATCCTGGTGACCCCCTAACCTACATGACCGGGATACTTGTGGTATTACTTCAGCGCATGTAGGGAGCCGCTAGTCTGGCTCTCAGTCTTCGGCCTGGCGGCGCTCCATTCGTTGCCGCCTCTCTTCCGTCAGCTTTATCTTCGCTCTCATAACAGTCTCCAGAAAATCAGAGTCCGCCTCCCAGCTTTTTTTCGAGCTGAGCATCCCTGAGAGTAGGTCTCTCGTCGTATTGCACTGCACGTCTAGTCGTGAGCGGGTTGTCTGTCTCGTGATCTCAAGAGCTCAGCATGCAAAAAGCGTGTGATCCACGTCGTCGGTCTCGCCGGCATCGCACAAGACACATATGTCTACATCAGTCTTCTCAATCTTCACCATGTAGGTCTGGAAGCTGCCATGACCGGTGAGAACTTGGGTTAGGTAGTACGTCGTCTCCGCGTACTCGCATCGGTACCATTTGATGAGATCTGGGATTATTTACCTCGTCCACGACCCTGGTGCATCTCGTTTAGCCCCAGTCCACTCAGCCTCCGGTATAAGGGCATATTCTCCTCTATCCGTTTTGGCCAAGGTATCATGCGGGAAATTACCAGCACAGCGTCTGTAGACACCGTCCTGTACGCTCTGGCGACCCTGATGACCAGCTCTCTCTGTGCCTTCCTTAGCTTCTTCCTATTCTTCTTGGTCTTCAGTGCAGCTGGTCCCCACACTGCTGACTCGTAGAGCAGAATTGAATCAGCGACTGATGCTAGAAGACGGCGCTTTTTCTCCGAGGGGCCTCTTGTTCTTGGCATTAGCCTGGCGAGCTTGTTTGCAACCTGATGCGTTTTGGCCGTTGCATAATCAATGTGGGCTTTACAGCTTAAGTTTCTGTCGAGCATAACATCCAGGTATTTGACCTGCTTGTGTATCTGGATCATGTGACCGTCCGCACGGATATCCAGCTCCCGGCAGTGCTTTCTGCCAATAAGCAAAACCGCCTCGCTCTTTTCCGGTGCTAGCATTAGGTGGTGCGACTTCATCCACCGGCTAACCCCATCTAAGGCGTCATTTGCTCGGTCCTCCAACAGCTCAGCATCCCTTGCGGTGACTAAGATTGCCAGGTCGTCGGCATAGGCGACGAACTCAACACCGCGAGGCCTGCTCATCTCTAGCACGTCGTCGTACGTTAAGTTCCATAGCGTAGGTTCTAGCACGAAGCCTTGCGGTACACCTGCAGTCATCGCGTACTCCCTGCCGTCGTAGCTTACACTTCGTTTGGCTAGATACGACGCTATCATACGCCGAATGTACGCTGGTACTCCCTTTTTCTCCACCGCATTCAGAATCAACCTCCAATTTGCGCTGTTAAACGCATTCTTTAAATCCAGCAATATCAAGAGGCAAAGATTACGAACTCAGGGGCTTTTCTGTTTCTTCTCTTCGGCCTTAGCGAGTATCTTGCTAATGGGCTGGAGCGTGGACCTTCCATTACGAAACCCGTACTGATCCTCTGAGAGCGAGATTTGCTTTCCTCGATTGCCTCATTGAGTCTGCTCGCGAGTATTGACTTCACGGCCTTGGCAACTGTGTCAAGAAGACAGATGGGCCTGTAGGCTGAGGCCAAGCATGGCTCCTTCCCCGGCTTTGGGATAAGAGCCAGGCGGGCCTTCTTTCATTCTTCTGGAAACCGTCCCTCTCTTAGAAGTGCGTCTACGACCGTTTTAAAGGCCGATAGGCACTCCTTCATTAGACATTTGATCGCCTCCGGGGGTATGCCGTCGGGTCCTGGGGCCGTGCCCTCTGATATCCTTTTAGCCGCTCGCTGGACCTCCTCGAGCGTTAAAGGAGGAATATCTTCCTCATTCACCGTAATAGGGCCTCTGCCTTCCTCTGTCTGCACCGGAACGTGAGGGACCTCTACTATCACGCAGGTCGTCAATGACATGATGATGTTGACGGTGGAATACGTGGAAGGAGGTGACAAACTGGTTCGATGTAATTTTAAAGCCTCACTTGAAGTGTTGAAGGTCACTCAAGAGGACCCTGAAACAGTCTGGGAGGAAGAGGTTCGTGAGATACAACGGTAGAGACGAGGTGCTCAGATGAGGGAGGACGAGCGGAGCTGAGCAGATTTAGTGGGTTTGTAAGTATGGGCGCCGAGGATGCACTACGTTCTATATGGCCCAAAGCAGCTTCGAATGGGAAAGCTGTGCTAGAAGTCTGCAAGTCTACAAACACACGAGCACTGATTGACCGCCCATTGAAGTTGCACGAAAAAGCGGAAGAGATGGGCATAAGCTATAGTACAATGCAACAAACATTGCATTATCAGATACGCCAAAAAGAATAATAGCAAATTAGGCTACTGCACGAACTAACAATTGTGCAAAAAGTGAAAAGACTAGCGTGTTAATTTCGAGTGTAATAAAGAGAGCCATACAGCATAAAAGAGAGCAATTTGGCACTTTAAGACGAATTCCGCAGGATTCGTTGGGCCAATTTGTAATCGCTAACAAAACATGGATCCACCACGTTACTACCGGGTCGGGAAAAGGCCACCAGGAAGTGCCTCCCACCAAGATAAAGAGGTACACTTCGACCGGAAAGTCCGGAAGAAAGATGTAAAAGATGTTCTACTAATTGACCACCTTTCTTCCGGAAGAGTGATAACTGACGCCTTCTACGCACGAACTCATAAACCAATTGAGCGAACGCGTCAAAGCCCACGTTTGTCGAGCATCCCCATTTTCTCCGAACCTAAAAATACTTTCTAGGCTGACTCTCAGCCAATATTTAACGTCTATGAGACTGCTTTTCGCATTGCTGTATAGACGGACCCCCATAAACACAAATGTGCAACGGTGGGGCTCGAACCCGCGCACCTATCACCTGTCTCCTCCGGTCGCGAGGAGTGTTTGATGACGGCGGAAGTAACTATGACTCTCTTACCGGCTTGGTTTGCTGGTGCGCGACTTCCGCGCGCTGCGGGGACCTTCACGAGCCCCCATGTAAGTTAGTCAGACGGTGTAAACTCCCAATAGTAACTCTCCCCAGGGTCACCATTTGTTGACGGGGAGGCAGGGCATACGATATCGATTGTGTGTCAACGAATTCATATTGCCACTCTGTCGTGGCCTATTCGAGGGCTGTTAAGGCTACTTAACCGACAGGGAAGGTGTGCTGCACACCGGCCCCGGGCCACACGGTTAATGCCCCGGGCTTTAGAAACCTGGGAGTACCGTGTGGGACGCCTGCTGCCTTGGCTTTATAGGCAAAATGAAGAGCGAGTCGCCACATGAAGCAGACCGGCGGTCGGGAGGACCATCTAAATAGCTTCGAAGCTGCCCTTCGCAGCGGCGAGGCAACCTGCCTTGGAGTGGTCGGGCACCCTGTAATAGGAGGAATTGTATATTCTGAGGTGTAACGCGGAATCGCGGGGTGATCGCGTCTAACCGGTACGGCGGAGTAGTGTGGTACCTCCATACGGAACCTCGATAGGGGGAAAGGTGGGGGGGGGGTCTGTCGGCCTGTAATGGGCTGGCGGGCACTCCCGTAAAAGTCCGCGCGGAAATCGCGGGCGGCGGGAGTGTAAGTATTTATCTCTTTTGATACGCGAAGCGAAACGAATGCACCGGTGGCGTGGTGCATTCGTTTTGCGAGGCGCAAACGAATGCACCACGCCACCGGGCTCGACATATTCTCCGGAATTGGCCCCGTTCGATTGTTATTGTTTTGGATATCTCAAGAAACATCTCTCCGAAAAGAAATGTGCGAGCAGCAGTTATGTATTATGCGCCGTAGACGAGTTTTTTCGGTCTAAATATTCTGAATAGCTCGTCCGTGATATAGAGCCGATTGAAGATCGGCAGATCAGATGTGTTGAGCTTCGAAGGGATTTTTATTGAACTAATCAAAGGTGAGTCGTCTTGTGATTGCATTCTATGTTAATATATATATATATATATATATATATATATATATATATATATACCATACCGAGTTGCAAAACGGGGTCTCTAGAGTTATAGATCAATTATCTAAAAAAAGCTAGATCAAGTTCGCATCTAAGTAGTGGAAGCGGTTTTTACTAACAAATGCGCCTGGACCTTTGTTATAAAAAAAGAGAGAGGTTTTGAAAAAATACGAATTGCAGAGCTTGGATACCTGTTTTGCAATTTATAATTTTCCACAATTTCAAAATCTCCAAAAGGACATGTTAGGGCAAATTCTGACAGCAAAACGTCTCAGCCCTATAAAGACCTTAAACTCAATTAAAAAAAATGGACTGCGTGCTAGTCTGGTTATTTATGCGGTATAGTGAATTAATGAAACATGCTTTTATAACAGGACGGTGGTCGTCTATTCAACCGTTACGTAACTGTTGCATATATATATATATATATATATGTTTCACTCGAACCCAACGCATATTCCAGAGCAATGATAGCACATTATGCCAAACAATTAGGGAGAACATAACAGACTCGCAATGGAGAACGCTGGATAATTTAGATAGCGCTGATAGACTGCACTACAGCCTCATAGAGTCGCGCAAAGACCACCTCTCCTCCGACCGTCAGATTGCCGCAAGGGCAGAACGCAAGTCAGCTGTGGGAGACATACGCTCCGCCACAGGCACTCTACTTTCTACATGATCCTTCGCATTGCCAGACGACCACAGGAATCAGAAACTCGGAAGTAAGCATTCTCTCATCCGGCTCACGTCAGAGAGCGCTTCATCAACTTTGGGCCACCTTCCTCGGAAGAACATTTCACCGTTCTGGCACAGTTCGTAGTTAATGCGGTTTGCTTATTGACACTGGCCTATGGCCCTGGGCTAGCCGAATTACGCTCTCGACATCTGAAAGATATGCTGGACAACACGATACCCCTTTTCCCGAAAGACTGCTAGCGGAACTGGGTTGTTTGATTAACCTGACCATAACTGGCAGGCTGCCAAGTTTTTGCCACCCAATCTTCTATGAGGCAGGTCTTATAGCACCTCCAACTCCAGTATCCTCTTTATATATATATATATATATATTATATCTTTTGGTAAATATTAAATTGTATATTATTAAATATACGTTATTTTATGGCGTAATGTGAGTTTTTTTAATACTATGATAGATTGAATTATTTGTTCTTCTTGTTTTATTATTTTAATAATTTCTAGGAATATTATATTCAAAGGCATATATAAGTATGGATAAGGATTAGCATCCCTACAAATAAATAATATAAGATTTTGATTACCAATTCCTAGACCTTGAGCACTGAAGAAATAAGACGGTTCCATTAGACCGATAGCGTGCGGCCTCACTATCGCCATTAATAAAACGGCAATCGTGAAGGCGGTGACACCGCACCAGGTTGGCGTTTCGGTAAAAGGCGGAACTGCAGCATACGTGACTCGAGCTTCCACAGAGGCAGAGGGGCTCCCACGGGTTCTGGTAAAACTGGAATTAGTTTTAAACGCCTTCAACATTGTTGCGCGCAATGTTATCCTCGATGAAGTAAAAGCGAAACTTTCACAAATATTTTGCTTAGCGTGGCAGAGCTACAGAACGCCAACACTGCTGTCCTGTGAAGAGAGTTAGCTCCTTCTATTAGCCAACGGAGTACAACAGGGAGGCCCTATTGGATCCGCCTTATTCTGTTTAGGGATCTCAGGATTAGTTCCCCGCATGAAAAGTCCACTAAATGTGTGGTATCTAGACTATGGTATACTAGGCGGCCCGGCGAGAAAAGAGGGAGGCTAAACTTTTAACGCCTCTAAATGCGAGCTCAAAGCTGCAGGCGAAACCTCCTACGAACAGAACGAGACATACAAAATCACTGCAGACACCCTGCCCGGTACAAACGAGTTGTATGACATAAAAGTCTTGGGAGCGCCCATTGGCTATCGTAAGATCTTTAGGATAATGCTGGATAAGCGAGACGCTTTTTGGTGTATAAAAACTTGGCTATTGGCGATGCGCTCACAGGCTACATTATGCACATGAAGATACAGCCTAGGGAAACCTGAAAATGGGCCACACTTCCTCTCAGCGAAGGAGGGTTGGAACTAGGGTCCCTAGCAGAGCTTGCTTCGTTGTGCTACGCTGCCGCTCCCATAGAGTTTTTGGGGAGCTTGCAGAAACGTTGTTAAAACCGGACGGTCTGTTCTCCGTGAAGCGAGGGCCAAAGCTGAGCTGACAGCTGGGCGATCGATAGGCTCTGGCCCCTGAGAGCAACACCCTACGGGGTTTTTTAAGCTGTTGTGGGAAAAGTCCTGGGACTGGCTGGCGGCGGGAAACATCCGTTGCTGCATATCACAAAGGAACGCCGCACACAGGCGTTTCTACGGGCTTTGGAAATCTGCTGCCGTAAGGTCGGCCACGACAACGGCATTCTCGAGGTTTGTTCGATACAAGCGGGGAAGATCGATGCTATACCGGAGATTACCACTCGGGTGGAGCAGGAATTAAGAAGCACCTACGGGGTTAAGGTTGAGGAAGGAAAAACCTTTGCCGACACCTGTTGTGAGAGAACGCGTTAGAAATAGAAAAGGAAAGGGCAATGCGGCTAAGAAAAATAAGACTACCGTTATCCCGACAGAGGCCGGAAAGTGAGACTGGAATCTCGTAGGCGGGGGCCCTTCATCCGATGAATGTTAAAGATACTCCATGTAAACCTAAGCCGGTGTAGACCTGCTCATGATATGCTTGATGAGACAGTGCTGAGAGAGGCCATGGATCTCTGCCTGCTGTCCGAGCCAAACATCGCGATCGCCAGGCGGAAAGTGGAATGGGTATCTGACGCAGAGGCGATTACCGCAGTCTAGTGGACAGGTTCTGAGAAAAACCTTGCGATTAGAAGGCGGGGGCCCGGTCAACGAGGTGGCCTTTCCACTAATGGCAGAATGGGGGGGGGGGTAAAGGGGACGGAGGAGACTATGAGTGACCACAGATATATCTGTTTCACTATGTGTATCCTCTGAGGGTCCCTCGCCCCGCCCCCTAGTAAGAGGTGAATGTAAAAATCCTACAGTGGCGGTTGAATTATACATTTCTCCCGCATACACTCCACAGAATGCGGGAAAGCTGCTCCCTCATACCACCACGGGGGCCACCACCCTTCCAAGTACGGTGGAACGAAGAGATTGTAGCCGCCCGCAGAACTTGCATAAGGCTCAACAGGATTTATACGAGAACAAGCAGCTGGTTAGCGCGACGAGACCGACGGGAGGGAGGGACCGCAAGAGCTGAATCCCAATTGACGGAGTAGATGACTGTTCGATCGAGACCCCGAGGACTCATCGCCAAAAGTAAAGCCCGAGCATGGAAGGAGCTGATAGACAGCAAGCGCTATATATATATATATATATCTCAACACAAAACAGATTCGTTTACCTTCTAGGCGGCACGCCGCTATTTATAGAAAATCTTAAACAAAACGTTAACGTTCCGACTACTCCAGCTTACTTAAAGTTCATTAGTTTATGGGAGCACAAATCGACTCTGACTTTTATGATACCGGTGCAATGACCAACAACGCATGGAAGGGACCTTAGAGAACCAATAGGTATATAGTAACACGTCTTGCGGTTCATGGGTATCACCACTTCTCTGCAACACATTAGGTTTTCATGTCCCGTGTGATGCCTGTAGTTGCAGTAGGTGCGGGAACTTTTGCGCCAGGTACCACGCAGCGTCATGCCTAGAAGTGACTTCGTTAGGGAGTCTCGCTCTAACGGAGGGGTCCCAATAGTGTATTATTGTATCATGAGGATATCGGAATAAAGGTTGTCCACGGATTGGAATCATGTGGGTATATATTAGAATATGGAACTGGCATGTGTATACTAACACAAGTTTTACAATGTAATGGTGATAATAAACGTCATATATATATATATATATATATATATGCAAAACGCCGAGGGCGTACGTGTCAGAGACAGTGACGTCCCACGCCAGCGGCCGATTATGGTCCCAGTCCCGGCTGGTAAGGTCATCCGGTCGACGCCTGTCGTCTCTCTGCAGCCCACCAGACTCCAGCGTGACACGGTAGCCGGCTTACCTAAAAGCGGGCCCGAGGATGTCATTGATGGCATCGTGGCGGCCCTGCGTAAGCCCCGCCGGCTTAGTGCAGCTAAGCCGGTGCAGGCCGCGCTCACCCATTGTTCCACCACATGGACATTCCTCTCTCTCAAACATGGCAATGTGGTCATGTCTGACGCCACTGACGGCACAAAACTGGTCGTCGGCCAGCTTACTGCAGTAATAATAATAATAATAATAATAATAATAATAATAATAACTGGAAAACACCTCCTTCCGCATGGTGGCCGCCCTAAGAATAGGCGCTCCCATATGTGAGCCATACGAGTGCAGAGCATGTGGAAAAACAGTGGATAAGGACGGACTGCACCTTTTAAGCTGCTCTAAGAGCCCTGGTAGAACTCTCAGACACGCGGAAATCAACGCAGTTTTAAAGAAGGCTCTTCGTAGAGCCGGCATACCAAGCACCCTAGAGCCCAGGTTGGGCTTCGAAGACGACAAAAGACCCGACGGCGTCACCATTCTAAGGGCAAATGTCTAGTATGGGATGCCACGGTATCATGTACAGTGGCTCCGTCATACTTGATGCATAGCGCTACCCGGTCAGGGTGGGTTGCCGAACATGCTGAGATCGCAAAAAGCGCAAATACTCTACCCTAGAGAAAAGATACCACTTCGTACCCGTCGCCATGGAAACGATGGGTCCAATCAGCAAAAACACAAGTATCTTCCTCAAAGACCTAGGTATTAAAATAAGTGCTAACACGGGTGACCAGCGCGAGGGTGAGTTTCTACGTCAGCAACTCTCGCTCGCAGTGTGTAGGGGAAACGCCGCCGCTGTCATCGGCTCCATGGATTGAGGAGCGGGGGTGAGGCTAGGCGGGTACACGTTTAGATCCCACAATTGTAGGGCAACACCGAAATATTGAATAAATAATAATAATAACAATAATAATAATAATAATAATAATAATAATAATAATAATAATAATAATAATAATAATAATAATAATAATAATAATAATAATAATAATAACAATAATAATAAATAATCGAATAGCGCCGTAAAGCTGTCTGAAGCACCAACTGAAGACGAGCTACTGAGCCGGTGCCTATATATGTGGCTATGTGAGCTGTGTTGTAAAGAGAGCGTGCTTTTACAAGTTCATTTAGTCCGATGGGTCACTCCAGCCAGCAGAGCACGTGGTATTGTAATAGTAAGAGTCGATCGAGAATGTCTGGGAGGTCTTTAGAAAATCCATAAACACGCATGGTCCGCCGATCGCCAATCATGCACTGCGCCTATGATATATTTAATGTATATTTAGCTGATTTGAGGCAAGCATCAAGTAGGCAGCAGTTCCTATGAAGTTACTAGCTGCGCTCCCCATTAGGCGCGCAAGGCTTAAAGTTTTTGATCTGGAAGATAGACGGAGGTACGTTTTGTGTCAACGTGAAACCAATGCGGCCGTTATGCCTTGAACACTGCTCTAGGCAGTGGAGGGGTCGTCTTCATTTCGTCCTACAACTGGCCAGAGACGGAGCTTTACCGGACAGCGCACAGCTATGCTTTGCATGCACCCTTCCACCCTTTGTGTACTTCGTTACAGGCACGACGTGGTTCAGGTAAACTAAGGTCTAAGTTCTTCTGGGTCATCACCATCATTCACCGCTGAGCAATTTATGTCATCATTGAGCTTTGAGAACGTTGAGTGGAGGAACGTAAACCCTCAATGTTTGCAAAAAACAAACAGCCAAATATGCTTATGTCTACTGATTAGTCTAACAATCAGTTAAAAGTTAATAGTTCAAGATTTAACATTACGACCATACCATAACTTGCGTGAATTACCAAATATACTCATTACGTGGCTGAAGCAGAGAAAGCACGGTAGTCTAAAGTCATTGAGTGTAATCTCTTATTGCCAATGTTAGCTGAGTTGAGGAAGTCGTTTTGAGGAGAAGAGAATTTCCTACAGCGGACAAAGTTTATTATAATTCATAATTGGTGCTTTAAATATAGTGTGCCATGTAATTGCAAAAACTGGGTTGTACCTTGTTGCGAAATGAGGGCCTCTACCGTTAATGGTTGATTATCGAAGAAATCTGCAGAGGATTACGGTTGGCAGGCTACCCATGTGTGCCGGAGCCCCCCGGTTTAGTCAGAGATGACGGAAAAAGGCCTGACGGAATGACTCTGATTCACATTCGATCGGGGCCAGATGCTGGTGTGGGATGCGACTGTTACCGACTCTTTAGCCCCTTCAATGGTCGGTACTGGCGCAGCTCGCCCTGGGCATGCGGTTGCCTTAGCGGAAACAGCCAAGTGCAGCAAGTACTCAAGCCTGGACTATCCCCACTTATTCTCACCTCTACCTTTTGAGACGTTGGGGGGACCAGGGTTGCTTACCAAAAATTACTCAGAGACGTCGGGAGAAGATTGGTGGTTGC
This sequence comes from Dermanyssus gallinae, assembly GCA_003439945.1. Taxonomy (NCBI): domain Eukaryota; kingdom Metazoa; phylum Arthropoda; class Arachnida; order Mesostigmata; family Dermanyssidae; genus Dermanyssus; species Dermanyssus gallinae. The sequence continues at coordinate 17,842 of QVRM01004363.1, read as the reverse complement.
TACAGGAGACAAAAGAGCGGGGGAGTACTTACTGCAGCGCTTGTCGTTGGACGTTCAGAAGGGGAACGCTGCGTCGGTGAGAGGAACTTTGGCCAGGTGGAACAGCCCCAGCTTGTACCTAGAGCCTTGAGTTGTTTATTTTCAGTTCGTCAAGTGACACATTGTGATAACAGACAACATGGACGAATTAATTTGCCGGCGGGCTATGTCGGTCCATAATATATATATATATATATATATATATATATATATATATATGCTACTTAAGTAACGATATATTTAATCAAACACTAAAGTATGTAACGTGAAGCAAGAAAATGAACTCTATAGGAGATCAGACACTAAACATACTAAATAAACATTTTCGCACGGAGAGTTTTGGTGGTAGAGAGTTATATCTTAACGTACATGTGTCACCTGTGGGTACGCCTGGCCTATGCTGAACGCTGAACTAAACAAGTTTAAATCAAAAAGAGCACAATCTAAAAAGCCTGAAAAAGCAGAGAGAGTGGCCTATTTATTGGCACGCCAACTGTCCGAATAACAGCTGCTACCTAGTGATCAGTCACTTAGTCAAATCAAATTCACATCCGCTTGTACATTAATGACAACTGAAGTCGATTTATTTTTGTTGTTTGTTGTTGTTGTTGAGACAAGGATCATATCGAATATCGAATACAGGATTTCTAGGCTGGGGAAACTAGGGTGCCTCATATCACCGAGGCAGTCACGTTCTTTGTACAGATGATTAAGCCATCTCTTTCTCTCTCTATCTCTATATCTCTCTCTCTCTCTCTCGTTCAATTACTCACACGTTCAATTATCCACTCTTGGAAAAAAGCGGATGAGAAAAAGAGGCAAAACAGAATTGGCCGCCCGTCTCCACCATCGTCCTGTTTGTGGAAAATGTGGTCTGGGACGTCTGGTTGGGAGACCCATGATGGCGACGGCGAACGCCCCCCATCGGAGATTCCGCGCACCTCCGGGGCGCTCAAACACTCAGACATTGAATTGTAATAATAATAATAATAATTGACCTCGCTCACGAGCCACATTGTGGGAAGAGGGTGTGGGGTGGGTTATTGGGGGGGGGGGGGGGGGGGAGGAGCAACATTGGAGGGCAGAGGGCAGATGTGCTGGGGGTAATAATGGGTAGTGTCGTCGGAAGAAAGCAGGAGAACGCTGCTGTTCATCACAAGAATTATCCGGTTACTGTCCGTGATCGCTGATCGCACGTTCGCCTTCTCTCAAATCACGCTCTCTCTTTCTCTCTAGCTCTTCGACCAACATCTTACAACATTTCGGCAAATCGCCCGACAAGCACGTACGACAGGCATTTCCGCCAGAGAGATGAGAGAACATATACATAATCATATTATCATTATTATATTAGTATTAGTATTAATCATAGTAATACGCATCGTAATCATAATAGTAATAATAATTCTTACTATTATAACAATTATCATCGTCATCAGTTATTATTGTGTTGTTGTTGTTGCTGTCATCATTATCATCATCGTCACTGTAATGATAATGAGGGGATCTCTGGTAATCGTGATAAGAGTAATAATCATGAGCAAAATTCATCAAAATGAAATGATTCAATCCGTTTAACGTGAAGATCCTCCTTCGGTCTTATTCCCTCTCGCACAAATAACGTGCGTTTATCATGAGACGTCCTCATGGGTAACTAGTCTTCTCTCTCTCTCTCTCTCTCTTTGCAGCTTTATGTGGTTACACTATTTTGCACTATATGTATGTGTGTGTATATATATATATATATATATATAGCAAGAGCCGGTGTGACTCGGTCCTTTTCTTCTTATCCCGACCTGACACTAACTAGTTGGAATATAATAAATACATTACCGTACTCGGATCGTCAGCATCACATTAGGATCATAGTGTCATGGCCATCACGTATCATTTGTTGACATTGTTAATTCTCTCGTCATGCGTGATCGGCGATTGCTCTGATCGCCAACAGACAATCATATCATCCAGACGATTGACATCGTGACAGTAATAATAGCAATATGAATACCAACATAGTATTTTAATTACAGTGATCATACCATCGTCTTCATTTCCGTCACAGTCATATTCTAGTAAACCTTTACTCTAATCACTGGTAGTTAGTCTTCTCTAGTCTTGCCAATTGTCATCATCGTCATCATTAGCAGCAGCAGCAGCAGCAACGACAAAACCGCAATCGTCTCACCATTATTATGATGATGATTATTATAACAACTACACAGATAATAATAATAATAATAATAATAATAATAATACACTAGCATAGGTTGACGCACAGACGCCGCATGAGTTCTGGCGACGGCGACGCTCGCGACTAGTTCATTCTACTGCCACGAAAGACTGTTGTTGTTTTTGTTGTTGTTGTTGTTGTTGTTGTTTTTGTTGTTGACGTTGTTGTTGTTGTTGCTGTTGTTGTTGTTGTTGTTGTTGTTGCTGCTGCTGCTGTTGGTGTTGCTGTTGTTGTTGTTTGACTGCAGTTGTTGTTGTTGTTTGACTGCAGTTGTTGTTGTTGTTTGTTAGTTTGCCAATTCTTTCATCCTCTTTTGTCTGTCTGGTTGAGTGTCCAGCCGTAGGGTGATGTCATCCAATTTGACTATATTCTTATGCTATGCACCGTTCCGTTGGTGGCTAGTGACAAGTGTGTATCCATCGGCATATTGTGTAAAGACCATCCAGTAAGTGTGTGCCGTGATTTTTTCTCTGCATCCCGGCCTAAATGTCAGCTTGGCGGCTGTCAGGCACTGTTAGTGAAGGGGAGCCTTCTGCGCGAAGGTCAGGTAAAATTCAGCTCGACCTAGCTGATTGCTTATTCCTTTTTGAATATATATATATATATATATATATATATATATATATATATATAGAACAAGCTTTTAAGGGCATGTCAGGCTGCTTTCTGCAATTCCGGTGTGCAGTGTTAGAATAACTGTATCTTAGTAACCTTAACTCTTCATTTGACATCATAGTGGGTCTCTTTGTAACGAATGATGCTGTTTTCGTTTCGGGGTGTATGTTTTGTTGTTATTGTTGCTATTCATGTTGTAAAATACTGCTGTTGATATATCGGCTGTTGATGATGTCATGCATGTCGCCTGTACCTCGTTACTGTTACAGAGGTTGTGGGAGGTGGTTGTTGTTGTTGTTGCTGCTGCTGCTGCTTGCTTCTGCTGGAGTCATCGCCTTCACGGATGTCCCGATTAGATACGTCCTCATCCGTCGTTCACTCGCAAGTACATATACGTGAATGTAATTGTTACGTGATTGTTGTCCATTGTCAGTTAGAAAATATATTAAATCTTTTGTATTTATATATATATGCAGTGTATGCAGCCGTTACGTCTATCAGCGTTATTATTATTATTATTATATTATCAGCATCGGCATTATCATCATCATCATCGTCATCGTCATAATGAGCATCGTCAACGCCATCGTTAACACTAGTACTTACTCACTACATTACACTATATACGTACCACTGACATACGTTCTGCGTCATCTATTTGTGGCCAGGCTTTCTTCTAGCGATCTATATGTTGTAATAAATATCAGTTGTTCATATTTACTTAATCTATACTACTAGTACTACTAGTAAGAATAATAATGATAATATATTAATCGACACCATCAGCATCATTATGACAATATGAGTAGCCGGACGCTGTTGAAATGGCTACACTTCTGATAGCAGAAGACTGACAGGCGAACGAAATTTCGCGCGCTTGATACGCACTCAGCAGTTCTGGACTGAAATTCCACTGCTCGTCACACCAGGCTAGGTTCTGTCAGGGGGTAGCTCACTTCACGTCGGAGCGGCAGGATAGATGGATGGCTGGCTGGGTGGGTGGGTGGGTTCCAACCAGCCAAGCCATTACCGGGAGGACGCGCCCAGTTCCTCGTCGGAACGCTGGTTGACCTCAGCGTCCGCGTTTGCCTGTGCGACCTCGAGACGGGATCGCTATTGCTGATGGCATTTTGGTCTCTCTCTCTCTCTCTCTCTCTCTCTCTCGTTTTCCCCACAACTATGCTACTTCTCCTCACATCTCCCCTTTCTCTCTCTCTCTGGCACAGCTCATTTTTACACACAAGCCTTGTTTGTTTCTTTGTGTGTGTGTTCATTTGTTCCCAAACCATGTCAGGCTAACTACTTCTATGTCTTCCATTCTTATGTCTGTCTTCCAAGCTCTTGTTCATCATTATCGTCTGCGCGGCTGCTGTTGTGCTTATCCCGACGCTCGTCCATCCACCAGCTAGCTGCTCCGCCATCTGCTAGGCATAACGAGGCCGCACGTTCTACTTTCTACGCATAGACAAGTAAAAACTGTCGTGTCCTCAGCCTTTGTTCAGATTCCATGCAAATGCGATACAATTTCAACACCTGTCTGCGTCTACAGCGACGACGACGACAACGACGACGGCGATGACGATGCTTACTACGAGACGCCTCATCAACAACAATAGCATGCGTGCGTGAGACCTTCGGCCACTTTGCGAGACATAGGACACACTTGTCGGATCTGAGAGCGCGGCGGCGATTCGGCCGCCTGTCACACGGCAGACGCGCCTCTCGGATTGATCTCGGTGTGTGATGTGTGGGCCTGATGGCTGAGACCAGAACAAGCCGGGGTGTGAGTGTGGGCGTGCGACTTATCATTATTCATCAGGTCGTGACGCTGATGACGACCCCGATCGAACAATAAGCCGGTGAACAATAAGCGGCCCACGGCCCGCTTGCTGACTGAACCTGTTCGGTTTTATACGCCCAACTCATTCGCCATTAGGTACAGGCCGCCCGGTGTCGTCACACGAACGCGTCACGGTGCCGTCACGAACGCGTGACGGTGCCGTCACGAACGCGTCACGGTGGCGTCACAAGAACGCGTCACGGTGGCGTCACAAGAACGCGTCACGGTGCCGTCACGAACGCGTGACGGTGCCGTCACGAACGCGTCACGGTGGCGTCTCAAGAACGCGTTACGGTGGCGTCTCAAGAACGCGTTACGGTTCCGTCACAAGAACGCGTCACGGTGGCGTCACAAGAACGCGTTACGGTTCCGTGACAAGAACGCGTCACGGTGGCGTCACAAGAACGCGTTACGGTTCCGTCACAAGAACGCGTCACGGTGGCGTCACAAGAACGCGTCACGGTCTCGTCACAAGAACGCGTCACGGTGGCGTCACAAGAACGCGTTACGGTTCCGTCACAAGAACGCGTCACGGTGGCGTCACAAGAACGCGTTACGGTTCCGTCACAAGAACGCGTCACGGTGGCGTCACAAGAACGCGTCACGGTCTCGTCACAAGAACGCGTCACGGTCTCGTCACAAGAACGCGTCACGGTGGCGTCACAAGAACGCGTTACGGTTCCGTCACAAGAACGCGTCACGGTGGCGTTACAAGAACGCGTCACGGTGCCGTCAAAATGAAAGAAAGTCGAATCAGCAGATTCGCGTTGCGCCACATCAAGTCGCCCCCGTTGCCGCCGCCGCCATGTCTCATCGCCGGGTCGCCGCACAGCGACGACGCCCTAGCAATTTCAACAGCCATTTCTTGGCCTGTGTGTTTGTACTAGTGCGGTTACGAGTCATCTTCTACGCTACGAGATAATCAAGAGTAAAAAGAAGCTACGCTGCGAGAGATCGCATTGCCAGTGATTGGGCCGCTCTCTCTCTGTCTCTCTCTTTTTTCTCCCCGTCTCTCTATCTATCTATCTATCTCTGTGTATCGCGTGCGAACGTGCTCTGTCTGGTTCCAATCAGCGTCAGCATGATAACGGCGGCGCCGTCGTCGTCTAAGAACATGTGTGTATGTGTTGCACGTACGAAGTTGTGTTGCGAAAAGTGCAAATCTCTCTCTGTTTTGAGCTAGAGGTTGTTGGTGCAACTGTGTGTGTGAGCTTCCCGTTACGCTACCTGGGTTGCTGTTACTGTTGTTATTGTTGTTGCTGCTGGTGCTGCTAAGGTTGTTGATTTTGCCCGATGTTGGCATTTTTCAACAAGTTCTGTTTTCTGTCAAACTGGAACTGGGCTTCGTTTTGGCAACATGCTCTTCTTGCTCAGTGGGGCTTGGTGCCTACCTGCCTACCACCTACTGGAAACTATGCCGCAAACACGCCACGAGCTACGCTACCATTTCTTCGTTGGCCGTGTGGACCCTACAAAAAGATAGGCACGTCGTTTTTTTTGTCGATCACCAACATGGTAGGATATGTCGCCTTCTGATCGCTATCCATATCCTTGCTTCACTGCATGCCGGGTATCGGAGCATTGCAACTGAAATTGATTGACCCATGGAATTGCCAATCGTCGATAATTTACGAACCACGGCTACAATTCGAAGTCGGTCGAGACGAATATCTTTCATTGTGTGTGTGTGTGTGTGCCAACATTATTCGGTATGGTACTGCCAAAACTTGAGCATGCCTGTGTACAGAAATCTGTCAGTGTCTCTGATCTTCTGGCTCTGGCTCGAAGTCTGGGTGAATTCGCCGGGAATTCGCCGGACCTGAGAGATTTACGGAGCAAGGGCGGACAATTCCAATTTGCGCCGTCACGAATATATATATATATACAGCAAACGTGTATTTCTATTGAAGCAAATATACGTCCAGTGTACAGTCGATTACGTAGCATCACGTTGGCATACGCTTCCATATACGTCAGCCAAACAGACTAGATGCCACCGGCTGCGATGATGATCGCAGGTTAGAATTACAGTCTTACTTGGCCCTAAGTTCCTAAGTCCATTGCCGTTCAAGTGAAAAGCAATTACTACGAGATAGTCTTCAGGCCTTAGTCGCGGGCTAAAAAACGTTGTTATATGTTAAAAAGTGTCTTGGTCAGTAACAGACTTTGAACGGTTGAGTTTTTACTCATCATGTGTATATGAAGATTTGAACCTCTTAGGACAGGTTAGTTGTCGTCTGATTGGGACATCCGGTGTGGCGCGTTTGTCGTTTTCCACCTCAAACAACACGTCTCGGATGGGACAAACATCTTGTCGTTTATTTATATATATATATATATATATATATAAATCGTTTGGGCTGGAGTACTCCTGGAGAGACAGATAGCTCAGTTGAGGATGCTACTCAGGTAGCCAGGAAACCCTTAACTTGTGTACGAGAGTGCTGGTACTTGGTCATGTTTCGAGTGCGCCTTCATACTGCCCTAAACTCTAAACTGGCAATCTCCAATCATCTGAAGGATCGCAGCGTAGATGCGAGTGATTGAGGAAGTGAGGAAATGAGTATCTTTCAACAGACAGTGGTGTGTGTGTGTGTTTGTGGTGAAAATGCAGCGAGTGTCGTTCGGTGAGATGGTATGAATGCCGGACATATGCCGGAGTTTCGAAAGTTTCGGAAAGGAAGGAAACTCCGGGCTGCCTGAACGCACTCGATGGGTCGCGGGAGCGGAGATTGTCGTGGATGGTGGCGTACTGGCGAACTTAGCAGTGTGCTCTGTGCTGCTAATGTGGTCGCGTTAGAATGTTTTACATATACGATGCTAGTCGCTAAGAATGTTTTAAATCTACGACGCTAGTGGTCGCTCGGCACCAATCAATTGGTGCCGAGTTCATCATCCAACCCACCGATCAGATGGACGACATCGAGTCGTGGTGCCCTTGCTCGATCAAAGCCGGTGACGGAAATCAGATTGGATAGTTGTGGCCAAGCGTTGTCAACTGTGCAGAGGGGGGCAGAACCTAGCCTAACCACAGCCGCCCACATCGCAATAGGCTCGCACGGCGAGACAACACCTAAAGTCAGTCGTCCGCCGGCCCGCCGAAGTCCTGGATAGGGGAGCTGGGGATGTTCTAACCAGGCCGGCAAGCACGTAAATGAGCGCCAACCGCCGCGAGGGAGGAGAAGCGGAACACCGTGAAGACGAAGCGAGACAAATGGAGATCGAATAGAGGATGAAAATGAAATGTCTTCGGCAGCATGTTATCATCATATACCTTCGGTGCAGCTCGCGTTCACCTAGTGACCATCGTCAGCTCCAGTCTCTTACTTTTCGCGTATCTCCCTCTCGCTTTTTTTGCTGTCTTTCTATCTCTCTCTCTCTCTTTCTATCTCTCTTCTTTTCGCCTTCTAGCCCTCTCTCTCTCTCTCTCTCGCTCGGGCTCTTGCTAAAACCCACTCGCTTTGGCACTTCTTTTAGCCTCGGCTTAGTCGCTCTTTCTCTATACCGCACGTGCATATGTATGCCTGTGATATATTCTTCGCTAATTCTTTATCATCATCATTATTATTGTTAGTATCGCCGAGCTAGTCTTGACTAGACAGAGGACTCAGAGAGCTTACATTAGTGGCTGCTTCTCTGCGCGCATGGGCCTGTACATATATGTGCCGTGCAATTATATATATATATATATATATATATATATATATATATATATATATATATATATATTAATATATAGTTATATACGTATTTGTGTATGTGTGAACGTATGTGCGAAAGTGTAGAAATGTGTATCTTGTTGTTCACAGAAGCGTTACTGTGACACTCAGCTGTTTCCTTTCTGATATCTGTCCCGTGTTGAGTTTTATCTACTATCAACATTAACATCACCATCGTCATCATCATTAATATGATTATTATTATGACTATGATTATTATTATTATTAGTATCATCATCATCATCACAATCACTATCATCAACATCATCATCATCTTCTGCCATGCGTACTACATGATTTTTTTCTCACTATCGATGCAACCCAGACAGGGGGGGGGGGGGGGTGCATCAGCGGCGGCAACTTCGATGGCAAGCTGTGGTCGCTACCATCGAGAAGGGCGGGTGTTGCCGGTTCGATTCTACTGCTGCTGCTGGCCAGCGGGTGGACAGACGCGGTAAATACGAGTGGAAAGCGTTTGGCCTACTGCTGCTGGACAAAAAGCATTTACACAGTGCAGGCGCCGTCGGTGTCGGCGGACACCACAATGCCTGACGTGCCCGGGGGAACGCCACGCTCCCGGGGGTACGCCACGCCTGACGTGCCCGGGGGTACACCACGCTCCCGGGGGTACGCCACGCCTGACGTGCCCGGGGGTACGCCACGCTCAGTGTGCCGCGTTAGTTCGGATACATCTCGAGCCCAGCAGCATTTGTTGCCCAGCAGCCAGCGATATCTGACTGTGGTTGGTTCTGCTGCTGCTGCTGCTGCCGCTACTACTACTAACTATTACTACTACTATTACTACTACTATTACTATTACTATTACTACCACTACGACTACTCCTAGTCTCTCTGCGACTCAGCAGGGTCAGCAGCAGCAACAGCAACAACAACAACAATGACGACGACGATGACGACAAGAAAAGCGTCTTCCCCACGTCATGCCGCCCGCTGAATGAATGGATGACGGCATCAATAAAGTTTATGCTGCGATAAGGTTTAAGCTGCTGCTGCTGCTATGGCTGCTGCTGCTGCTGACGACGACGACGACAACAGCTACAACTACAACAACAACAACAACAACAATAGTGCCAATGGTAACAGAACTCTACAGATCTACGACCAGCGCCCTCTCTATTTCTCTCTTTCTTCCCTTTTTGCTGCGCTCGTTCCCTCGTCCCATAGCGTCCCATTATGCACGTATGTTCGACAAGCAAGTAAACAATCATTTATGGGATACGCTGCTGCTGCTGCTGCATCTTTTGCAACAGTTGCTTTTTAATGGTTTGCCACCTACCTAGCGTTTTGCACGATAACGATGACGACGACGACAACGATCACCACAATGAGAGGACGACAAACAAATAAACGGACAAGTATATAGTCACTACAGAAGTCAGAAACATAGATAAATAGATCGATATATATATATATATATATATATATATATAGTTAATAGCTAGTTGGTTAGTTAGCTAACTAGATACATAAACACACTCACGCATACACGCATTCTACAGAGACGCACGAACAACCCGTCGTCCGTCCGTATCGTAATCAACCGCCAGGCTAATCGTGGTAGCAGTAACATCAATTTTACTGTCTGGTTTTACTGTCACTGGGGGGTTGTATTCTTCCTCATATCTTCATTTCCGTACACTTTCGTAGCCTGCTCCTTTGCTGCTGCTGCTGATTCACGCAGCCTACGACTACTTCGAATACAATTACTGCTAACTAGTTCTACTCGTTCTACAACTAGAGTTGGACCTCGTGCAAACCCTTAGAGGCCTCAAAGTCCACCTCTCAACCTGGTCAACTTCTTCATCAATGTTAGCTATCTGTGTGTGTGTGTGTGTCTGTGATTGTGTGTGCATCGTTCCGCCTGAAACTTCTGACCTAGATCGAGATAGAGGGTGGCCAATTATCAATATTGGCTAGCTATATAATTGTTGTTATTGTGGTTGTATTATATTACAGTTTATCGCGATTCTCTTCTTCCTGGTTCTCTTGAACTCTTACTCTTTATATATATATATATATATATATATATATATATATGCATCTGTCCCGCTCCCTTCTTTTCCTACCGTCTCTCATCTCATATATTCATGCTTGAATATTGTCTCTGGTGACATTTACGTAGCAACAACAAATACATGAACTATTATTATACGCTATATATATATATATTACGCGCGTATACATATTTATATATATAAATGTAGATGTATGTGTATATATACGTATACATATATATATATATTAAAGTACAGGTACACAGGTGTATGAAACACTCATGAAAATATACTATTTCTCCACACCGTATGTGGCCGCGTCATTACGAGTATGCTGTATGTATGCTGGTTGTTGTAGGCTTAGTTGTTTGTTAGTTTGTTGTTAGATGTTGGGTTGACTTGTACGTGAAAGCGTATGGCCACAATAGTTCATAACACTCTCCACCCGGCCGGTGAATGACGGCGGGCCTACTCCCACAACCACTGACTAACTGTCGTATGCACGCTGACGATCAATGTGATGACGACAACAAGCCGGGAACAACAAAGACTAATTCTATCTCTGCGTATCAAGCAGCTGGCTCCCCCTCCCGCTCCCGCTTCCCACCGCCGTTTTTTCCCACCCCAGCTCCTCAAGTCGATCAATACCGTCAAATCGACGCCGCCACTCCGTCGTTGCGGACTTGCGGTCGCTTATCAATTTCAGGTTGGCAATTCAATGTCGATGATTCGAACATTCGACAAGTAAAACGTCTCTCTGCCAGCCAGATCTCACGACTCTGAAAACGATCGATTTAGCGATTTTGTGACGGCGGAGGGATCGGGCCTTCTTCGACTCGCTTTCGGACTGTGAACTGCGGGTTTTCTCTCTCTCTATCTCTCTCTTGTGTGAAGTCATCCCCCAAGCAAGAGACCTCGCAGGCGGTGGCGATCGTCATTTTCCTAGTAGTAGTAGTAGTAGTATTGGTATATGGCAGCGCAGCAGTTGGAATAGTGCTTGCTGGTGGTGGTGGTAATGTGTCTCGGTTTTATATACGCGTCGTCACGATTACTTCATAAACTCCAAGGCTTATATATATTTATCTTAGCTGTTCAGTTGGTCTTTTTTTCTGCTGCTACCTGCTGTTTGCTATTCTACTGTTCTCCTCTGCTGCTCATTCACTGTCTTCGCGCCTGACCTGCGTTCCTCCGGACAGCGCTGTCTCTGCTGCTGTTCTCATCTGTGATGGGGGGGGCTCATGGTTTTTCTTCTCATGACTGCGTCACTGCTTCATCGTGACACAGCCTACACTCTTGTCAGTGCGGCGTCCACGAACTCGGCCTGCCCACTAGTTTGGGTAAGGGTCTCAGCTTACCCAACTCAATAAGGCTAGCAACCGACAGTAGTACTTCGTGTTCAGCGTCCGAATACAACTGACATGCGCACACGGATACTTGTCTGGGCCGCCATTGGCCATCAGCTTTGCTGTCGCCTTCACCACCCCCACCACCACCACCACTACCACCACCACCACCATCACCACCCCCACCATCACCACCTCCACCACCATCACCACCCCCACCACCATCACCACCTTCACCACCACTCTCATACGCATCCGACGTTGCGTCAGCGCCGCGAGATTTTGTCGTCTGACGTCTCTTGTTTGGCCAACACGCAAACCCGGCGACGACGCTTCCCACCTTAACTCGATGACGTTGAGAACGGCGATACGTGGCGCGAATCTCTGTGGCCACACGTTTACCTTCCGTTCACTTCAATGTAACGCCTTCGACGTATGTATGTCCCAATGCGTGTTCAATTTATCCATGTCCCGCTCTCTCCCCTCTCCTCTCGCTCTCTCTCTCTAGATATATGTATATATTACTCTCTCACCATTTAGTCTTATCTTGTTGTCCTACTCCCTTGGTCTTTCTTATCTGGCACTTTAGTGCAATCATCACGAGTAATGAATGAATCAATCAATCAATAATCTCTCTCTATACAGGATGTGTCGGTACAGTGCACTATACAATCTGTTGCTACTGCTGCTGCCGCTGCAATGTCTGCGTTAATGTTCTGTATTCCTTCTTTTTCATCTTCTTCATTTTCGTCTTCTTCGCGTGCGCTAGAGATCAAACCGGAAACTACAAGGGCCGTCGAGGTCGTGCTGACCAAGCGTTCATCCTCTTCACAACTTCATATCATCATCACACCGACAACTCATCAATCAGCTGATGCTTATGCGCGCGCCGCTCCCAGGCGCTCTCGCAGTCCAGGACCCAGATGCTGTCGTCCGGAACTGGATGACCAGACTTCTTCCAGCTCCCCCATCCGGGCCTGGATGGCCAGACTTCTCCCAGCTCCCCCGTCCGGGCCTGGATGACCAGACTTCCTTCAGCTCCCCCGTCCGGGCCTGGATGATCAGACTTCATCCAGCTCCCCGCGTCCTGGACTGGATGACCAGTCTTCTTCCAGCTCCCCCGTCGATCTTCTTTTCTTCTTCTTCGTCTTCTTGCCTCTCATTTCTCTTTCGTTTTTTCCGGTGGCACAAGCACAGGAAGAGGCACAACCCCCGTGAGGAGATCTCTCCTACCAGAAATACCGGGCGGCGTAAATCTTTGGCTTTCGACAACACCCGAAGGTATGCACACACGGCAGGCCACCAGCCCCCAGCCGGCGAGGTCGTCCCAGACGACGACGACGACGACGACGATGATAGCAGTAACAGCCTTTCTGTCGTATCTGTTTTATCCGACGACTTTCGTGTTTCTTTTGCCAGTTGTTGATTGAGCCATGTGGACTTAGTGTAGTTGCTGTTGTTGTTGTTGGTTTTGTTGTGGCCGCTGTTGCTGCTGGTTCTGTTGGTGTGTGAAATATGTCGCCTCAACTAATACTACTAGTTATAACTAGAGTACTACTACTACAATTACTACCTGCCGGATAAATTGCCGGCGGCTTGCTCGCTTCCATTGTGTACAGCAAGTTCGGCAAGTGACCTTAGCTGGTCTACCTCATCACTCCGTCGCCATGTTTGAAAATAAATGTGTTGTCGTCTGCGGTTGCCTAATGGCTGGCTGGCTGACTGGCTCTTTTGTATGTCTGTCTGTTTGTTTCTTGCTTGTTTATTTGTTGTTTTTCATCTCTTGGTCGTGGTTTCGTGCCAACGGCTGGTTGGATAGTCATTGTGGATGGGCTGATTGACTACTGGAGATTAGGTGGCGGCCGTCGGCCAGTTGTCAGCGGTGAGGCGAGTCCGTTTGAGCGGAGGTACCGACGAATCCACAGGCCCGCTCGAGTAATCTGTCGCGGAGCCCTGGTGCACCGACCTAGTAGACGAGAACAATTACGTGCACATGTTATACACAATACGCACGTACACACACACACACATATATATATATATATATATATATATATACAAATTTTGCCTGTTGGAAGAAACAGCAAGTACACAGATCTTGCTTGCTAACTAGATACGAAAACGTACGTAAATGTCGATTGTATGTTGTTGTCAATTGGCCAATTCTTGTAGTTTTCCCTCCGGCGTTTAGTTTACGCTACATAGAAACGATTGACACGAATTTTAGAAGTGTGCCCAACTCCGGGTTTGAATCCACGATCCGACACAGATACAAGGCAATGGCTCTGCTACATTGATATATATATATATATATATAGCAATGGCTCTGCTACATTGATATATATATATATTTATATATATATATATATATATATATATATATATATATAAATATATACATAAAAACAAATATATATATATATGTCTGCGTTTAATCCTCGGTTGTTTACCTCGGTGGTGAGATCGGCTCCGACTTTATCCGCATGTTGGGCGACAACGGTGGCTCAGGCGATCCCGACGCGCTGCCAAGATGATGATGATGGTGTCCCTGGAGCGAACTCGCGTCTAGCTGGCCACCCTGACCAGACCAGCCGTGCAGAAGGCTGCCGTTGAAGCCTGATGCTGATAGCGCTGATATGTCCGAGCTGATAGGAAATTCACCTGTCAATCAGAACGCATCGGACATACAACTATCAGGCGTGGTACGTGCTTTGGCTCGGGCAGAGGCTTAGGCTGTTGCGTCGTTGTACTATCATTGATGATATATAAATATACATATATATATATATATATATATATATTCGACTGAGACAAATGACCTTAGACATCAATTATCATTAGGTAGATCGAAAGATCAATCAATCCATGGACAATATACACTAGCAGTACCCGTAGCAGCAGCAGCAGAAAGGCCAAACGCGCATAACTGTCTGCGACCTTATGTGTGAAGCTTGCATTTATATATGTACAGGGTCTCCGAGAATTCGTCCAACACATTTTGGAGTCTATTACAACTTGACGAAAAGTACGTTTTTTTTCAAATGGAACAGGGGAGCGGCAATGTCTTTTTTTTTGGAATAAGAGGGAAATTACCAAAAGTGGTTGCTTCAAGCTTTTTATTCTGACATATATATTCACCAAATCTGTGATTGCGAGAGTTCAAAACCAGGCGTACCTGCGCGTTTGAAGGAAAACTCTGCATCTGCTGAATTGCATTCTACGTAAGCTCAAAGCGGAACAGATGTTGTGTTGAAGATAATTCTCAAGAAATTAAATTCTTTGTTATTCTTATATTTTGGACGCCCTTTTTAGAAGACATTTCCGCCTCTTGTTCCAGTGGGAAAAATGATTTTTCCGCCGAGTCGTACTCGATCCCAAAGTTAGTTAAACGAATTGTGAGAGACTCTGTATGTATATATATATATATATTTTTTTATATATATATATCGGGAATGTAACAAGCAGGTCCCTTAAGCCAAGAGAGGACAAATACAAGCGCACGAAGGAAGATCGAAATAATATGAAAGAAAGGAAGCAAGCGACGAGGGTTCGTACCAGAGAAATACGTACTGGGAGACAACCCCTGGAACGCAGGCGAATAGCCCGACAGCGCGAGGCCGTTCGGGCCGGTCACCGATACGATGGGGGTCGTCGTCGATGTCGTGGTCGTCGAAGTGGCGTTGCGAACCATCCCTGTGGGGGTGGTGGCGTTGGTAGTCGAAGCTGCCGCGGCCACTGCTGCGGCTGCAGCCGCTGCTGCTGCCGCCGTCTGCGATGACGGCAACAGGTAGAGCTGGCTACCGCCGCTCCCCACATTGGGGCCCCCGGGGGTGCCGGCGCCGCTCCCGTCCATCGAGGAGGGCAGTGGCCCCCCGGGGACCGAGATGGTGGCGTTCGGCGACGGTGACCCGCAGTTGCTTTGCTGCTGCTGCTGCTGGTGTGGAGGTCCCATGCCGCGAAGGTTCTTGCACTGCGGGGATCTCGGTTTGGGCGACACCGCCGTTGGACCGTTATTACCGGACGTCGTTGGCTGCTGCTGCTGTTGCTGTTGTTGTTGTTGCTGCTGCTGCTGCTGTTGTTGCTGTTGGACTACGACGCCCCCGGTCTGAACCGGCGGTCCCGTCAGACTGTTACCTCCGCTATTGCCGGGGGACCCCGCGCGCTGGTACACACTCAACCCATTGTCACCGCCTGCGGAGGAACAACACCACAACGTGCCGCAACGTGGCGTTTTTTTCTTATAAATATTTGCCTTGTTTCGTAGACTTGTAGGTTTGTCGTCATTTCGTTTGTAGGCCGTGTCATGCCGAGGGCCGTGGCTCGTCAAGGCTGTGTGAGCTTCCATTGCTCCCATCATGTGTCTACTACTTTCAGACGTATTGACAACATTTGAGGTCTGTTGTTGCCGTTGTTGCTGTTGTTGCTGTTTTCTTGTTGTTGTTGTTGCTGCTATTGTTGCTGTTGTTGTTGTTGTTTTTCTTGTTGTTGTTGTTGCTGCTATTGTTGCTGTTGTTAGATATATTGGTATTGTTTTTTGTGCAGTGTTGCTGAGGTTGTTTCGGATCGCGCGATCAATACGTACCGCCAGTGGAGCTAGGCCTCGGGCTGATGCTGCTCTGCGACATCTGTGTCGGCGAGGGCTGCATTAGCGAGTCCTGTGAGTACATCCCATTCAGTGGTCCATTGCTGATACTTAACGATTGTCCGTGAAACGGAGACGTTGAATCCTGCCATGAATGCAATTCAGTCGGTAAATCAACACAAATTGGTCATCATTTATCACCATCGTATCGGTCATCGTCGTGGACTAGGAGGACTCTACAATCTAACTTTTTTGTTTTTTTTTATCTTCGATTCAAATCAAATCATCATGTTCTTACATCACAAATGTATATTTTGCTACGCTTAAATAAATGATGATTATAATATTAATAACAAGAACATATTAGAAGCATGTTCACGCATAGAGCATGTAGGTTTATCTAATCATAAATATAGTTTCATAGTCTTCCAATTATCTAAATATGTACCTCGCGCAATTTCGTTTAAAAGTCTGAATTCTCCCCCAACTAAAACGTTTTTAGCAACTAGGCTAAATCATAGCCTGAACGTTTACAAGGTCCGAAAATGAAGTAAATACTTAATGAGTCTTCAGCGCAGGTCGTTAATGTTTCAGCTTTTTGGAACTATCACAATTGCTTACGTACTTGGGTAGATTTTTTATGAACTAGCTGCAACTGTTGGAAGTAAGCGCCACGTAGGTGTTGATTTCCAGAATTTCCAAGAAAAGTACCTGCCATAACCTACACCACCAACACGGAATACGAATACTCTTACATATTTGACTGTCTGGGACACCCTACCCGGGCCTGCGAAATGGCGAAATGAGTTGATGGCCAAAACGGTTCAACATACATAGGAAATCGTTTTCACTACGAAGAATGACGGCTATTAACTATGTTTTGAAGTGTCGTCGAATGCTGCACGCTCGACAACTAACCCGTACTCCGTTGTGCTGAGGTTGCTGGGGTGCTGTGACGACGGCGTTCGCCGTCGACGTGACTGAGGTGCTTCGCTGCATCATCATTTCGAAGTCTTCGCTGAGCTTCGGGTAGCCAGCAGGGCCGAGCTTGTTGGGGTTGTTCGAATCGACAGGTCGTACAACCGACATCGTATAGCCGCCGACACCCACGTCGTCGTCCGGCTCTGGACTGTCGCAACATGCTGAATTGCCCTTGTGGTCCTTCTTATTTAATGCCTAAAAAAACAGAACGCAACAACAACTTGAGTTCACCCGTAGCAAACGCTAACATGAGCAGCAACAACAACAACTCTTGCAAACAAATGCTACTACTACAAATGCTACGACTACTAAATCGTATACTAGTAGTATATATATATATATATATATATATATATTATTGTGTACTAGTAGTAGATATATTACATTTGTATATATACCTTTATCTACGGTACACGGTCACATCGAAGACAAATGCTAACTCATGAGCTCATATACCTTTGTAGGTAACTATCATACT